>JAYESA010000005.1:11247114-11639803 GCA_036927795.1 Iris macrosiphon | reverse complement strand
TCAATTTATTCTTGTTGTAGCTATGGAAGCTTCTATTTACGTTCCAGCTTAGTGGGTCGGGTCTATTTTTCTACTCTGTCGGGATCCGTACCCAAATACATACTCAGCACCCAAAAAATGTCAGAAACCAAATGTTGGGTAAGCCAAGTGCTGAAATCAAATCCCAGGAGAGAATTGTATCCGAAACACGTCGTGTATCAATGTATATTTGGTATAACTTATTTGGATTTTTTTTTTCTTATTTAAAAAACGAGTAAGATGGATCAATGTGCATCTAAGTCCCTTCATGGTCATGATCTAATGACCCGATCTATTTGTTTTTATTACTACTGGTTATGCAGTATTATCAAAATCGAATCGGACCGACGATTGAACCGGATCGGATCGAATATTACCAAAAAATCGGTTCAATCTGATCTGAACCGAATTTTTTAAAGAATCGGTAGATCTTTTTTCTGAACCGGATCTTAACCGGTGAACCGGCCGAACTGGTTCACAATTGAACCGACCATTTTGGATTTTTTTTTTTTTAAGTTTATCATGTGAGATTTGGACTTTTTAGTACTTGGTTTTGAGAGACTTATAGTTGTAAAACAAAATCAAACCATACATACTAATAACGAAACTAAAAGGTAAATGTTGATATCTTATATGATTTGGTTCTCGTAATGGATCTATTTGAATTTCGATTGAACCTTGGTCCGATTTATACCAAAGATTTTCGATTCAATCATCGGTCCGACTGTAAAAACATTATGGTTACGTTACATAATGTTTCTTTTGGCTATCATATTTGTTAGAAAATAGGTTAAATTATATATATATATATATATATATATATATATATATATATATATATAAAAGAAAAAAATAGTTGTATAATATTATATAATTAAACTATTGATTATAATTAATTTATTATTTTTAAATTTTAATTATGTAAAAATATACGAATGCTTAGACAGTTCATCTTAAAGAACCGTTGTCAAACAGTTTTATAATAATATAAAAAGAATTGGTATTGTAGACCCTTTGATTACAAGAAAATCTATAAATTTTGAAATATTTATTGCAACTCGGAGTAGATATAGAGAACTCAAATTCGAGCTGAACTGAGCTGAACCGAGCCGAACCGAGCCGAGCCGAGTTAGAGCTCCTTGAGCTCTAAGTAACCCCGGACAGCGAAGAGGCGGGTCCCAGACCGCAAATACCGTAACCCATCACAGTCTACACCATTCCTCTGCACATGCGTCATCAGTCCATCTATATATATTCCTCGCCCGCCCTACCCGAACTAAACGCAATCGATTCAATTCGTCCATATCCAATAATTCGTACCAAAGCAAAGGAAACATTCGGGGGGAAAATGAGCGAACAGAACCCGAACCTGAACTCCGGTGACGGGATCCACTCCGACAGCGAGGACGACGACTTCGAGTTCGTGTTCGCCGTCACCGGCGGTGACGACACCCACCCCGAGCCGGCGGTCTACCCGGTCTTCGACCGGAGCCTCCTCCTCGATCCGGACCCGATAGCGCCCCTGTCGGATCTCCGGTCCGGATCCAACAGCTCCTCCTCCTCGTACTCCTCGGCAGCCGGGGACGACGACGCCCCCCCGGCCGGGAGCTACTGCGCGTGGAGCCCGAGCTCGCCGGACCGGTGGAAGAAGAGCTCGTCGACCGGGTCAGCTGCGCTCGGATCGTCGGCGTCGCGGCGGTTCCGGCTGAAGGACCTGGTGAGCGGCCGGAGCCGCAGCGACGGGAAGGAGAGGTTCATGTTCATGAAACCGAACCCTAACCCTAACCCTAACCCTAATTTGAGGAGAGAGAGGAAGGACGTGAAGCCGGGGGAGATGGATCTGCTCACTGCCCACCGGTTATTCTACGGGGAGAAGGGGGTCAAGGGGGGCCGGGCTTACTTACCGCACCGGCCCGGTTCGGTCGGTTTGTTTCCTAATGGGAATGGTCTTAGCCGGACCAAGTTTCCGTTTCTAGAATAAAATCTCTTTTTTCTTTCCCATTTTTTTGTGTCATTGCTAGTTTATTTGGCATATGATGTCATATTTCTTTATTTATGTTAAGATGTATATTATAATAAAATATATAATACTTAAATCTTGGTATTGGATTAGTTAGCAGAAATAATGGACTCACTATGCTATATACATATTTTGTATGTGGTTGAGGATTGACAAAATCTATACTTCCAATTAACATAATCTATGACTTGACATGTCAATTAATAGTATGCTATCAATTCTTATTGAATTATTTTGAACATTGCCAATATTTGCGGATACAAACTGTTAATATTTAGTGTCATAGATTTCATGGAACATCACGAGATATTCGCTACTGAAAATTCGAATACGACATGAACAATAGAGATCCGAATGCGCGTTAGACACAATGGAGGACACTGTGTTGTTTGAAATTGATTTCTTTCCCTAGGAATATAATGGTAGCTTACCATTAAATACACACCATAAGTTGCTGCATTGTCTCCTGGCTATTTTGTATATATTGTTATGTCTTTAGCCAGAGCCGAACTAGGAGTAAGTCCGACTTGACTTCGGATTTGAATAATCCTCTTTCATAAAACAACTCTTAGAATTTTTTTTTTTTTTTAGAATCGATCCAATTCAAATTTAACCTAAACCTATATTTATAGTTTAAAGTGACCTATTGTCCGGCTAGGACAATCCATACTCTCGTTGACCATGTCTTTAGAGAATATTTACGTTAATTTGGTTTGGTATGTGCAAGTCTACTTTAATTTGAAAAGGTATTTACTAATATTTCTGAATCGAAGAGCTACAATGCATGCTAATAAGTGTTGTTATGAGATGCAATCTTAAGTAGTTCTCTACTGACTTTTTCTTAAGAAGATGTGGGTTAATTAGACATTGGATTCCAAAATACTCATACATTAACGATCCTAAAGATGTCTAATTTAGAATTTGTGTCATGAGATGTCCAAATCGAGCCAAGTCGATCGGTTTCAAAATCAAACCGACCAGTAGGTTAATTTGATCTGTTGTGATTATTTTCAAATCGACTAAATTTGGTTCAGCTACGCTTGTGACCAAATAGATCGGCCACCGACCGATGCACATCCCTACTGTAAATACTACTGTTATAAGAAATCTAGTAGTACTTTGAGACATTTTTGGTGTTCAAAATAGAGTTGTGCATCGGTCGACAATCGACCTATTTGGTCACAACTGCAGTCAAAATAAAATTATTCGGTTCTGAAATAATGACGGCCAAATCAAACCAAATTAACTTGTCGATTCGGTTTTGAAATCGATCGGCTTGGCTCGGTTTGGTTCGACTGAGCTGATCGGTTTTGTATTTGAATACAACATATTTAAAATCTGTTAGCTATGCTTGAGCAAAAGTTCAACTTCACTTTTTTCTTTTAGTCCCACATCGGCTGGACCCCATCCCTTGTATGTATATATTAGTTCTTCTTCTTTGCTTTCTTAAAGATGTTGTGTGGGGAACCCCTTGGGCCACACGCGCGCACCGCCGCCCGGCCCGGCCCGGCTCGGTTCGGTTCGCGTAACGGGTGCAGGTACGTGCCAACACCTGCGGGCGCCAAATGCCGATCTAATTTACTCTTCGAGTTCGGGCTGAGATCTAAAAATCTTTTTGCTCCTCTTTATTTTTTGAACCGAATTTGACTCATTCAAATTTTGAACGTTGAGGTTCTATATCCAGGTTCATTGAACCTTGTGACAGCTTATATAACAGCTCTTTTGACAGTAATTTCTCCACGTTTATTTTCTTTTGTAATTACTCCTTAATGGCCTGTTTATGAGCCATTTACTCTTCTGTACAGTGGCTGTGTCTAGGGCTTTCCTATTTATTGTGGTCTCCTCCTCTTTTATTTTTTAGAGAAAAATCCTCCTACGTGAAACTTCTCTCGAACCACATTTTGTTCTCTAAAACCTTGCTCTGGGCAGAGCTAAGTTCGGTCTCTCTCTCCGAGTTGTGTGCAACGAAGAGAACCCGGTAGTCAGGGGAGTTTTACCACTAGGAGCTTCCGAGAAACGTCTGCACATAGATCTCGGATCAACTCTTAGGGCAGTGCTTCGTGCACGACTTTTCCGGAGGCCGGTAACAATTTTTTACTTTCTTTGTTCTCTTATAAATCTCTGAAAAATATTATATATATTATAAATATTAACAACAATCTAATAGTTGAGCAGTTTTTATTTTATTTTATTTTAATAGAAATAATTTTCTTCTTACTGTGAAAATTTTAGTTTCTCGTCAAGTATACAGACTACCTATACATATTTCTTTTACCCAAAAATAAATATGGTAGCAAGCAATTTTCATCGAATACAATTGTATACTTGAAAGTACTGTTCATTTCTATTAGAACACTTTTTGGTATTGTTCATTGTTTCACTAATTAGAAGAAAATTAATATTGTTGAACTTAAATTGTGTGGATACTGTTTATTGTTTAATTTTTGATTAACTTATATTGATTAAGAATTAATATTGTTAACAAACGATTAAGTTATTAACAGTATTTGTTACATACCAAAATTTGCTACATACCATTTTGCTTGTATACCAATTTTGTTATAGTGCTGCCATTCAAATTTGTTACATAACAATTTGGCATAATTATCAATTTTCTTATTAGCAATATTTGTTACATATCAATTTGTATTATCCAATTTTGCTATACACCAATTTGGTAATTCAATTACTGTAGTATTTTTTTTTATTCAATCAATAAATTAGTATATTGTTAATTTCAATACCTTTAAAGAAATCGGGTCAAATAAATAGTCTAGTAAAATTGCAAATCCCTTTTGAATCTAAAGTTTTTAAAAAGTAGAGATTAATTTGGGTACAAGCCGAAAGGGTCCTTCTGTCAACCGGGTGTAAATAGCTCTAAGCGATACGGTATTTAAGTGTCTTCGAACCACCGCTAGCTGGGAACCGTCCCTACATCTAACCCAAGTTAATCTACGCTTGATAGACTAAAGATTTTAAGATTGATTAGCAAAATCACTTGAACTATTATTCTAAATCATTGGACATTGTTATTAAGTAATTACATATCTTTCAGCTTCAGATTTTTCTCAATAGCAATCATGACTGGCAAGGATGAGACTTTCACTGCTAAACCTACAAAGTTCAACGAGACCTTCTGTAAGAGATGACAAAGTCAAATAAAATTTTGGCTCACTATCTTAGGATTGATCTCAGCCATTGATGGTTCCATACCAATCACAATTGACTCTGATGACACTGAGTCTGACATAGGTGTTTCCAAGTCCTCTGGCCCCACTAAACCCAAGACCCCTAAGGAAATAGAGTACCATTATTTTCATAGAATTCTAAGCGCTTTGTCTGAATCACTATATGACATATTCTTTGAATACAAAAGTGCTAAGGAACTATGGGATGCCCTGGAAGATGAATATAGCTGTGATGATGCTGGAATTGAAAGATTCAATTCCTCGTCATTCAACAGATACTTTATGGTAGATAATAAACCTATAAATGACCAAATATATGAATTTCAAGAATACCTTAGGCATATTCAAGCCAAATGTACTTTCTTCTCTACTGAATATAAAATAGCTTGCTTAATAGACAAGCTTCCTCCTTCTTGGTTTGATGTCAAGAAAGACCTTATTCATACTCAAGGTGACCTTACCTTTGCTCAAGTCCTAAAGAAAATTAGAACAGAAGAACAAATTAGGCTAAGGTCTAACCTTAAGTCTGAGTCTAAAGCTAAGGTAAATCTAGTAGAATCCCAAGGCAAACATAAGCCTCATCATCACCACAAACCCAAAAGGAACCTCTTCAAGAAGAAGCAGAACCCTCAGCCTCACCACCAAAACCATCATCACCATAAACCAAGAAACTTCGATCAAACTCAGAATCAGAAAAGATTTTGTTTTGTGTGTGGTAAAATAAACCATATAGCCACCAACTGTTTCCATAGGAAGAAGGAAGCTGTCCAGACTTCTTACAAAGGAAAACGTTCAGCCAAACTAGAAACAAACATGCTTCTCAACGGCTCTTCTAGTTCCTTCAGGTCTGTAAGCTATCAACCCTTAGTCAACATTTTTTACCATTCTGACGATTGGTGGTTGAATTCTGGAGCTAATGTTCATATTTTCTTTGATCGCTCCTATTTTTTAAACTATCAGGAATCAGGTGGAGGAGGTGTAACTCTAGGAGATGGCTCAACGGCACAGATTATAGGAAGAGGAATAATAGATCTAAAGATGACATCATAAAAAACTCTGACTCTTCATGATGTGTTACATGTGCCGTCTATCAGAAAAAATTTAGTTAGTGGGTCTCTTCTTGTAGCTTTAGGGTACAAGATTGTTATGGAAGCAAATAAAGTAGTATTTTCTAAGAATGACTCTTTAATTAAAAATAATTTGTAAGAGATGGTCTTTTTATTTTGAGTACCGTGAATAAAATTTCAGATCCTTCCTTTGTTGTTTCCAATGTAGAATCTTCAAATGTGTGGCACAGTAGATTAGGTCATGTGAATTTAGGTTCCCTAAGAAGGATGATGAACTTAGATCTTATTCCTAAGACTCCAATAGATGATAAACACAAGTGTGAGATCTGTGTTCAAGCCAAACACACTAGGCAACCTTTCAAATCTGTAGAAAGGAACTCTGACCTTTTAGAGCTAGTATATAGTGATGTGTGTGACTTAAATAGAGTTTTGACCCGAGGCGCTAGAAAATACTTTGTTACCTTTATAGATGATCATTCAAAGTATTGTTATACATATCTTTTCAAAACCAAATATGAAGTTCTAGACATATTTAAGGTCTATAAATCTGAAGCTGAGAACCAGTTAGAGAGAAAGATTAAGATTCTTAGATCAGATCGTGGTGAAGAGTATACATCAAATGATATGACAAATTTCTGTGAAGAACACGGAATAATCTATGAGGTAACTGCTCCATATTCACCACAGTCCAACGGAGTTACTGAAAGGAAGAATCGTACTCTGTTAGACATGGTGAATGCCATGCTCCTCAGCTCAGGTGCTCCCGATAATTTATGGAGAGAAGCATTATTATCGGCCTGTTACATCCTTAATAGGATTCTTAGTAAGTTTAATGATAAGACTCCCTATGAATTATGGAAAGGTAGAGCTCCTAGGATCCATTATCTCAAAGTTTGGGGATGTCTGGCTAGAGTAGAAATTTTTGAACCTAAAAAGAGGAAGATTGGACTGTAGATACTGTATTCATAGGATATGCCCCAGATAGCAATGCCAATAGATTTCTTGTTACTCACTCAGAAGTAAATAAAATCTCTAATAATACTATTATAGAAGTAAGAGATGCAGTTTACTTTGAGAATATATATCATTTCAAAGATAGGATTTCTTTCTCTCCCTCCAACTCCTCTCTTGCTCCGTCCACTAGCTCTCATGTTCAAATATCTAGTTCACAACCTGAACAAAATATATAACCTAGAAGGAGTAAAAGAGAAAGAATTGAAAAGAACTTAGGAGAAGGTTTCTTCACTTTTTTGATAGAGGGTGATCCATCAACTTATGAAGAAGCAATATCTTCTCCTGATGCCCCTTTCTGGAAAGAAGCCATTAACAGTGAGTATAACTCTATCATGGAGAACAACACTTGGTTTCTAGCAGACCTACCTTTAAGTAGTAAATCCATAGGTTGTAAGTGGATATTCAAAAAGAAACTTAGAGCCGATGGTACCATAGAGAAATACAAGGCTAGATTAGTAGCCAAATATTTTACCCAGAAAAAGGGACTAGATTATTTTGATACATACTCTCCTGTAGCTAGGATCACCTCTATTAGAACCCTTCTAGCGTTAGCATCCATTCATAATATGTTAATATATCAAATGGATGTAAAGACAATATTTCTAAATGGGGACCTAGAGAAAAAAATCTACATGGAGCAACCTGAAGGTTTTATTACTAAAGGCCAAGAAAAGAAAATTTGCAGTTAGTTAAATCTCTTTATGGCCTAAAGCAAGCTCCCAAGCAATGGCAAAAAAAATTTGACATAGTCATCTCAGAATATGGTTTCGTGCCAAATGAGTATGACAAATGTATATGTCACTACCCGCACCCGGAAAATCGGACATGAGTCGTGGGTACGTCCAGCCTACGCCGCAGCATCGGCGGTAGAACGCTGTCTAGGTCAACTATCTAGATAATAATTTCACACAAAAATCGGCCATGACCTCTCCAAAAGGAGGGCAACCACACAATCAATATATAAACCTGTCAAGATCTCAACTCCAAACGGAGGAGCAATATCATAAAGATAACCACAATATACTCAATCACGAATCTAAGCACGATAAGATAACACAGAGATCTAACAACTATAAAGTCTAACCAACAACAACTACTACAACAACCACAACATCAATAATAATACAACAATATCCAAAATAATATACAAACAAGATCTCAATCCAAAACCGGAGACAAATCCGGTGCTAAAGCTAAAAAACAACAACAACAAAGTCTCAGTGATCCCGGCTACCAACCCGGAAATCACCCCTAAGCTAGAGGGTCCCTGTCTGCACCATCGACATGCTCAGGTCCATAGAACGTCGAACACCAATCCTCCGGATACTCTGAAAAATATGTCCAGTCAGGACTGGAGCAAGTACATCTCTAACAGCAGTTCCATTTAAATGATAAAAACTATAAAACAGTTATAGCAAGTAGCAAGAGAATGGAGCAAGTATGAAACAAGGAAATATGTATAACTGGTGCATAAAGGTAAAGATGCATGGATATCAGAGCAAGATAGTAATAACTGTAAGATACAAGAAATCTAAGCTAAGATCAAGTCTGTGCACATGAACGTGTAGTGAGTCTAGCATGAAAAACATGTAGTGAGTCAAGTCCAGAAACATGTAAGTGAGACAAGTCAAGAAATGCATGAGAGTCCAGACTATAAAGAATGAACTCGGTGTCTTTGAAATACTTGTTTCGACATGTAAACGGCTAGGGGTAAGTACGGCTCACCGCGCACTGGGTGCGCGGCTGCTATCATTCCAGATTAGACCAGAGGGAGTGATTCCTGATGATGCCAGATAGGAATATTTACATGTCTACTCGAGTATTTCTCTGCCCCGACTAATACAAGTGGATCCAAGACCCGACACGCAAATCAAGATGAGTCCAGCCTGAACATGAATGATGCCTGTAGTGATGCCTGTAGGTGATGCCAGTAGTGATTCCAGAATAGAGGCCAGAAATATGAAATGTACGTGTCGCAAGTAAATGAATCCAGAAATACCAGTCAGTGTCCCATGTTGTGCCAGAATAATCAGATGATACTATACTAGAAGCTGAATCATAATAATCATCAGATAATGAAAACTATCAGAGAATGTACTCGCCTGACGTCCTGAGCAACTAACGATCCGAACCGGTGTCGCAAGGACCTAATGCGAAAAGCAAGGTTAAACAGGGTTCTAATGAGTTAAACAGATATAAAATAACAAAAAATAGGCTTCTAGGGTCGTTCTAGGTCAAACGGGTCAAACCGGTAAAATCTGGATCAAAAAGTCAACTCTTGGTCCAAAAAGTCAACTCTGGGTCAAAACTAGGTCAAAAGTTGACTTTGGCGGTCAACCGAGTCAACTACGGTCAAGTCTGGGTCAAACTAGGGTGCTCCTGAAATTCTAGGTCAAACCGAGGTCATTAAGCTAGAAAACTCTCAAACTCGCCTCCTTGAGATACCGGGATACCCTCGGTATCCGATACCTCAACCTAGGCTACGCACCCCGCCTAAACCCGCTAAAACCTATGCTAGCACGCGTAAATATATACACATAAGCATATAAAAATCACTCCAAGACATTTCCTAGGCTATTGCTCAAAAACCCCGCTCGAAACTCAATACCTTGGTTATCTTAAGGTATTGAGATACCTCGGTATCTCAAGGTATTGAGATACCTCTCTAAACTCAACCCGACTACCCCTCTAGCTAGCTAACTATGCATAAACATATATATCTAGCTATAATCTAGGCTAAAATATATATATCTAATACATATAGGCATATACCTAGGTATCTACATACCTTACCTTACCTTAACTTACCTTACCTTACCTTACCCTCCTCATAAATATATATGTATCCCTATATCTAGATATCTAAACTATCTACCTAGCTATATGTATATACCTATACATATAGATCTATATATCTAGCTATCCCTCTACCTATCCATCTACCTATCTAGTTATCTATCTAACTATCTAACTAGTTATCTATATCTAGTATTTACCTATCTAACTATCTATCTAATTACCTATCTATTAATCTACCTATTTATTATATATCTCACAACACACATATACCTTATCTTATCTATCTATCAATCTAATCTATTTATCTATGTATCTATCTCTCTAATCTATCTACGTATCTATTTATCTATTTATATCTAGGCATCTAGATATCTAATATCTATCGATCTAGATATCTACCTATCTATGAACCTATCTATCTATCTATCTATCTATCTATCTAATTATCTATCTATCCTACTATCTATTCTATCAGTTAAACCATCTATATAATTATCTATTCTAACTATCTTAGACATCTATCTATCAATCAACATATATACATATATATATCAATCTCTCTTTCTCCCTCACTAGCCCTCGCTACCCTGGAGCTTGCTGCTGCTGCTGCTTGTGCTGATGCTGCTGCTGGCGCTTCGCATTGCTGCTGCTACTGCTCTTGGCTGCTGCTGCTGCAGCTCTTCCTGCTGCTGCTGCAGTTGGTCTCAGTCCCCCCTCTCTCATCTCACACACACACACACGACCACATACCCATATACATATATATATATATATACATATATATATATATATATATATATATATATATATATATATATATATATATATATATATCTATATATATATATATACATACATACATATAACCCTATAGATATATATACACGCTAACTTATATACATTCTAACACACACACACACACTCAAAACAAATCAACACACACACACACACACATAATTATATACAAATACATATCTATATATACATACACACATATATCTATATATATATATATATATATACACTAATATATATATATATATTTATACACACACACACTCACACACTTAAACACATATATATATATCTATATATCCTCACTCACACACACTCAACCTCACACACCCTCACACACACACTAGCACACACTCTCACAAACACACAACCTCACACACAAACCCTCATACATATATATATATAAATATATATACATATATACATAAACTCATATATATACACCTATAAACACTCACTCACACTCACACACACTCACCTACACACTCACACAAGCACTCACTCACACACACTCACCTACACACATACACTAGCACATAGATATAAATACACACACATATATATACAATTATGTATACATAAACACACATACATATAATTATATACATATATATATATATATATATATATATATATATATATATATATATATATATATATATATATATATATATAGACACATATACACTAACACAACACAACACACAACAACACACAAACAACACGTCCCACTCACGCCCAACGACCCCGACACTCACCAACACCCTAAAATATATAAAATATAACTCAAAAACTCTAGCACACACTCCCCGACACTAACCCAACGCGCGCACAAGCCCGAAACGAGGAAACCAAGTCGAAATGGCCGTTCGGTCATTTCGACGAACACGTGGTGCGCGGTTCGGAAAATCTCCTGAAACGCATACCAAACGAACTCGGAATCGGTCCAAAATTTACCCACGCGCTCTACACGATGCCTAGATCCTAGAAAATGTGCTCCCACATTGATTCTAGGTCCGTGGCGGAAACGCGCATGCACTTAGAATCGGCGACGACGAAAAGCTCCAAATTCGCCCGAAACGTCCGTTTCTCCGCAACACGGCTTCCCGTGTCCGAACGGAGATACGCACTGTCACGCCCCGATTTTGGCTATTCGATAATCGTCCCCCGGGCGTGATGCCGTGCACGCGTAGGGCGCGCGTGCACAAGGCCTTAGGCATAAGGATATTCTTTAGAACAATGCAACAGAGTGGACATATAAGATAACACAAGGTTGAGGCATAGAAAAGTTTCTCTTTATTTCATAATGAACATCTTGTTACATTGCTTGACTCAAAAGTATAAAATGCCCACGGGCTTACAAACTTGGACGCAAAATGAGATAGCCGATCCATACATTATGTCCCTTTACATAGATTCAAAAACATAAAATCCACCTTGGGTGCGAGTAAGCACCATCGCCTTAGCGATATTCAGCAACTGGAGAGAGAGAGAGGCTTCTAGCTTGAGCCTCCAAAAGTCTTGGCCACGTACCGCCAAGGATCCCCAAAAGTTCTAAGAGAGCTTCAGCTCCTCGCCGCGTCGCCTTGCGCCGGGGAACCTGCTACAACGAGGGTCAGTACTTCGGAAAGTACTGGTGAAGGCTAGCTGCTCAACTTTACCAAGCTCAAGAGATATGATCTAATGAGTATGCTACAATTATTTGCTTAGGTGGGTTTCTATTCTTGCCTAGTTCCGATTTCATTTAGCAGATATGCAAGAACAAAATAACATAACTTCGCATGCCACCGTTCGGTGACTTTACCTGTCCCGTCTGAACCACCTGTACAACTTACCATAGCCTTCCCTGTCACGAAGACATAGTTAGTCTGCACAGTTTAAATATACACAACATCTTTCTCTTGATGTTTAGGAGCCATCATGGGTTTAGTCTGGGCTGGCGGCGACGCTTGCAGCGCGGGTAGCTAGCCCCGCTACAATTCCCCGCTCCCAGGACTAAGAAAGTAGATTCCGCCCGGGTCGAGACGGCCCGGTGCCCTGGTACCGCTCGCAGGAACCTGGATCCCTTGTGCACAAGAATTCCCATGACCATTTCTATGACTCTACCTCATAGATTTACTTACTAGCCATTTAAAGAACATCATGCATGAAACTGCTTTACTGTACTATCATAATCAACCAACAGTTATATGAAATAACATGCAGCAGTTTATAGAAGAACACTTTGAACTATCAATAGATACCGACCCATTAAACACCCAACGAACATGCATGCATCAATGAATTTATGCAAGGTTTGTATGACAAGCAATGGGTGTTCCAGCCTACTTCTTATCTTATCTTGTTATCCAACTTGTTACTTAATTGGTATCGTTTTGATTGAATGTCCAACTGAGTCAGTTTTATTATGAACGGAGCCCTTGGAAAGAAGGTGCTTATCGAAATAGAGCCACTCACAAGTTTGTTGAATAGGAAGAAGAAGGAAAGACGCCTAAGACTCCGCTCGTGCGTTGTCTACACGATCACCTGCACGCACCAACAGACGATCAATACCTCCTGCTTCGGTCTCCAAGGCTTGATACGAAATGCGAAATCCTAAGAACGAAAGCAATGAAATCCATTGAAACCGTTCAAGAAAACGCAAGTCATAAAACCAACAAGAAAGCATCCAAGCGGCACGAAAACGGACAAGAAACCAACGCAACGGAAAGGCCCCTCTCGACTCTGCCGCCGAGTCCATCCTCGAGGCACAATCCATTGTATATGGGACCTGATTCCGAAGAAACCAATCCATAACGAGGAAAGGATCTTAATTCAATCTGTCCCGTTCGGACGGTCGTAAGTATTCCTTGGCCGCGCTCCCCGAATAGGGGGAACGGGGCATTACATCATAACCATCCAAAAGAAAGTTTCGTCCCAAAACTTAGGAATAGAACCTACCCCTAAGGAATAATGAGGGGAACCTTTCCCTCATATCAGCTTCAAGTTCCCAGGTCGACTCCTCGACCGAGTGGTTCCGCCACAGGACGCGCACTAGCGAGACAGTTCGGTTCCGCAACTGCTTCTCTTTACGATCCAAAACTTGGACAGGCTCTGCCGCGTACGACAAGTCCGCTTGCAGATTCAACTGACCTAAGTCGACTATGTGGTTCGGGTCGTGTACAAACTTTCTCAGCTGTGAAACGTGAAAAATATTGTGTACTTCTGATAGGGCAGGCGGCAAAGCAACTTGATAGGCGACCGGAGTAACCCGTTTGAGAATTTCAAACGGCCCAACAAATCTCGGACTTAGCTTTCCTTTTACTCCGAATCGCATGACTCCGCGCATAGGCGAGACTTTCAAGAACACATGGTCCCCTTCAAAGAATTCAAGGGGGCGACGTCGAGCATCGGCATAACTCTTTTGTCGGCTTTGTGCTGTCTTCAACCGTTCACGAATCAACCGAACTTTTTGTACGGTTTGTTCAACCAGCTCCGGCCCTAGGATTTGCCGTTCTCCGACTTCGTCCCAGCAGATTGGTGACCTACACTTCCGCCCATACAAAGCCTCGTACGGAGCCATCTCGATGCTGGACTGATAACTATTATTGTATGCAAATTCGGCCAGCGGCAGGTAGACGTCCCAACTTGACTTCGAATCGATCACGCAGAGGCGCAACATGTCTTCTAGTATCTGATTCACTCGTTCCGTCTGACCATCGGTTTGTGGATGATAGGCTGAGCTGAACTTCAACTTGGTCCCCATCGCCAGCTGAAGGCTCTCCCAGAAACGCGAGATGAATCGCCCGTCTCGATCTGATACTATAGAAACTGGCACTCCATGAAGCCGAACTATCTCGTCAAGGTAGGTCTGGGCGAGGCGATCGGCGCTCCAAGTACTTTTGATGGCAATGAAGTGTGCAGACTTGGTTAACCGGTCGACGATGACCCAGATTGCGTCGTTCCCCCGTTGCGTCCTTGGCAGGCCAATAATGAAATCCATGCAGATGTGCTCCCACTTCCATTCCGGGATAGCAAGATTTTGCATTTCCCCGCCCGGCCTCTGATGCTCTGCTTTCACCCTTTGACAAGTTATGCATTGGGACACAAAGAGTGCAACATCTTTCTTCATGCCGTGCCACCAGAAGGTCGTTCGGAGATTCTTATACATCTTCGTGCTCCCGGGATGGATCATATAGGCTGCGTAATGAGCTTCCGCAAGGATCTCCTTTCTAAGTTCTGAATCATCGGAGACGCATAGCCTTCCTTTTACCCGCAACGCCCCATTTTCATCTACTTCAAAGTCCTTCGCCTTCCCCGCTAGAATCTGCTCGTGCATCTTCTTTAGGAAAGGGTCGTCTTTCTGAGTAGATGTGACCCGCTCTATTAGGTTGGGTACGAATCGCATTTGAGCGACCCGCGCGCCACGATATCGAATTCGGAGTTCGATGCCCATCTCTTCTAAGTCCCTTCGTAACCTGCGATCGACTGACAGAGATCCAACGAAGATCCGACTCAGAGCATCCGCTACAACGTTCCCTTTTCCAGGTGTGTAGTCTATCGTCAAGTCGTAATCTTTTATCAATTCTAGCCAACGGCGCTGACGAAGGTTCAGGTCCGTCTGGGTGAATAGGTACTTCAAGCTCTTGTGATCAGTATAAATTCGGCAAGGCACTCCATAAAGGTAGTGTCGCCACAATTTCAGGGCAAAGACAATTGCCGCTAACTCCAGGTCGTGTGTAGGATAATTTTTCTCGTGCTTCTTCAGTTGCCTGGAGGCATAGGCTATCACTCGATCTCGCTGCATAAGTACACACCCCAAACCTTGCCCCGACGCGTCGCTAAATATCTGAAATCCCGAGATCTCGTCTGGTAGTGCAAGTAACGGGGCAGAGGTGAGGCGATGCTTTAACTCTTTAAACGAAGCTTCGCAGTCGGCGGACCACTCAAATGCGACTCCCTTTTGTGTGAGGCGAGTCAGAGGTAGTGCAAGTTTGGAAAAATCCTTCACGAACCGTCTGTAGTAGCCCGCTAACCCGAGGAAGCTTCGAATCTCGCTAACGGATGCAGGTCGCTTCCACTCGACAATGGCCTCCACCTTCTTCGGATCGACTGAGATGCCTCCCGCAGAAATGATGTGCCCGAGGAAAGATACACTACTTAGCCAGAATTCACACTTACTCAGCTTAGCATATAGCTGGTTGTCCCGAAGAGTTTGTAGCACGGTCCGCAAGTGCTCTGCATGTTCTTCTTCACTCTTCGAATACACCAAGATATCATCGATGAATACTACTACAAACTTATCGAGATAGGGCCGGAACACAAGGTTCATCAAACTCATAAAGGCAGCGGGGGCATTAGTTAGTCCGAATGGCATCACCAGGAACTCATAATGGCCATAGCGAGTTCGAAAAGCTGACTTTGGTACATCGTCTTGCTTGATCTTTAGTTGGTGATAGCCCGAACGGAGATCAATTTTAGAGAATACCGTGGCAGCCTGCAACTGATCGAAAAGATCGTCTATTCTTGGAAGAGGATACTGGTTACGAATGGTTGCTTTATTCAATTCTCGATAGTCGATGCAGAGCCGCAACGAGCCATCCTTTTTCTTCACGAATAGTACTGGGGCACCCCACGGAGATACACTAGGCCGAATGTATCCTCGATCTAGCAAGTCTTGCAACTGTACTTTAAGCTCTTTCAATTCTGCCGGGGCCATTCGATACGGTGTCTTGGAAATTGGTCGAGTTTCTGGGAACGTGTCTATAGTGAACTCTATCTCTCGATCGGGCGGCATGCCTGGCAACTCGTCGGGGAACACATCAGGAAAATCCGCCACAACGGGGATAGACTCAACGTTTGCGCAATCTTGCCGAGTGTCTCGAACGGACGCTAAGTACCCTTCGCAGCCGGAGTGAATCATCCGTCGAGCAGACATTGCTGAGATCACCATGCAGACATTCGACGCTTTCGACTCAGGACTGCACGTGAAGCGAAACTCGATCTCGCCGGGCAAACGAAATACGACTTCCTTTTTCGCACAGTCGATTGTAGCTGAACAAGCGCCGAGCCAATCCATCCCCAGAATAAGATCGTAGTCCCTTATGTCTAGAACTATCGCATCTAATGACAATCTCCGTCCCCCGATGCAAATGTTACCTTCACGACAGACTAAGCGAGCCGATAGATCTACTCCCGAAGGAGTGCTAACACTTAGGTTTAAGCCTAGCGGTGTCATAGGAAATGTGTGTTCGGCGGCAAAATCTGCCGAAATGAAGCTATGTGTTGCACCAGAATCAAACAATACTCGAGCAGGTACATTATTAAAAAGTAATATACCTGACACCGTCGTGTTCGATGCAAGTGCCTCGTCCCGAGTCAAAGCATAAACTCGGCCCTGAGCGTTTGGCGGTGCCTGGTTTGCTCGTTGAGTTTGCCCCTGACCCTGAGCTGAGTCATTATTCTGCTGCGGACGGTGCGAAGATGGATCGTTGGAACGGGTTGGACAATTACGAGCAATGTGGCCCATCTTGCCACAACTGAAACACCCTCCCTTGCTCGCGCGACATTCGCTGACGTGGTGTCCTGGCTTGCGGCAGTAGGCACACTTTTGTCCTTGCTTCTTTCCCTGATTCGAGTCTTGGGAGCCGCCGTTATTATTGTGGCGCTTATGCGCGTTGTTTCCTCCCGTGTTGGCAGGGCGCTTGTGATTGTTATTTTGCACAGCGTCGGTGCGAACTGGAGGATACTGCGACTCTAGGGACAGTGCATGATTCAAGGACTCCCGCATGGTACGATATTGAGTCACTACGACGTGAGCACGGATAGAAGGTCGTAGTCCGAGCTCGAACTTTCTTGCACGACTTTCGGCATCGGCGAGCTGAGACTTGGCAAACTTTGCAAGTCGGTTGAACTCTGAAGCGTATTGACGCACCGTCATGTCCCCCTGCTTCAGTAGTGCAAACTCGTCTTCTTTTTCGCGACGGACGGCGGGTGGAAGGTATTCCTCCACGAAGGCCTTGCGAAACACGGACCAAGAGATAGCCGTTATGCCACCTTCGCTCAAAATAGCTTGCTTGTGCACATCCCACCAATCATGTGCATTTTGTCGGAGCTGAAGCTGGGCACACGCCACCTTCTTGGTCTCGTCTAGGCACAGCGCTTCGAAGTGGTCCTCCAGCTCGACCAGCCAGTCCATCGCTAAGGAAGGGTCCTCGGTGCCTTTAAACGTAGCACGGCACATCTTCTTGAATTCTGATATCGACACGATCGACCCATTCTCGCCTGAGGGTAAGGTACCCTGAGAATTTTGCGGTCCGGTGGCTTCGGCAACTATAGGCACGGTTGCGGGGGCAGATGCAGAATGATTGTTGGCGACCATATTCGTCACCATTGTTTGCAGACTATTCATCTGCTTCTGCTGTGTATCCACCTGAAGTCGCTGCGCCACGAATTGAGCTTCAATCCGTGACTCGAACTGACTCTGCCGTAGTTCAGCTTGTTTCTGCTGCGTCTCCATCAGACGCATCATTCGCTCGAACGGATCGGCAGAGGGTGCGGCAGCTGGACTCCCAGAGCTGCCTGAGGTGCCTGAACTACTCGCTTGCACTTGCGCCACCATCTGCGCTTGTGCACCCGGCTCGGAAGTCGTTCCTTGAAAGGAAAGTAACTTGTATTAGTCTCAAGGTATATTATGGACTTACTGTATGGAACGTATCTCATTTTGGCCAAGCGAATTCAAGGGTCTACCCGAAAGGAACAAGGTTCTCTTTAGAAACTTTCTTTGTGAGATCAAAGGATCTGAAGCATGCTCTGATACCAATATGTCACGCCCCGATTTCGGCTATTCGATAATCGTCCCCCGGGCGTGATGCCGTGCACGCGTAGGGAGCGCGTGCACAAGGCCTTAGGCATAAGGATATTCTTTAGAACAATGCAACAGAGTGGACATATAAGATAACACAAGGTTGAGGCATAGAAAAGTTTTTCTTTATTTCATAATGAACATCTTGTTACATTGCTTGACTCAAAAGTATAAAATGCCCACGGGCTTACAAACTTGGACGCAAAATGAGATAGCCGATCCATACATTATGTCCCTTTACATAGATTCAAAAACACAAAATCCACCTTGGGTGCGAGTAAGCACCATCGCCTTAGCGATATTCAGCAACTGGAGAGAGAGAGAGGCTTCTAGCTTGAGCCTCCAAAAGTCTTGGCCACGTACCGCCAAGGATCCCCAAAAGTTCTAAGAGAGCTTCAGCTCCTCGCCGCGTCGCCTTGCGCCGGGGAACCTGCTACAACGAGGGTCAGTACTTCGGAAAGTACTGGTGAAGGCTAGCTGCTCAACTTTACCAAGCTCAAGAGATATGATCTAATGAGTATGCTACAATTATTTGCTTAGGTGGGTTTCTATTCTTGCCTAGTTCCGATTTCATTTAGCAGATATGCAAGAACAAAATAACATAACTTCGCATGCCACCGTTCGGTGACTTTACCTGTCCCGTCTGAACCACCTGTACAACTTACCATAGCCTTCCCTGTCACGAAGACATAGTTAGTCTGCACAGTTTAAATATACACAACATCTTTCTCTTGATGTTTAGGAGCCATCATGGGTTTAGTCTGGGCTGGCGGCGACGCTTGCAGCGCGGGTAGCTAGCCCCGCTACAATTCCCCGCTCCCAGGACTAAGAAAGTAGATTCCGCCCGGGTCGAGACGGCCCGGTGCCCCGGTACCGCTCGCAGGAACCTGGATCCCTTGTGCACAAGAATTCCCATGACCATTTCTATGACTCTACCTCATAGATTTACTTACTAGCCATTTAAAGAACATCATGCATGAAACTGCTTTACTGTACTATCATAATCAACCAACAGTTATATGAAATAACATGCAGCAGTTTATAGAAGAACACTTTGAACTATCAATAGATACCGACCCATTAAACACCCAACGAACATGCATGCATCAATGAATTTATGCAAGGTTTGTATGACAAGCAATGGGTGTTCCAGCCTACTTCTTATCTTATCTTGTTATCCAACTTGTTACTTAATTGGTATCGTTTTGATTGAATGTCCAACTGAGTCAGTTTTATTATGAACGGAGCCCTTGGAAAGAAGGTGCTTATCGAAATAGAGCCACTCACAAGTTTGTTGAATAGGAAGAAGAAGGAAAGACGCCTAAGACTCCGCTCGCGCGTTGTCTACACGATCACCTGCACGCACCAACAGACGATCAATACCTCCTGCTTCGGTCTCCAAGGCTTGATACGAAATGCGAAATCCTAAGAACGAAAGCAATAAAATCCATTGAAACCGTTCAAGAAAACGCAAGTCATAAAACCAACAAGAAAGCATCCAAGCGGCACGAAAACGGACAAGAAACCAACGCAACGGAAAGGCCCCTCTCGACTCTGCCGCCGAGTCCATCCTCGAGGCACAATCCATTGTATATGGGACCTGATTCCGAAGAAACCAATCCATAACGAGGAAAGGATCTTAATTCAATCTGTCCCGTTCGGACGGTCGTAAGTATTCCTTGGCCGCGCTCCCCGAATAGGGGGAACGGGGCATTACACGCACTCACCCTCAAGACACCCGACAACGTCTATCTAGGTCCGTCTAACCTAGGACATTACCCAAAATTGGGCCAAATTCGGATTTCACCCGAAATTGACACAAAACCTAGTGTTAAAGTCTCTAAACACTACCAAACTAGTTCCAACTTCCTCCTACGGGTAGGCTTAGGGTCTAGGAAGGTTCTACAACACTAATTACACTACACAAAAATAATTAGGAAGGGGAAAGTTAGGTTTTACCTCTTGGGAGTTGGAATCCCAAGCCAAAATCTCAAGAATGCTCCAAATCCACCTCCCTCAAGCTCCAAGCCTCAAATCCAAGCTCCAACACCAAATCTAGGCTCTACCCACCTAGGTTAGGGAAAATTCAAGGTTAGGGTTAGCATAAGGAAGAAGGAATGGAAGAATGAAGAAGAAAAATGGAAGGAAGACTTACTTGGAGAAGGAAGGAAGAAGAAAGAAGAAGTGGAGAAGAAGAAGTATGAAGAAGAAGAAGGAAATGGGAATGGGGAGGGTTGCTCCTGCTGTCCACGGGTGGGAATGGGGGATAGGGGTCGGGTCTCACATGTAATAAGGGTTTACAAGTCTCAAAAATACCCAAAATGCCCTCCTAACTCTCGATTTTGGGTTCCGGGTTCCAAAAGCACTCAAACTAGCTCCAAATCTCTCCAACTAACCTCCTAAAAATATAATAAATATTCTAAAACCCAAAATAGGTCTCACAGGGGTGTGGGCTGGGTCGGACATGGGTCCAGGCTAGCCAAAATTCTAAAACAAACAATAAAAATATAATACAATCAATAATTAATTATAAATACAATTAAATAAAAATAATGCACAATTAACTAAATTAAAATTAAAAAAAAATACCCGGCTCTGGAAATGGGGTGGTGACAAGCCTATCCTCCTTAAAAAATTTCGTCCTCGAAATTTAAAGTCAATCACACTCCTCTAGGTCAAACCCCCAACAATCACAGTCAAGAAATTCTACCTAACAACATACAAGATCATGGTCCTTCTGGTCGTGTTATCACAGTCTCAATTAGGGTCACTACACTATCTACCACAGCACAAAGAAAAGTCTAACAGGTAGTAATGAAGCACACCACAAGGAATGGAAAGGACAGGAAGAAGAAACAAGAGACAGACCTGCTAACCCGACACCCGTAGCATCGGCCTCCTCGACCGTCAACGCATAAGCCCTGCCCTGCTGGGGTGTATCCCTCTGCTGGTGCGGGGCATGATGCTGTGCCACAGATGGCCTAGCTCCAACTCTCTGATCCTGTGCTCCACCCAATGGAGGTGCAGTAGGACAATCTCGCATCTGGTGAGCAGCGGATCCATAGAACAAACACACCTTCAGCCTCCTCCTACAAACATCCCAAGTGTGTCCTGCCTTCCTGCAGTAGGCACAAGTGGGCACCCTCTGATCCTGACCCTACTGCGCTGCCTTCTGTACATAGGGACGCTTAGCTGGTCCCGCACTACCACTGGCACTGCCTGGATCATCCCTGCCTCTCTTAGACTTGAGCTCCAAGTCATCCTCTGCTCTCTGAGCATCTCCTACTATCTGCTCAAAAGTCGCCTCGCGGTCGCTCCTGGTCAAAGACTTGACCGCCATGACCAAGCCCTTGCGAAACTTCCTCGCCTTGGCTGCCTCACTCAAGCCCTCCACAAATCTGCCCAGACGGCAGAACTCCGCTGCGTACTCGTCCACTGTCATGCTCCCTTGGACGAGTGCCTCGAACTGGCTCTCCAAAGCACTGAGCGCCATATTTGGGAAAAACTTCTCCTTAAAAAGCCTCTTGAAAGCCTCCCAAGTCAGCCCTGGCGCTGCGATCCTCGTATCTGTGCGATACCACGTCAAAGCGAGGTCGAACATCTGACTGCCCGCTGCCTCTATCTGCATGCTGTCTGGAATCTGCGCCAGCCTGAAGATCCCCTCGATCTGCTCTATCCAGTCATCCGCGTACAGGATCCCTTCTGTACCACGGAACTCCTTGGGTCGCATCCTCTGAAAGTCGATAATACTGCCCGGCCTCGGATGCTGAATCTGATCTGCCTGTGGCTGAATCTGTGCCACCCTATCCACTGCTGTCATGGCCACCTGGTGGGCGTTCTCAATGCCCAGCCTCATCACATCCACCTGACGGTGCTGCGTGTCCATCATCTCCCTGAAGAATGCAAACAACTGCGCGACATCCACTGGAGCAGGAAGTGGTGGAGGAACCACCGGAACGACTGGGGTAGTCCTCGGATCGATAGGTGAAGGAGAATCCCCGAGAGAAGCAGATGCTCCCTCAACCGCAGGAGTGATGAGTGGAGCGGTAGCAGCTGCCTGAATACGAGCTGGACGAGAGGTAGCAGACCTCTCCGTGGCAACTGCTGGAACTAGGGCTGCAAACGAGCCAAGCCGTTCGTAAGCTGCTCGAAGCTCGGCTTGATAAAAGCTCGTTTGAGCTCGGTTCGTTTAGTAAACAAGCCAAGCTCAAGCTTCATTTTTGAGCTCGTTTAATAAACGAGCCAAGCTCAAGCTTAGAAGTACTCGGCTCGTTTGAGCTCGCGAGCTTGTTCGTTTAGAAGCTTGCGAGCTGATTCGTAAGCTGGCTCGTTTAGAAGCTCGTTTAGGAGCTCGTTGCTGGCAGTTTATAAATTTATTTTGTTATTTAAATTTAAATTTTTTCTTTGTTGAATTCTTATTTTAGGTATATTTGTATAACAATATGGTTGTGTGCATTGTATATAATTATATGTCCTTAATAATTGATATTAAAGAACTTTTTAAATTAAATTTTTATAAATAAATTGTTAATATTATAGGTACTTGAATTCAAGCCTAACTAGCTTGAAATCAAGTTCGTTAAGCTCGAAATCAAGCTTAATGAGCTTGAAATGAAGCTGAACAAGCTCAAAATCAAGCTTAACGAGCTTGAGTTTGAGCTTATCAAGCTTGTCTATCAAGCTTGAATCAAGCTTGCTTATCAAGCCAAGCTCGAGCTCAAACCAAGCCAAGCTCAAGCTTAATATAAACGAGCTCGAGCCAAGCTCAAGCTCTAAAATAAAAAAATTATCAAGCTCGAGCTCGAGCTCGAGCTTGGTTAATTCTAATCAAGCCAAGCTCAAGCTTATGAAAGCTTGGCTCGGCTTGGCTCGTTTGCACCCCTAGCTGGAACGGTACGATGGGATCGTATCTTCGGAGGCATCCTGAACACAGATCAAAAGAAGTCAATACGACGCAAGATATGATATCATCAAAGAAGGACAGTAATATTTCAAAAGAAACAATTTCAGAATAATTTGATTGGAATTGTTCCTAGTCGTGATTGAGTACACTCTCATCCTAGATCCTAGATCCTATAGCAGGCTCGTAGCAGTACAACTAAGTTGTTGTACCACTACGATATTACACTAATTGCGAATCGAGACCTGCATGGGGCCGCCACCAAAAACGTGTCACGACCCGCACCCGGAAAATCTGGCATTAGTCGTGGGTACGTCCAGCCTACGCCGCAGCATCGGCGGTAGAACGCTGTCTAGGTCAACTATCTAGATAATAATTTTACACAAAAATCGGTCATGACCTCTCCAAAAGGAGGGCAACCACACAATCAATATATAAACCTGTCAAGATCTCAACTCCAAACGGAGGAGCAATATCATAAAGATAACCACAATATACTCAATCACGAATCTAAGCACGATAAGATAACACAGAGATCTAACAACTATAAAGTCTAACCAACAACAACTACTACAACAACCACAACATCAATAATAATACAACAATATCCAAAATAATATACAAACAAGGTCTCAATCCAAAACCGGAGACAAATCCGGTGCTAAAGCTAAAAAAAACAACAACAAAGTCTCAGTGATCCCGGCTACCAACCCGAAAATTACCCCTAAGCTAGAGGGTCCCTGTCTGCACCATAGACATGCTCAGGTCCATAGAACGTCGGACACCAATCCTCCGGATACTCTGAAAAATATGTCCAGTCAGGACTGGAGCAAGTACATCTCTAACAGCAGTTCCATTTAAATGATAAAAACTATAAAACAGTTATAGCAAGTAGCAAGAGAATGGAGCAAGTATGAAACAAGGAAATATGTATAACTGGTGCATAAAGGTAAAGATGCATGGATATCAGAGCAAGATAGTAATAACTGTAAGATACAAGAAATCTAAGCTAAGATCAAGTCCGTGCACATGAACGTGTAGTGAGTCTAGCATGAAAAACATGTAGTGAGTCAAGTCCAGAAACATGTAAGTGAGACAAGTCAAGAAATGCATGAGAGTCCAGACTATAAAGAATAAACTCGGTGTCTTTGAAATACTTGTTTCAACATGTAAACGGCTAGGGGTAAGTACGGCTCACCGCGCACTGGGTGCGCGGCTGCTATCATTCCAGATTAGACCAGAGGAAGTAATTCCTGATGATGCCAGATAGGAATGTTTATATGTCTACTCGAGTATTTCTCCGCCCCGACTAATGCAAGTGGATCCAAGACCCGACACGCAAATCAAGATGAGTCCAGCCTGAACATGAATGATGCCTGTAGTGATGCCTGTAGGTGATGCCAGTAGTGATTCCAGAATAGAGGCCAGAAACATGAAATGTACGTGTCGCAAGTAAATGAATCCAGAAATACCAGTCAGTGTCCCGTGTTGTGCCAGAATAATCAGATGATACTATACTAGAAGCTGAATCATAATAATCATCAGATAATGAAAACTATCAGAGAATGTACTCGCGTGACGTCCTGAGCAACTCGCGATCCGAACCGGTGTCGCAAGGACCTAATACGAAAAGCAAGGTTAAATAGGGTTCTAATGAGTTAAACAGATATAAAATAATAAAAAATAGGCTTCTAGGGTCGTTCTAGGTCAAACGGGTCAAACCGGTAAAATCTGGGTCAAAAAGTCAACTCTGGGTCCAAAAAGTCAACTCTGGGTCAAAACTAGGTCAAAAGTTGACTTTGGCGGTCAACCGAGTCAACTACGGTCAAGTCTGGGTCAAACTAGGGTGCTCCTAAAATTCTAGGTCAAACCGAGGTCATTAAGCTAGAAAACTCTCAAACTCGCCTCCTTGAGATACCGGGATACCCTCGGTATCCGATACCTCAACCTAGGCTACGCACCCCGCCTAAACCCGCTAAAACCTATGCTAGCACGCGTAAATATATACACATAAGCATATAAAAATCACTCCAAGACATTTCCTAGGCTATTGCTCAAAAACCCCGCTCGAAACTCAATACCTTGGTTATCTTAAGGTATTGAGATACCTCGGTATCTCAAGGTATTGAGATACCTCTCTAAACTCAACCCGACTACCCCTCTAGCTAGCTAACTATGCATAAACATATATATATCTAGCTATAATCTAGGCTAAAATACATATATCTAATACATATAGGCATATACCTAGGTATCTACATACCTTACCTTACCTTACCTTACCTTACCCTCCTCATAAATATATATGTATCCCTATATCTAGATATCTAAACTATCTACCTAGCTATATGTATATACCTATACATATAGATCTATATATCTAGCTATCCCTCTACCTATCCATCTACCTATCTAGTTATCTATCTAACTATCTAACTAGTTATCTATATCTAGTATTTACCTATCTAACTATCTATCTAATTACCTATCTATTAATCTACCTATTTATTATATATCTCACAACACACATATACCTTATCTTATCTATCTATCAATCTAATCTATTTATCTATGTATCTATCTCTCTAATCTATCTACGTATCTATTTATCTATTTATATCTAGGCATCTAGATATCTAATATCTATCGATCTAGATATCTACCTATCTATGAACCTATCTATCTATCTATCTATCTAATTATCTATCTATCCTACTATCTATTCTATCAGTTAAACCATCTATATAATTATCTATTCTAACTATCTTAGACATCTATCTATCTATCAACATATATACATATATATATCAATCTCTCTTTCTCCCTCACTAGCCCTCGCTACCCTGGAGCTTGCTGCTGCTGCTGCTTGTGCTGATGCTGCTGCTGGCGCTTCGCATTGCTGCTGCTACTGCTCTTGGCTGCTGCTGCTGCAGCTCTTCCTGCTGCTGCTGTGCTGCTGCTGCAGTTGGTCTCAGTCCCCCCCCCTCTCATCTCACACACACACACACGACCACATACCCATATACATATATATATATATATATATATATATATATATCTATATATATATATACATACATATATATACATATATATAACCCTATAGATATATATACACGCTAACTTATATACATTCTAACACACACACACACTCAAAACAAATCAACACACACACACACACACACATAATTATATACAAATACATATCTATATATACATACACACATATTGTCACGCCCCAGTCCCAAAATACCGTGGGACCGGACGCGTGATAATGGCCAGCAGTACGCACCGATGGACATACCCAATTTAATGGATCCATCAGGGCATACTTAAGCTGTAATATCAACTCTACGACAATCATGGCACAACTAATCTCATCCACACAAGATATAAAATATGATCCACAGAATAAATAAGGAATGTAAATCATCATCTAATCTCACAAAGTACTTCGGGGAACAACCCGATAAATATCTAGTACAATGGTTCAACAGACCAGAATATAAAAGACTGAAATAAATAATAAAAGCTGAGCATGGAACATGGATGCTCAAGAGAAGTCTTCAGCTAAGACCTCGTCCTCAGATGGTGGTACAGCTCCTGGATCAGCTCCTGCTCCGGTCCCGTAAATCTCGGGATAAACCTCGTCTGCAAAATCTGGGGACAAAATCCGGATCCAGGTCCTCAGGGGACATAGCAAGGTACAAGAAAGCTCATGCCAAAATGAGTAAATAAACAGTGCAGCAAATAAATAACTAAATGAAGCAATAGGGTAAATATGTAACCATCTAAGTGTAAATGCAAGTGAGAGCATCACTAGTCTCAGGCTGAGCCACTACAAGCTCTGTGTCGGGGAGCCGGTAGCGGTAATAACCGGTAGTGGGTCTAGCTCTGCTACGAGAGTCTACGACCTCTCAATAATAGAAGATATATATATGTAAACAGCCTGTAGCCTGTGTGTCTCTCCCCACCCAATGTAACCACGCATATCATGACCATAACGTCTCATGCCCATGTCAAGCGCGATCATAACTAATGCACAAGTCATAAAGTATCTATGAATATAATGTCCATGTCCTGTATCCTATACAGAATCACCACGAATATCTCGGGAAAATCCTGTCTCATGAGTAGTGTCAAGTGTCCTGGGTCAATGTGTACTTGGTAAGACAAGTACGAGAATATAAAGTGTCACGAATGTCCATCTCTAGATGACCGTACCCAACACTGCGTACAGTGTCGACACCCGACTGATAATCGGACGCTAAGTACGTCACACGGTCCTAGGTTGAGCATGCACAGCACTAAAGTAAAGCAAGGAATATAAGTAATAATACTGCAGAGTTTGGCAATGTACACTTGCCTGATGTCCGAATACCAACAACTGTCCCTGTGTCAGTGGATCCGGTAGGTGCTACTCCAAAAGCTGTAATAAACATCACCGACAGTCTCAGAAGGTATCAAACTGCTAGAAATGCCTGTCCTTACGTCCAATTTGGACACAGGGGCAAAAAGGTCATTTTCGGATTAAAGCGGGGTCCACATGTGGGCCACTTCGCACCGAAAAGCGTGTCAGGGTCAAAGGTCTCCAAATTTTGCAAACTCAGTGTCTACCAGTCAGGAACGATGATACGAACCCAACGGAACTTCCAGAATTGGATTCCGATGAGCCGATCTCAAAATCACCCGTCAAGTGGAGCCTGTGGGGCCCACGATACGTGATTTTGTCAACGTTCTCGGAATCGGACCAAACTTGGGTCACAGGACCAGCGCATTGCTACGAGTCCGATGGCGCAAGTTTCGTCTCGATTCGACGTGTGTACACAAAGTTACAACACGTTCCAGAAGGGGCAGATACGGGGTGTCGTCGGCGGATACGCGTTGATTCCGGGGTGCACACACCTCCGAATCGACTTCTGCGAAATCTCACACGACCGTATCAACGTTGCGCACAGTTCGGTAAAGATCGCGTACGACCAAGTCGTCCCGATTGGCGGGGCATACTCAGTTCCGGGGTAAAAAAGGGCGTTATTTTTCCTGTTTTTGGATCGCGGTGTACGATCACCACAGGACGCGATGCGCCGAGCAAGTTGCACGGGCACCGAGAGGGTTACACAGTCTATGCACAGCAACTGACGGAAATAAAAACGGAGATACGCGTTGGGAGAAATCAGTACCTGAACAGGGCTCCGTGAACGCTGAAATTCACGTGTCCGAGAGTCCAATCTGCGTCCCGGTCGTGTCCTGGGTCTGCTGTTCGCGTCTCACGGTGTCCGTATCCGGAGACAGCGGGGGAAAGAGCTCGCCGGCGGGGGTCGACGCTGCCTAGGAAGTCACGGTGCTGGTCGACGGCGTCGAGCGACTATGCGAAGAGGGCTGGGTCGGGGTTGCTGCTGCGAGCGGGGTGCTCGCGGAGGTGGATGGTCGACGACGGGGTCGACGCTGCCTAGGGGTTCGAGTGTCCGCGGCGGTGAGGTCCTAGGGCTGTCGTCGGTGGTCGATTGTCGGGTCGACTCGGGGATGCGGCTGAGCGGCGAAGTCGGCGGCCTGGTCGACGATGAGAGGGCTCTGGAGGCGGCCTGAACCGAAGAGCCAAGGGCTGACGCGGTGGCTCGACTGCTCAAGGCGACGCGTCGAGGGGTGGCTCGATCGTTCGAGCAAGGGAGAGCGGTCAGGCGCGGCTGTCGGCGCTGGACTAGGTGGATGGGGGAGTTGTCGTGAAGATGGCGGCGGAAACTTAGGGTTTAGGTTAGGGCTAGGCACGAACGCCGAGGAGGAGCTTTATAGGGCTGCTACAGGAGCTTCCGGCAGCCTAGGGTTTGCAGCAGGTCGGGTTCCGCAGCGGTTCGGGTCTGACCCGTTCTGGTGGGTTTGATCCGGGTTGGGTCGAGCTTGGTTTGGTTCGGTTTAAAAACCAATAGCTTTTGGTCCTCGATTCGTTGCTCCGGCGTCCAATAAATTCACCGAAAAATGCCATGCGTCCGATTCTCCATTACACACAATAAATTTTTATTTTCAGAATATTTTAGCACCCATAAACTGCCTGTAAAATTATTTAACTCATAAACACCTGGGTTCTTCATCCAAAATGCCGAAAACATCCGGAAAAATTATATTAAAAAATTATCTGAAAAAATAAGGTGTTTACAATCTTCCCTCCTTAAAAAGGATTGCGTCCTCGCAATCAAAGAATAAGCTACTCAAGAAAGAGTTATGGAAAATACAAGGTGGCCTAGTTTACAACTGCCTCTTCGAACAAGTGGGGGTAACGCTGGCGCATACTGTCTTCTCGTTCCCAAGTTGATTCTCCAGGTGAATGGTGTTTCCATGCTACACGAACCAGTCTGATCGTCTGTCCCCGCAATGTCTTCTCACTGACGTCGAGGATGCCAACTGGTTGTTCCTCATATCTCAAGCTTGGGCCCACTGCAATCTCTGAATGATCGACTACGTGACTTGGGTCGGTCACGTACCTTCGCAGCTGCGAGACGTGGAATACGTCATGCACTCCCTCTAAGGATGGAGGTAATGCAAGACGATAAGCCACCTCACCAACGCGCTCTAGAATGTCAAATGGCCCAATATACCTTGGGCTCAGCTTGCCTCTGCTCCCGAATCTGATAGTACCACGAGTGGGCGAAATCCTCAAGAATACGTGATCTCCTTCTTTGAACTCTAGGGGACGCCGGTGTGTATCAGCCCAATGCTTCTGTCTGTCCTGAGCTGTTCGTAGATGATTCTGTATCTGCTTCACCTTCTCCACTGTCTGCGTTACCAATTCTGGACCCAGTATTTGACGTTCACCAACGTCACTCCAGCATATAGGTGACCTACACTTCCTTCCGTATAAAGCTTCAAATGGTGCCATCTGGATGCTGGCCTGATAACTGTTATTGTAGGAGAACTCTACTAAGTGCAAATAATCTTCCCAAGATCCTCCGAAATCTAGCATACATGATCTCAACATGTCCTCTAAGATCTGAATGGTGCGCTCCGATTGTCCATCTGTCTGCGGGTGATAAGCCGTGCTGAATTTGAGTCGGGTGCCCAGACTCTCTTGCATGCTTCTCCAGAAATGAGATGTAAATCTCGAATCTCGATCCGATACGATACTAACAGGCACTCTATGTAATTTGACGATTTGTCGCATATACATGTCGGCTAGTACCTCCGTGGACTGTCCAACTCTAAATGGCAAGAAGTGTGCCGATTTAGTGAGTCGATCCACAATAACCCATACTGCATCTCTTCCGCTGGGGCTCATTGGGAATCCTGTGACAAAATCCATCGTGATATGTTCCCACTTCCATTCTGGTATAGGAAGCGGCTGTAACATACCTGCAGTTCTCTGATGTTCGGCCTTTACTTGCTGGCAGACTAAGCATTTGGCCACAAATCTTGCGATCTCTCTTTTCATTCCATGCCACCAGTAATACTGTCTCAAGTCTCGGTACATCTTGGTTCCTCCTGGGTGAACAGAGTATATAGAGCTATATGCTTCAGTCATTAACTCCTGTCTCAATTCTCCATTTGGAACATACAGGCGATTTCCAAACCTCAATGTCCCGTCTTTGTGAATGCGAAGTCCTGTCTGTATGCCGGCTTCTGTCCTTTCTTTGAGTCTTCGAAATCTAGCATCGGTGGGCAATGCTTCCTTAATCCTCTCCACGAGTGATGACTGAATCTCAAGGTTAGCCATCAAGCCATCCTGTCCTGGTAAAACAACCTCTATCTGAAGCTCATGTAGATCTCTCAATAACTCTGGCTGCATCGTCAAGAAATAAGCCGTAGGCTTCCTGCTGAGTGCGTCTGCAACAATATTCGCCTTTCCCGGATGATACTGCAGATCTATGTCAAAGTCTACCATCAATTCAAGCCAGCGTCTCTGCCTCATGTTAAGCTCCTTCTGAGTATACACATACTTCAGGCTCTTGTGATCAGTAAAGATTTCTACCCTCTCTCCATAAAGATAGTGCCTCCATATCTTTAATGCAAATATAACTGCTGCTAGCTCCAGATCATGTGTCGGGTAGTTCTTCTCGTGGACCTTCAACTGTCTTGACGCATAAGCAATGACTTTGCCATGTTGCATCAGAACACATCCTAGTCCACTGCCTGATGCATCACTATAAACAACAAAACCTCCTGACCCCGAAGGAAGAGTCAAGACAGGTGCTGTTGTTAATCTTCTCTTCAATTCTTCGAAGGCCTTCTGGCAGTCCTCTGTCCATATAAACTCCTGGTCCTTGCGTGTCAGCTTCGTCATCGGTTCTGCAATCCTCGAGAAATTTTCTACAAACCTTCGGTAATATCCCGCAAGTCCGAGAAAACTTCTCACTTCTGCAACTGATGTAGGTGTAGGCCAAGTCTCTATTGCCGCAACTTTCTCTGGATCCACTGAAAGTCCTTCTCCTGAGATGATGTGTCCCAAGAAAGGTACTTTGTCCATACAGAACTCACACTTACTAAGTTTGGCATATAACTTCTCCTGTCTCAAGGTTTCTAACACAATTCTGAGATGCTCCTCGTGCTCTTCAGGGCTCTTGGAATATATGAGGATGTCGTCAATGAACACCACCACGAATTTATCCAAGAACTGATGAAAGACTCTGTTCATTAAGCTCATAAACACTGCTGGCGCGTTGGTTAAACCAAACGGCATCACCAAGAACTCATAATGCCCATACTTCGTCCTGAAAGCTGTCTTCGGGATGTCTTCCTTCCTCACCTTGATCTGATGATAGCCGGATCTAAGGTCAATCTTCGAAAATACCCTTGCACCACTCAACTGATCGAATAGATCATCAATGCATGGTAAGGGATACCTGTTCTTGATGGTTACAGCATTTAGTGCCCGATAATCAATGCACAACCGTACTGTTCCATCCTTCTTCGGCACAAATAATATGGGTGCCCCCCAAGGTGAAACACTGGGCCGAATGAAACCCTTCTCCAAAAGATCATCAACCTGTTCCTTCAATTCCACTAACTCCTTAGGTGCTAGCCGATATACTGATGAAGTGATAGGCTCTGCTCCTGGAGTTAAGTCTATTGTGAATTCTATTTCCCGATCAGGCGGTAAACCTGGAAGATCATCAGGAAATACATCCACAAATTCTGAGATGACTCTTGGGTAACCTGTCTCCCCTTCTACAGATAGTACTCTTAGAGTAGGCTGAACTCCTTGCTCCACTGCTCCTCGAAGAAACTCAAATTCTGGATGTCCTGGCGGTCTAAATATAATCCGCCCAAGTCGGCAATCAAGAGTTGCATGGTACTGACTTAACCAATCCATACCAAGTACGACATCATAATCCGGCATCGAAAAGATCAGAAATTGAGCTCGTATTTCTCGGCCACAAACTACTACAGAACATGATCTACAGACGTCACTAACCGGAATAATACCGCCTCCCGTAAGAATTCTCTTCATCTTCGGAAGGGGTGCTGTAGCTACTCTATGGGTGGCTACAAAGCTAGCTGCTATAAATGAATGCGATGCTCCAGAATCAAATAATGCTACAGCTGATAATGAAGCTACTAGAATAGTACCTGCGATGACCTCGCCTGCTGTAGCCTCCTCCTCAACCGCTAAAGTGAATGCCTGTCCTCGCCCCTGTGCTGGGCCTCGCTGCTGCTGAGCCTGCTGGAATAAAGCTGCCTGTGGTGCCAGGGGTGGTCTCTGCTGGTTCCCTCCTGGGGCTGGTGGTCTGACCCCACCAACTCCTGTCTGCTGGGCTCCTGCTGCTGGATAAGTTGGTCGTGGTGCAGGCAATGCTAGTCTTGGTGCTCCGTCTCGGCGTTCGGAACAGTCCCTGGAAAAGTGCTGGCTAGATCCGCAGCTCAAACTTAGTCCCAACTTACGCCTGCATTCCTTCTCAATGTGTCCTACCTTGCCGCAGTGGTGACAAGTAGGAAGAGGTCTGTCCCTATGTGCTGCTCTATCTGGCATACCCCTCTGGGTTCGCTTTGCCGAATCCCCATGTGCTGGCCTGGATGGTGCTGATGTGATAGGCCTCTTCAGATTAGACTCCCTTCTAGTGACGCGCTCCAAGCGTCGGGCTGCTGCAAGGACATCGGTATAAGATGTAGGTGCTACCGATCCAATCAATCTCTGAAGCTCGAACTTTAAGCCGTCAAAGAACTTCTCTGCTTTTTCTTCTTCCGTCGAAATCAATGTCGGGGCAAAGCGGCTCAGGCGAATAAATTCCGCATTGTACTCCTCCACTGACATGTTGCCTTGGATAAGGCGGTTGAACCTGTCTCTGAGCTCTGACCGTGCGACTGCTGGAATGTACATCTCTTGAAAGAGTCTGGAGAACTCTTCCCATGTGACTCGGTCCTGTCCAAGCCTCCTCTCTTCTGCTAACCACCAGTGATGCGCATTATCAGTTAACTGCATTCTGACGGCAGTCATCCACTTCTCTCTTGGAAGTTCAGCGGCTTCCAACTGATGCTGAATGTTTGTGAGCCACTCATGAACTTCCGTTGGCCCTTCTTTACCAAAAAATGTGCGAGGCTTGAGATGACGGAAATCAGTGATAGATCCCGTCGCTGTTCTCCTTGTTGGGGGATTTGCCTGCTCCAATGCGGATACCAGGCTGGTCCTCAGATACTCGGCCTCCTGCCGATGGGCCTCTTGCTGAATCTGTTGCTGTGCTTGCATCATGGCATACATCATCTGGAACATTTGTTGCCCGTCCATGGCTTATCCGGGCGGAAATACTGGCATCTGGGGAGTGAATTGTGGTGGAGGTGGGATGTCATCTCTCCGGAACCTTGGATTAGGCTGACCGGTTTGATCACTCTGCGATGCTTGTCCTCCATCCCCTGGTGTCACTCCGTCTCCATAAGTAACCACAGCGTCGTGTGGCGTATCCAAGGGAATATCATCTCTGTTCCTGGAATCCATTGCTCTGCAATCAAAATATAAACTGTAAGAACGCACAGAGAAATCAATACAGGATGCAGTTCAAGTAAAAATTTCAAGTCGATATAGCGTTCAACGATGGATTAAATAATGGATGAGATCCTAGAACTTATCCTATCCTTAGGGCAGGCTGGTTCAGTCCCTAAGTTGAAACTGAACAATTTAGTCGTAGACCTGCATGGGCCACCATAAAAACCATGTCACGCCCCAGTCCCAAAATACCGTGGGACCGGACGCGTGATAATGGCAAGCAGTACGCACCGATGGACATACCCAATTTAATGGATCCATCAGGGCATACTTAAGCTGTAATATCAAGTCTACGACAATCATGGCACAACTAATCTCATCCACACAAGATATAAAATATGATCCACAGAATAAATAAGGAATGTAAATCATCATCTAGTCTCACAAAGTACTTCGGAGAACAACCCGATAAATATCTAGTACAATGGTTCAACAGACCAGAATATAAAAGACTGAAATAAATAATAAAAGCTGAGCATGGAACATGGATGCTCAAGAGAAGTCTTTAGCTAAGACCTCGTCCTCAGATGGTGGTACAGCTCCTGGATCAGCTCCTGCTCCGGTCCCGTAAATCTCGGGGTAAACCTCGTCTGCAAAATCTGGGGACAAAATCCGGATCCAGGTCCTCAGGGGACATAGCAAGGTACAAGAAAGCTCATGCCAAAATGAGTAAATAAACAGTGCAGCAAATAAATAACTAAATGAAGCAATAGGGTAAATATGTAACCATCTAAGTGTAAATGCAAGTGAGAGCATCACTAGTCTCAGGCTGAGCCACTACAAGCTCTGTGTCGGGGAGCCGGTAGCGGTAATAACCGGTAGTGGGTCTACCTCTGCTACGAGAGTCTACGACCTCTCAATAATAGAAGATATATATATGTAAACAGCCTGTAGCCTGTGTGTCTCTCCCCACCCAATGTAACCACGCATATCATGACCATAACGTCTCATGCCCATGTCAAGCGCGATCATAACTAATGCACAAGTCATAAAGTATCTATGAATATAATGTCCATGTCCTGTATCCTATACAGAATCACCACAAATATCTCGGGAAAATCCTGTCTCATGAGTAGTGTCAAGTGTCCTGGGTCAATGTGTACTTGGTAAGACAAGTACGAGAATATAAAGTGTCACGAATGTCCATCTCTAGATGACCGTACCCAACACTGCGTACAGTGTCGACACCCGACTGATAATCGGACGCTAAGTACGTCACACGGTCCTAGGTTGAGCATGCACAGCACTAAAGTAAAGCAAGGAATATAAGTAATAATACTGCAGAGTTTGGCAAGGTACACTTGCCTGATGTCCGAATACCAACAACTGTCCCTGTGTCAGTGGATCCGGTAGGTGCTACTCCAAAAGCTGTAATAAACATCACCGACAGTCTCAGAAGGTATCAAACTGCTAGAAATGCCTGTCCTTACGTCCAATTTGGACACAGGGGCAAAAAGGTCATTTTCGGATTAAAGCGGGGTCCACATGTAGGCCACTTCGCACCGAAAAGCGTGTCAGGGTCAAAGGTCTCCAAATTTCGCAAACTCAGTGTCTACCAGTCAGGAACGATGATACGAACCCAACGAAACTTCCAAAATTGGATTCCGATTAGCCGATCTCAAAATCATCCGTCAAGTGGAGCCTGTGGGGCCCACGATACGTGATTTTGTCAACGTTCTCGGAATCGAACCAAACTTGGGTCACAGGACCAGCGCATTGCTACGAGTCCGATGGCGCAAGTTTCGTCTCGATCCGACGTGTGTACACAAAGTTACAGCACGTTCCAGAAGGGGCGGATACGGGGTGTCGTCGGCGGATACGCGTTGATTCCGGGGTGCACACACCTCCGAATCGACTTCTGCGAAATCTTACATGACCGTATCAACGTTGCGCACAGTTTGGTAAAGACCGCGTGCGACCAAGTCATCCCGATTGGCGGGGCGTACTCAGTTTCGGGGTAAAAAAGGGCGTTATTTTTTTCTGTTTTTGGATCGTGGTGTACGATCACCACAGGACGCGATGCGTCGAACAAGTTGCACGGGCACCGAGAGGGTTACACAGTCTATGCACAGCAACTGACGAAAATGAAAACGGAGATACGCGTTGGGAAAAATCAGTACCTGAACAGGGCTCCGTGAACGCTGAAATTCACGTGTCCGAGAGTCCAATCTGCGTCCAGGTCGTGTCCTGGGTCTGCTGTTCGCGTCTCACGGTGTCCGTGTCCGGAGACAGCGTGGAAAAGAGCTCGCCGGCGGGGGTCGACGCTGCCTAGGGAGTCACGGTGCTGGTCGACGGCGTCGAACGACTATGCGAAGAGGGCTGGGTCGGGGTTGCTGCTGCGAGCGGGGTGCTCGAGGAGGTGGATAGTCGACGACGGGATCGACGCTGCCTAGGGGTTCGAGTGTCCGCGGCGGTGAGGTCCTAGGGCTGTCGTCGGTGGTCGATTGTCGGGTCGACTCGGGGATGCGGCTGAGCGGCGAAGTCGGCGGCCTGGTCGACGATGAGAGGGCTCTGGAGGCGGCCTGAACCGAAGAGCCAAGGGCTGACGCGGTGGCTCGACTGCTCAAGGCGACGCGTCGAGGGGTGGCTCGATCGTTCGAGCAAGGGAGAGCGGTCAGGCGTGGTTGTCGGCGCTGGACTAGGTGGATGGGGGAGTTGTCGTGAAGATGGCGGCGAAAACTTAGGGTTTAGGTTAGGGCTAGGCACGAACGCCGAGGAGGAGCTTTATAGGGCTGCTACAGGAGCTTCCGGCAGCCTAGGGTTTGCAGCGGGTCGGGTTCCGCAGCGGTTCGGGTCTGACCCGTTCTGGTGGGTTTGATCCGGGTTGGGTCGAGCTTGGTTTGGTTCGGTTTAAAAACCAATAGCTTTTGGTCCTCGATTCGTTGCTCCGGCGTCCAATAAATTCACCGAAAAATGCCATGCGTCCGATTCTCCATTATACACAATAAATTTTTATTTCCAGAATATTTTAGCACCCATAAACTTCCTGTAAAATTCTTTAACTCATAAACACCTGGGTTCTTCATCCAAAATGCCGAAAACATCCGGGAAAATTATATTAAAAAATTATCTGAAAAAATAGGGTGTTAACACATATATCTATATATATATATATACACACTAATATATATATATATACACACACACACACTCACACACTTAAACACATATATATATATCTATATATCCTCACTCACACACACTCAACCTCACACACCCTCACACACACACTCTCACACACACTAGCACACACTCTCACAAACACACAACCTCACACACAAACCCTCATACATATATATATATAAATATATATACACATATATACATAAACTCATATATATACACCTATAAACACTCACTCACACTCACACACACTCACCTACACACTCACATAAGCACTCACTCACACACACTCACCTACACACATACACTAGCACATAGATATAAATACACACACATATATATACAATTATGTATACATAAACACATATACATATAATTATATACATATATATATATATATAGACACATATACACTAACACAACACAACACACAAACAACACGCCCCACTCACGCCCAACGACCCCGACACTCACCAACACCCTAAAATATATAAAATATAACTCAAAAACTCTAGCACACACTCTCCGATACTAACCCAACGCGCGCACAAGCCCGAAACAAGAAAACCAAGTCGAAATGGCCGTTCTGTCATTTTGACGAACACGTGGTGCGCGGTTCAGAAAACCTCCTGAAACGCACACCAAACGAACTCAGAATCGGTCCAAAATTTACCCACGTGCTCTACACGATGCCTAGATCCTAGAAAATGTGCTCCCGCGTCGATTCTAGGTCCGTGGCGGAAATGCGCACGCACTTAGAATCGGCGACGACGAAAAGTTCTAAATTCGCCTGAAACGCCCGTTTCTCCGCGACACGGCTTCCCGTGTCCGAACGGAGACACGCACTCACCCTCAAGACACCCGACAACGTCTATCTAGGTCCGTCTAACCTAGGGCATCACCCAAAATTGGGCCAAATTCGGATTTCACCCGAAATTGACACAAAACCTAGTGTTAAAGTCTCTAAACACTACCAAACTAGTTCCAACTTCCTCCTACGGGTAGGCTTGGGTCTAGGAAGGTTCTACAACACTAATTATACTACACAAAAAATAATTAGGAAGGAAAAAGTTAGGTTTTACCTCTTGGGAGTTGGAATCCCAAGCCAAAATCTCAAGAATGCTCCAAATCCACCTCCCTCAAGCTCCAAGCCTCAAATTCAAGCTCCAACACCAAATCTAGGCTCTACCCACCTAGGTTAGGGAAAATGCTAGGTTAGGGTTAGCATAAGGAAGAAGGAATGGAAGAATGAAGAAGAAAAATGGAAGGAAGACTTACTTGGAGAAGGAAGGAAGAAGAAAGAAGAAGTGGAGAAGAAGAAGAATGAAGAATGAAGAAGAAGAAGGAAATGGAAATGGGGAGGGCTGCTCCTGCTGTCCACGGGTGGGAATGGGGGATAGGGGTCGGGTCTCACATGTAATAAGGGTTTACAAGTCTCAAAAATACCCAAAATACCCTCCTAACTCTCGATTTTGGGTTTCGGGTTCCAAAAGCACTCAAACTAGCTCCAAATCTCTCCAACTAACCTCCTAAAAATATAATAAATATTCTAAAACCCAAAATAGGTCTCACAGGGGTGTGGGCTGGGTCGGACATGGGTCCACTATGGTCTGACATGGGTCCAGGCTAGCCAAAATCCTAAAACAAACAATAAAAATATAATACAATCAATAATTAATTATAAATACAATTAAATAAAAATAATGCACAATTAACTAAATTAAAATTTTAAAAAAAATACCCGGCTCTGGAAATGGGGTGGTGACAGTATATACTCCAAAATTTTAGATGAAAGTTGTGTCATCTTATGTTTGTATGTAGACGATATCCTTATTTTTGGATCATCACTAGAATTGATTACTAATAGCAAGGACTATTTATCCAGCCAGTTTGATATGAAAGATCTAGGTGAAGCCGACTTGATTCTAGGCATGCAACTGTCCAAATACAAGGAGGGCTATACTCTATTCTTAGCACACTCTATCGAGAAAATGCTAAAAAAATTTGATTATTTTGATAAGAAACCTGCCCTTAATCCTTATGACAGTAGTGTTGTTCTAAAAAAGAATGAGGGTTCTCCCATGGAGCAATACATATATTCTCAGATGATAGATTCTCTCATGTATATATCAAACATGACCAGACCTGATATTGTATTTGCTATTGGAAGACTAAGTAGATATACTAGTAACCCAAATCAGTTATATTGGACAGCATTAGAAAGAGTATTTAGATATCTTAGGGGTACTTTAAATTATATGCTGCACTATACTAGACACCCTGATATCATAGAAGGTTATTCAGATACAAACTGGATAACTGACTCACATGATATAAAATTCACTACTGGATATGTTTTCACTCTAGGAGGAGCTGCAATCTCCTGGGGCTCATGTAAACAACTATCATAGCAAGGAGTACACTGGACTCCGAAATGATAGCCTTGGGCACTACATGCACAGAAACCGAATGGCTAAGAAACCTTATTATGCATATACCTGTTTCTATTAGTCCTGTTCCTGCAATTTCTATAAACTGTGATAATAAATTTGTTATGGAACTACTAAAGCATTATTCTGTGAATGCTAAGATGAACAGGCACCTGCAGCTGCGCTTCAAGTCTATAAAGAGCCTATTGGGAAAATATGTGGTTCTTGACTATATAAAGTCAGAAAAGAACCTTGCAGACCACTTGACGAAGGGTTTGTCTAGGACTTTGATCCTAGAATCATCGAGGGGGATGGGGTTAAGCCCATAAGTAAAGTCATCAGCAGTGGCAACCCAACCGAGTCTGACTGGAGATCCCAATAACCCGGTTCAATGGGTAGGAACAAGCTGAACTTATGTGACTTTTATGGAACACTGACCCGAGATTAAAATCTCATTCTATAATGCCCAAGTGGCTGTACATGCGTACAATGATTCTCCATCCCTATGGTGACAGTGTTCTTGAGTGATATGGTTAGGATGAGTTTTAAAACTCTTAATAGGTCCAAGCTGATATACGGGGTTGAAACCTATCACCAACCCTTAAGGACTTACCTATATGAGAGGTCGTGAAGGCCGCGACTATGGGACATGGCGATCCCAGACAACTCTCATGAATTTGGGATTAATGCGCATGGCCAACCAAAAGCGCCACCCGTTAGACCCAGAACCTCTAGCGTACTATGTGTGCTATTTTTCTGAATCTGGTAAAAGAAGTCTGATTCAAGACATAGTCCATCAAGCACTTCTTCAGACAAAGATAATAGTCACTAAGTGAGATTCAAGGCTGTAGTCCATCTCATTTATGCATATTATATACCTGTCCAGAAACTCTTTCATTTAATTTCTTTGTCACTTCTATTTCGGAACTTGACCTTTTTTTGGGGGGAGGGGGGGGGGGGGATTATTAGCTATGCTTGAGCAAAAGCTCAACTTTCCTTTTTTTCTTTAGTCCCACATCGGTTGGACCCCCCTTGTATGTATATATTAGTTCTTCTTCTTTGTTTCTTAAAGATGTTTTGTGGGGAACACCTTGGGCCACACGCGCGCGCCGCCGCAGCCGCACGGCCTAACTCGGCTCGGTTCTGTTCGGCGCGCGTAACGGGTGCGGGTACGTGCCCACACCTGCGGGCGTCGAATGTCGATCCAATTTACTCTTCGGGTTCGGACTGGGATCCAAATTTTTTTTTGCTCCTCTTTATTTTTTGAACCGAATTTGACTCATTCAAATTTTGAACGCTGAGGCTCTATGTCCAGGTTCATTGAACCTTGTGACAGCTTCTGTAACAGCTCTTTTGACAACAATTCCTCCACGTTTCTTTTCTTTTGTAATTGCTCCTTAATGGCTTGTTTATGAGCCATTTACTGTCCTGTCCAGTGTCTGTGTCTAGGGCCTGCCTATTTATTGTGGTCTCCTCCTCCTTCATTTTTTAGAGAAAAATCCTCCTACGTGAAACCTCTCTCGGACCACATTTTGTTCTCTAAAACCTTGCTCTAGGCAGAGCTAAGTTCGGTCTCTCTCTTCGAGTTGTGTGCAACGAAGAGAACCTGGTAGTCAGGAGATTTTACCACTAGGAGCTTCCGAGAAACGTCTGCACATAGACCTCGGATCAACTCTTAGGGCAGTGCTCCATGCACGACTTTCCCGGAGGCCGGTAACAATTTTTTAGTTTCTTTATTCTCTTATAAATCTCTGGAAAATATTATATATATATATATATATATATATATATATATATATATATATATATATATATATATATATAATATTATATTATATTATATTATAAATATTAACAACAAAATCAATAAAAAAATTAAATATTTTGAGCTATCATTTGTTACATATTTGCTAATAACTTGCTTCCATCACTTTATCATTTCATCATTACATCTCTAACAAACACAATTGCTCATTTCCATCATTTTATCTCCGATAAAGAAACAAAAAAATTATAAAAATATCAAACAACAAAAACAAAAATATAATACATAAGGTCCATTAGTTGATTGGTTTTGTTCGATTTCATTAGTTTTTGATATTATCAGTACATTGGCCGAATCAAACTGTTCGATTATTAAGAACACCCAATTGACTCAATCCTATCAGTCCATCAGTTCGATCCAAATTTGCACCGTCCTAGTTCGAAATGCTCAAACTATTGGATATTGCGGTCACATAATGCTTAAAATTATATTGTGCTCAAATGACCGCAACAACATTGGCAACATTTTTATTTACTAAATCAATTCGTAGAAGTATGAATATCATCTCGTAGCTGACCAAATCCTGAAACTTTTTTTTTTTTTTGTAATAACACCATACGTAACATTGAATGTTTCAAGATACTATCCCTACATCCAAACAAAAATAAAAAGTTAAATGAACAATCTCTCCGTATATGAACAACAACTAAAGTTAAACTCATTAATTAACAAACAGTAAACTAAACTCATGAACAAGTCCTTATGTCGATTGTTGACATTGCATATATCTGGAACCCTCACTAGTGATGACTGAGAAAACATAGATGAAGTTTTGGACTTGAGCAAAGTATTGTAGCATTGACTTGAGCAAAGTATTGTAGCATTGTTGTGATCCTTGTATTGTTCTTCTTAATATATATATATATATATATATATATATATATATATACACACACACGGTTATTATATGTTTACTATAGTTTGACGCGATCAACTCCATATGGGTTCAGCCATTATCGATAATATACGCCAGAAGTTTACTCAGTGCATATGATACTATGAAGCTTACTTTGAACTTGCTTGATCTTGAACTCGGTCAATTTTAGTTTGAAACTTGGAAAATGTCAGCTACTTTAAATGTGATTTTCACTATCTTTTAATTGATGCAGATGACTGAATTTTTCAGATTGAGTGTAATTTTGGTGTCGAGAGCAATAGGCACAAAAAAGGGCGGAACTAGACATTCCGTTTCGCAGGGACAAAAAGTAAATATTGAATGTAGCAAATCAACTTTGAAAAATAATTACAATTGTATGTTTGTAAAAAATGAGTTCCGGACAATCAGAAGACGTGCCACATTGAAAATTTATCATTTGAGTATTGAATGTAGCAAATCTTTGCAAATGAAGACTAGATAATATCAAACTGGAACCTCTTCCAACTAAGTTTAAAACAACAAATTGTTGTGACAATGGACATATAAGCAAATATAATCAATGGGGTATTATTTCACAAGCCCCTTCCAACTTTCAATTTCACATCAATGCCAAGAACTACTTCTACTCTGACCTCCTTCGTTTTTTTTTCTTTTTCTTGACTATGGGACAGTGGGGGCAAGTGTTAAGAGAATAAGACCAACTTAAAAAAAAATGTTACAAAAACTTTCAGAAATTTGTGGGGACAGTGGATCCATTTTTCAGTATGTGGCTCCGCACTTGGGAAAAAAATAGGCACTCTATGGATTGATTATTAATATTTCTGCCGGCATCTCATTTAATAATATCTTGGTTATTAATATATTTTTTCACTACGAAGTCCAAGTCCAATTTGGTTAGGTTTTTCTAAGGTTGGACAAAAGAGTTGTTGGTGTTGGGTGGAATTTCCAAACTATGTGGAGAATATCTCAAAGTGTGACGGACACCATCCAACTGTCGGAGAAGCTCAGAAAGTTGAAGGTGTCAAAGCAGAGTTCATAAATATGCAGTCTGAGAATCTGCCAAGACCTGACCATGTTCGGTCCGAATTTGGTCAGTTTCAGACAGAACTCTTTAGCACTGTACCAACCATATTCGGTCCGAACTCGATCCAAGTTGACCAGAACCTTTCTGTTAGGCCAGACCTAATTCGGTCATCGGATCGAGATGAGTTTTTGGTGTTTATTTGTACCGTTGGATCAAATCTAATGGTCCAATTTGCTGTAAGTTTTAGGAGTTATAAATAGATTTTTCTAACCCTAAAATCCCCATCACATCTACCAGAGAGATATCAAGGAGAGATTTCTCAAATCTTGTAATTTTTGGAGAGAGAGAAATGGGGATTGACGACTACTTCGAAGTAGAGATCGTTTCTGATAATTCTTCTCGTCATCTCTTATTCTTCGGGAGTCTGGATGTAATCTATTTTAATCTTCTGAATAGTTGCGATAATTCGTTTTGGATCGGTGAAAAGATTCGTTTTGGATCCGTGAAAAGTTTGTAGAGGCTTTAATACTCTAACTCAATATTGAAGGCTTTGGACTCCTATTGTCTCGTTGTTGTTTTTTTTAGCAAAAAAAATTCATGTAGAAATCATTATGTTGTGTTTGGCTCTTGTGTAATTTTGGCAGATTGGTTTCTATATTTTTATTGTTTGGTTCTCTCGTTGTCTCTTTGGTTTGGGAGAACGGTTTCCGAATTTTGTTCCTAACAAGAGTTAGCTTGATATAGTCTCATTATTTATAGACCATCGAATTGATTACGAATTAAACCTAATAATACATTAAACTTTTCTCGAGTAGAAGTTTGTCTATAGATCCAAACAAATTGTTTCTATAAACTATAAAAAGAATCCTAAGAATTGTACATAGGAACAAGGTTAAGGTGTTTTGATGGTAAACACGAGTTGCCCTTCAAATTGATTCTAAAACCTAAAGAAAAATATTGAACTCTCTGATGAGTGGTCCCTCCATAAATGGAGAGAAGTTTGTTGTCCCAAGGTTCATTCACCTTGGAGAGAGAGCTTTGTCTTTTGGAGTTCCCAAGGTTAATGAACCTTGGATGAAACAATCTTAGAGGGGAAGCTTCTTCCTTCCATGAGGCAATATAAGGAGAAGGTTTGGGAGATGTTTGGGTGATCCTTCCTTGTGCACTTGGTATTGCTCCTTGTCACGTCCCGATCTTTCGCGATCTCGATCATCCCCGCTGGACGTGAAATCACCACGCCAACGCTCCCGCGGGACGATCGTTCTCATCGGGACGTGATGCCGTGCGAGCTGGAGTTACGCTCGCACAAGGCAACAACGTTAGTCGTCTTGGTTATCATCGAACCGATCGAGTTTGCAACGGAGGAGCAGTGTTATAAACAATAATCCATCTGAGTATACGAAGCATAGCTCAAGGCATGAGTTTCTCTGAATACAATGACATCGTTCCATATATTATGTCCCTCTATACAAAAGTATCTCAAAACATCTCAAGGCATCGACTTCTGATCTCCGGCTACTGATGATGATGAACTGCTATCGCTTATGAGGACGATCCAGTACCTGCGAACAAGACTGGTGGGGGGTCAGTAATTTGGAGAAATCACTAGTGAGTATAAAAATAACGAACAGAAGCAACATTCACTAAAACCAACACTAGGTAAGCATGTGATAAAATATTATATTACTATTGATCTTTCTAATTTTACCTAGGTTCATTTCATGCAGTACCGGATAAGAGTCATATTACACTTCTTTGAAAACATCTTTGAAAGCGACTACTTATCATGCAAAAGAGATCTATCTATATGATGGTCCCCGAGTTCCTCAGGATTAGTAGCAGTGTTATCACGGCTCAACACTGCACTAATATATGCTCATACTAGATGCTTTGACACATGATCCAGCTAACTGATGACAGGACACCCGCCTGATAATGAGGACTTCTTTGCCTTAGGGTATTCTATACTATATCTGTCTATAGCAGCTGTGACTCATGGTTGCTCTGTACTAAAATATGCTCAAATTAGCAGCCGGGACTCACGGTTCAGCTCTTCACTAATAGCCATTGTCAGACCGATGCAATGCATGTTACTCTATCAAATAAAATCTATGATGCACATGTGTCACTCCCCATTCTCAATATACGTATTTGGAACATGTTAGTTTTTCTGCTTATATTATTTCTTGCTTGCATGGTTAATTATGTTGCATGTCATGTAGATTAGACAAATTCTTTGGTTCAATTGGCTCTTGGTTTGATTGTTGGGTTGGTTTAGTCATGAGAGAACCCATGGTCCAAACCACAACCCTAGCTATATAAGCTAACTTCTTTCTCTCACTTCCCTTATTCTCTCATTTCTCCTCATTTTATTTCTAGGCAAGTACATCTTGCATGACATGGAGAAACTCTAGATTTTAATTCTTGCTTTTTTCTTATATTTTATTAGTCTAATATGTGTACATTATGATTCTAAGCACTTTTAATCCTTGGAATTTTCAGTTTTAATGCGTAAAATTTAGTAGATCTGCATTTTTAGTTAAGAATTTGTATGGGTTCCAAAAGTTTTTCTTGGTTTTGATCTATTAAAATATGGTATTTTAAAAAAAACCAGTTTTTGTGGGTGATTCAGCATTCCATTTTAGGCATTTTGGCTTTTGGTTCACTTGATTCGGAGTTGAAATAAAATTTTTATGGAGAAAATAATTTTTGGTTTTTGGAGCTTATCCGTCATGGTTTAACTTGTTGTCTGGAGAAGACGAAGTGCTCATGTGGCCAACACCATAGCGGCAGAGAGTGTTATGCGGCCTGAGTGCTATGCGGCCTGAGCTCTGTGCCGCATATACCTTCCAGCATGAGTCCATCTTGTTGGATGCATGACTGATTATTATACAAAGTTTTCTGAAGCTAAGTGCTTGGAAAAGTCCTAAGTGAATGAACTCCTTGTGTTTTACTTGCTGAACGAATGAGAAATTTACTAAGTCCAAGAGGCATCTATGCGACAAGCAGAGCATGCGGCAAGCAGACTTATGCGGCATTGGCACTATGCACCTCTTCTCTTTTGACGTATAACTCTGTTTTATCCTTGCATATTTTTCTATGAGTTTGTCTTTTCCTTCCTATCACTTTATGAATTGTTACATCCATCACTTCAGTTACTTCATTGATACGCATTTAATATACGTCACTCGGCACTTGTCCCAAGGAGTAGACTTTGCCTTGATCTATGCGGCCTGACTCCTATGCGGCCTGACCCTTATGCGACCTTGACCTCTATGCGGCCTTGATCTATGCGACATTGATCCCATGTGTCCCTGGTTCTTATGCGGCTCCATGTGCATGTTTTATTGTTTTGCTTAGTTTGGATGTTTTATTGGATTTTATGATTCTATGCGAGTTATAAATGATTGTAAATGCATGAGAACTAAGTGACCATGTGTTGTATATGACTATATGCTTAACCCGACTATGAGTAGAAATAGACTATGCGGCCAAGTGACTATGACTACCTATATGCCTGACTCAACCCATGTGTTGTTATGTGCTAGAACTCATATGATTTACCAATGATTGGTGACTTGACTCGACTATTGGTATCCGTGCTGATACACTTACTACGTGCTATGTGTTCCTACGTGCTAAGTGTTCCTACGTGATTATGTTACATATTTTATACCGAGGTGTACCTACGTGCTACGCGTTATATGATATAATACTATTCCTCCAGCATGGACATGATAGTTGGTTAATAACCAAGCGTGGCTAGGACTTGTGTTGATTGTTGCATCATGCTGGGGTGAATCCAAATTGAACTGCTAATTAACAAAGTGGATTCGTATCTAGCGTGCCCGTACTATAGTACGACATGTAAGGGAAATAACATGTGACCACACCATATGGTTCTAGCTAACCATAGGGTTAACTAGGCAACTAAAATATGCAGAGCATTGGGAGGGACGAAATTCTGATATTGTGCTTAACTAGCCACCCTCAATCATATGGGGAGTGAATGCTGGCCCCCATGGATACTGTTTAAATCCTCATTAGTGGCTGGCCCCCAAGAACAATAAGAATATGTTCTTTATTGTGATAGCCAAAGTGCTATCTATTTGAGCAAGAATTCGAGTTTCTACTCAATGTCAGAACACATTGATGTGAGATATCATTGGATTCGTAACGTGGTGGAATCCAAGCAACTTTAGATCGAGAAGATCCATACCAATGATAACGGTTCAAATATGATGACAAAGTATTTACTGAAAGACAAGCATATTTTTTGCAGAAGTGCAGCTGGTATGACGGAGCTTTTCACTTAAGTCGAAAATAAGGAAATTGATGAGTGGTCCCTCCATAAGTGGAGAAAAGTTTGTTGTTCCCAAGGTTCATTCACCTTTGAGAGAGACCTTTGTCTTTTGGAGTTCCCAAGGTTAATGAACCTTGGATGAAACAATCTTAGAGGGGAAGCTTCTTTCTTCCATGAGGCTATATAAGGAGGAGGTTTGGGAGATGTTTGGATGATCATTCCTTGTGCACTTGGTGTTGCTCCTTGCTAGTGGTGTTCATTCGGACGGTGCTTCTTCACCGAAGTGTATCCATACTTTTGTATGAAAGTTTGTGAGCCACTTGAGTGAATCAAAGATAGATATTGTAACTTGTAATCCCACTATTCTTAGTGGAGAAAGAAAGAAAAGAACTATAGTTGTCCAAGGACGTAGGCACATTGTCGAACATTGTTAATTCTCTAGTGTTCTGTAATTTTCTTTTATATAGCTTCTGCTTTTAGCGTGATAGCTCACTTCCAATCCAACAAGCTTCCGTTTGCTTCCGCACAATGTGTAGGAAAGCCATTTACATCCCAACAATTGTATCAGTGCATACCCAACACTCTATTCTCCTCAAAAAATTTCGGCTATATGTTCAAACAAAATTAATTCTATAAACTAGAAAAAAAAATCCTAAGATTCTATACACCAAGTGTTCCTGAATTTCGAGGACTTAGTTAAATTTCAAAGTCAGCAGTAGTGGGGTATTTTTTTTTTTGTGGAGGATCTTATATATATATATATATATATATATATATATATATATGAGCTCATAGTCTAAAGGTTAAGACCGAAACATTCTACCCCCCTTCAGACGTTGTACCTTTTTGTGTACTATAACCAAAAGTATATTACTCTATACAAACTTTAATGATATAAATATAATATTTGTGTTACAAAAGTTGATTTATAAGTAATTTTTGTGGCCATGGGTGTAGCCTAGGTTTTATTGTACTGGACGGATCCACCTATTCTTTCAACTGACCGGATGGGACCTTTGGACGTTGTGCCTTTTTGTGTACTAACAATTAACCAAAAGTGTATTACTCTATACAAACTTTAATGATATAAATATAATATTTGTGTTACAAAAGTTGATTTGATAAGCAATTTTTGTGGCCGAAAAGTATATTACTCTATACAAACTTTAATGATATAAATATAATATTTGTGTTACAAAAGTTGATTTGATAAGCAACTTTTGTGTCCATGGGTGTAGCCTAGGTTTTATTGTACTGGACGGATCCACCTATTCTTTCAACAAATTGGGTGTGATACAAGTAGTTTTTGGAGCTGTGGGGGATACTTTTTCTTTTATCAAATCAGGTGAGGTACAGGTAACATTTGGACATAACATACAAATTTTCACTATCAATGTTGGAATTTAAAAGAAAAAAAAAAGAAAAAAGAAAGAAAGAAAGAAAGGGAGACGTGTCCCCATAACAACATACCTACATTACATCCGTCATTGCTTCCAACTTATAAATCAAACAATACCTGCATGCATATCTTATGGTTACTCCAGAAGCCAACTATGATCAGAACTATTTCAACTTTCAAATCATATGACTCAAACCTATGGCAGTTTGGAAAATTCCCTCTCTAATTACATTTTCTGCCAGAAATAATCTCCACATCTTCAATTGTAACTCAGAGGAAAATAAGCATTACTAGGATCACTATGAACCCAATATCCCAGCAATGTTATTATGTAACTTGATCTTTATTGAAAATAAACTTCTTCTTTTTCATACCTTGTAGGAGGCAGTGGCCATCTTTTAATTTCCTATACGTTTTCCTTTTGAGAGAAGTTCATTGGTACTAAAGTTGACAACTAATGAAGAAAAAGGGCAACCTTTTCTTATATCACCACATATTATTAATGCTACAACAATTCGAATCCTGCTATATAATGTGGCGATCGCTTCGAGCAGTGGATTAATAGAACAAAGACAATATATTCATCATCAAGCTGACACTGCTATCAATTGATTATTGAGTAATAAAGCATTCAGTAACATAAACTTGTGGGGGCTATCCTTCCCCCCTCTGTCACAGATACAAAATGATCGATGGGTGCCTTCCCCCCCTCCTCACAGCAACTATGTGCCAACCAGTAGCCTTGACTTAGAAGTCTGGACAGATAATGGCAGACATCCAGTTGGACAAACTGCAATTGTCTATACAGGGACAGGACTCAATCCAGATGTCAATTGTACATTAGCGGCGAATTTTCGAGCCCACAAGTCATAGTGTATGATCTCTTCAAGCGACGGGCTGGTCACGAGGTCCTTTCTGTGAGCATCGCATGTAAGCTCCACCACCTTGAAAATGTCAAGGTAGCTGATTCTGGAATATCACAAAGAAGTTCGTCATCTAACATATCCATTGAGCTTTCTTGATATAATTCCTATAACAATTCTGGTGCTAAGGAGTTAGGACTGTAGAGCCAATGATATCTTTAATAACAATTATTAGCAAAATAAACCAGTTAATGACACTAAGGTATAAGAAAAGAGAATATGCAGAATTAATGTGAAGTACAAGAAAGAAAAAGTTTTTGTAGTGAATGAGACATTTTATAAGTGAACTTTTTATTGATAGGTCAAGGAGATTAAGCGATTCTTTGTTAGAAGTTTAAGGAATTTTTATTACTAAGAAGACAGTAATAAAAAACGGAAGAAGACGCATACTTTTCATCAATAAATAACTCCACTGCCTTCTCATTAGCAGCACTAAGTACTCCTGTCATGGTGCCCCCAGCCCTTCCTGCAGAATAGGCAAGGTCCATTGATGGGTATTTCACGTTATCTGGAGCTTTAAATGTCAAGGAACCTAGCCTGCATTGTCATTTAGAGAAAATCCTGATTATGGTTACTATTTGGAAAGAATTAACAATGCCTGCATCCTCATGTTTTATCAATAACTGGGAGGAAAAAAAACCCGCTAGTGTAGTAAATTGAGAATTTGTGTGAATGATCACGCTTTTACCAATCTAGAAAATATGAAAAGAAATGGATGAACAATTAATTCAATGATAGTCTCAGGTGTAGGTAACTATGTATGATGGCCTGCAATGATCAAATAAAACTAATAGGTGCTAATCTGAAGCATATTGGTAAAACATAACATTTCTTCGGGTGTGCCACAAAGTATATATCTTCATTATTGATAACATCATATTATTCTATACCGAGTAGAACTGAACATGAATCCTTATGTTGGATATTTTTGTGACAAGACATCGAATGTAACAAAAAGTCTTACTTGCAAAGATCAAGTCTAGGCCACGTGATCTCAGAGCAATAAATTCTTTCAGGCCAAGACATTGTGTAAAGAATTGGAAGACGCATGTCGGGCCACCCCAACTGAGCCAGAACCGAGGAATCCTGAGAAAATCATATTCATGATAAGCCAACTTTTACAGAAAAATCAGATTTTGATACAGACTATGGTAGTTGAGAGAGGTATAATTGATAACAATGTCATCAAAGTAATAATTTTCAAGTTAAACAGAAAACATATCGCCACCTGTGTTTCGATCATTGAGTGTATAATTGATTGTGGGTGAATCACAATCTCAATATCATCGTATTCAGCTCCATACAAATAGTGAGCTTCAATAACTTCAAGACCCTGTCCAATAGACAAACTGCTTAGTTTTACGATACGAAAATTCATTTTCATGTTATATATGGAATACAGTCATTATACCTTATTGAAAAGGGTAGCAGAATCTACTGTGATCTTCTTCCCCATATTCCAGTTAGGATGTTTCAAAGCATCGGCAACTTTAACTTCTTTGAGCTTTTCAACTGGCCAATCTCTACAACAAACACCATGTATTTTGCACATTAGAAACCCCAAGACAGTTATACAAGTGCAAGGATGAAAAGATGATTGGTTTTACCACAAGAGAGCATTTCATATAACGAAAGTGTGATTATGTTAGTAGAGGAGAAAAGTAATATAGGTCTATTAGATTTCCTTTTGCTTTGAAACCAACAAAGCAATCTTAAAACAGGAGATCTCAGAGACATGATACACAACTACGTCATGTTCAAAAGAAAAATGGGCACTTGCATGTGCCGATTTATCACACAGGAACTTGGGGCTCAGGCTAAAATCCACTTACTTGTTCCAAAGATAAAATCTATGAAGTTATTTCTGAAAAAAAAAAGAAAAAAGAAACAGCTCCAATAGGCCACAAGTTCCCTTTCTTGTTCCGAAGATGGAATTAATGAAGCACTTTTTGGCCCAATAGGACTACTGGTCAGGAAATTTTGAACTAAACGATACAACAGGTGGAACCTATGTAACCAATCCCCACAGTAACCAATCCCCACACAAGCTGATGTAACCCAACCCCGCCTCAACACTCGAGCAGTTTAACAATATTGAATCCAATCTCTCCAATTTTTTTGTTCAAGCTTGTACAGTTTGGCCCTGATCTGACGTACCTGAAGGGACTTTTGTGTCAACACTTATGATGGAACAAAGTGGCGACAAAAAACTTCCGTAAAATAAATCTTTAAGAGAGAAACTTCATTACTGTTAAATTAAGTTCACTGCTAAAATGAACTGTGACTAAATAAAAGTCCCTAATCTGTTTGTTTAGGGTGGGGTCGGCCGACGTCGGCCGACGGGTGGTGTGCTTGTTGACATTATGCTTAAGATGCTAAGTCTATCAGTTTAGTGATGCCACACCTGAAAGCTCCTCCAGATGCCGTCAAAATAATGCGTCGCAATGCACCCTCTGGCAAACCCTGAATACACTGCAAAGAACACCCACCTCCCTAGTCATCATTACTGAACTTATAAAAGTACAAGGGAGATGAAGATAATTTACTAATATTGCATATATGTCATGGTAATTTACTAATATTGCATATATGTCATGGTTTTTTCAGCAGGAAAATTGATAATACAATATAACACAGGTAGTGGTATAAGATATACCTAAAAGTCATTAATACGGTACTACACCTGAAATATTGCAGAATGTTCTGAATCAGCTGGAAGTATTTTAACTTGGTGTTTTTGTGCAAGAGGAAGGACAAATGGACCTCCTGCAATAAGGGTCTCTTTGTTTGCCAGGGCTATGTCTTTTCCAGCTTCAATTGCTGCTACCGTGGGCTGAAGATGTAAAACCAAGAAGTTTTCAGTATGAAAAACAGACAAATTGTCAACACTTCGAGAGATAAACTTAAGGAATAAAACAGAATTGTAAATTATTACAATCAAAAGATGCATTCGCATTGCATGAAATCCACTCCGGAAGATCATGTGTTGGTCATGGCATAATTAGCTCACAACATGATTCGTACTTATGGTGTACTAATGGTAGATATTCAAAAGCTTCTTTATTCAGTTGGGAACTTATGCTAGTTAAAATGAAGTGCAAAGATTACAGCAATGACATAAAGACTCTACCCCAAGTTTTTTGGGGTCGGGAACATGAATCCTTATCTTCCATTGAGCTCTGTTAAGGGCCATCTTGTCGCTAACGTTATCAAACATCATATCTTTCTTCACAACCTCAACCAAATTCGTGTAAGTTAACCCCTTGTCCTAGCAACTACTGTAATTACTATCCTAACTGATGCATCTGTTATCCTTCATTGCACATGCCCATACCATCTGACTATTTTCTATCATCTCATTTTTTTTTAGATGCCCTCATGGCTTATCCTATATTTAAATGTAACTCATCCATCTCCGCATTCTCATTTCAGCTACACTCATTTTCTTCTCATGTTTCTTAATGTAACTCAACCATCGCATTCTCATTCCAGCTACACTCATTTTCTTCTCATGTTTCTTAGTTCTCGTAGACATGTATGTTATAAGGGTTTCAGAACCCACTTTACCTACTTTGCTCCATATACAATCAAGTATCGTCACCTAAATTCTTCCTGAAGTATATAAGAGCTTAACAACTATACACTAGTCCTATTGAGGATTGTATAAATAAATAAGTTCAGTTTTGAAGCAGAAGGTTTCTCCTTTACCTTTAAACCAGCACAACCTACTATTCCAGTAACAACTGAGACGGCATCTGGGTGACGAGCAACCTGAAATTTTTTCTCAAACAAACATTACAAGATGCACCCAGTAGAAAAGAAGCCAACCACCTAGGAGGGATGCAAGAAGAAGACCGACCTCTATGACTCCTTGTTCCCCAGGAATTATTTCGGGTTTGTAGTCAAGATCACTTAAAGCTTCTTTCAGTTCAGAGACCAATGATTCATTTCTAACAGCAACCAACTGAGGCTTGAAAGTTTTGACCTGGCCAAAGAAAAAGCACTTAGCACATCAAAAGTCATGTTCAACAAAAAACTTCAGCATTTTCATTTTCCTCAAAGATGCTAGGTAAGATCTTCCATTTGTGTGCTTACCTGATCCGCTAAAAGAGTCACATTGGACCCAGCTGCTAGTGCAACAACTCTGAATTTGTCTGGATGTTCAGCCATTATGTCCAGAGTCTGAAAGGAAGAGGTGCCGACAAGTTTAGGAGAAACATATCCTTAGCTCCATATTATCAAAGAAATAAGGATATCACTCTAAATGGATTTCTATATAGAAAAATGAAATGGATCCTTCATAAACTTGACAGTGGACAGTTAGACCCCAACTCTCAAAATGGATTTTAAATATTCTTTAATAATGTTTGATAACTGTATGTGCTTTCTGTTCGCGTGTTTGATTAGTTTTACCTGAGTTCCAATAGAACCAGTTGATCCGACGACCGAGATAGGCTTGGGGCCTTCCCAAGTCCTGCGCCCTTCTTCGGCAACAGCTCGTCCTGGCCAGGCTGGAGGAGGAGCCTGCTGAAGCGAGCAACATGCTCCCCTGAAACAACTTCTTCTCTTCTCCTTCCTCAAAATGATTCCCCCTGAAAATTACAAGAAATAGGTACGAATGAGCGCAAAGTCACAGTAACTGAACAGCATACTCTGCTTCAACTATTCCAGCATTGCAAAGTATAAACACAAGCCCAACAAACATATTCTCGGCGAAATTGGAGTAAAATATAGAGGAACTCAAGAAGCATAGTCATCTTATAGATCAGAGTATGGAAGTTAAAACAAATTTCAGTAAATCTTACATCATATGACTTTCTTATTTAACATTGAACAAGAAAACATCATTAAATAAAAATTAACAAAAAAAATTTGAACACAAAACAACTAAGATATATAATCTTATGGATTACAACAACATAAAGTAAATGATGCGCGACAGTAAGCAATTGATAACAAGTAGGCTTCTAAACCTTTGTCTGCATGTTAATAGAATCAACCACTTACAGTAAACAAATCATTTTTACAGCAGGAAATTGAAACTTACTCTTGAGGAAATACTAATAATAATAATAATAAATACGCTAACCAAGAGCTTCAATTATATAAGAATTGAACTAAATATGCCAAAATAATTCCAAATTAATCATCGAACCAATTATAGAAGACCTGTTTTTTTTTTTTTTTTTTTCTAATTCACATAAAACCGAGTCTTTTCTACCAAGAAGAAGTTACAGTGAACCCAATCCAAACAACAACATCACTAGTGAAAAATAATTGCAAAATTTTAAGGAAAAATAGGAAGAAGAAAAAAAAGAAATAGAAAAGAGAGATTACTACAAACAAAAAGTCGGTGAATAATATAAAATTCAAGCTAATCTATAGTTTCAATTATACAAGAATTGGACTAAACAAGCAACTAATCACAAATCAATTATAAAAACAACAGCCAATCCAAAGACTAAATCACATGGGCACCTACCAAAAGTCCCCCAAAATTCTAAATTTCATATAAAAATCGAAACTTTTTGCCACCAACATCAATCTACAGTGAACCCAACCCAAACAAGAACAGTTCCTACTGAAAAAAAAAAGAAAAAAAAAAACTAGAAAGAGAGAGAATACCAGCTCTTTGATGGTGGAAGCTTCCTATTGTGGGATCGAACAATGAGAGCCCTCTGATTTCTGAGTGTAGAGGGAGCTTCAGAGCCATTTCCAGAGAGAGAGAGAGATTTTTATTTTATTTTTAAATATGTATTTTGAGAAAATAGGAGGGGTTTAAAAGGAAAGAGGAGAGGGGATAAGACGAAGAAGGGAAGAACAGAATCCAGGAATTAATAGTGGAGGGAACTTGGAGCATCTTTCTCAGTGGGTTTATATATGACTATGCAAAGTCACAATTAGAAAGGTCCTTTTTAGATAAGAACCCCTTCTTCAATCCTTTTTAAAATCTATTTTGAGATTGTTGCAAAAAGGTCACTTTTATGGAAAATCTTATTTTATGGAAATATTATTGTTTATTTTCTTACAGAAAAGTTGTTACAACGGAAAATATTTTTAACAAAATTAGACCAAACGAAAGAAGTCCGAAAAAATTAGTGAAACATACACGTTTCGCCATCAGGGTTGGTAAAAAATTGAAAAGTTCAATTTCCGTCAACTCGAATGGCGAATTTTTTTTTTGAATTTCCACCAACTAAGTTGACAAAATTTCAACAATATTATTAATTAATATTTTTTTTTTTTACGATGGTGGAGCTCGGTGCTGGTTGGGGTGGAGATAGGGGTTGAGATAATAGGAAATCTCCAAAAATCCCTGCCCCTCCTGTACCATGGAGTGCCCGTTGACCCATGCTAAATTTTTGCCACCTCCTCCAACATAGATGGCGGAACGTTTCTCTCTTACTAATTTATCTAAACTTTTTTCGTTTTACCTAATTTTATAAAAAAAAATTGTCGTTGCAGTAAATTTTCTGTTTTTTTTATTTGTATCTATGTGAATTGAGATATATGTTAGTGTTGATAGAGAATTATAGGCCGTTAGAATATCAGTCTTGGACGTCATATACATATTCGAGTTGGACTAGAGTCCACTTGATAAGTAGTTGGTCATTACGACGTGTCTCGGTCCTCTGTATTTTGGAATTGGAACGGTGATATAGTTTTTGTTACGTAACATGTATTTGTTTAATTATAAATCTTACATAAAATTATAAAATCACCTTACTATAATTCATACTAAAACAATTAAGACTAAGATTTGAAAAAAACATCAAAACTCGAATGAATTTGAGAATCGAAAATCACTAAAGAAATGAATCTAGAATTAATAAATTGATAGGAATTATATGCAATCCGTATTTGGGAGGTGACCTTGACTCTATAAACTAGTAATTGTATTTATAAAGTTTTTGTGTCAGCCAAACATGTGGAAGGATTTCCAATTCAGATTCATTGAATGGTAATATATCAAAATATAGATAGATTTGGAATTCTAATTTCATAATACTCAATTCAGTGAATCTACAAGTATATAGAATTTAAACTCGTTTATATATATATATATATATATATAAAGACCTATCATACACTCTTAGTGGAGTAATTATTATATCAACGCTGCTTTAAGGACCAAGGAAAGAGTACCGCGACTCAGTCCGTGCTGATATGTTCCCTCACCATTGGTCGGTCTGAGCGGATGTCCATGAAAGTAGAGGAGGTGTTTGAGGTTGAGCCAATGAGAAAGGGATACGTCAACGCTCGGTTTGAGCCGATCATCAACTATTATTGTTATTCTAAAATAGTTGGATGTACATATATGTAGTGATATTATGTTAAAGATGCTATCGTGACTGTATCAAAATCAGAGCCGGCTCGAGGATTGGATTGTCCTATCCGAAACTAATTTTTGTTCTCCCTTGATATTTATTGTGGATCGGTCCTGGGAGATCATCTGTGACCCCAATCACTTGTGGGATCACGTTGAGTCTGGAGGATTGTTCTAGCGGAGAAGGAATTGTCCAAGTACAAAATTTTGTCAGACTTACTATTGGACCGGCCCGATGAAAACTCATAGTAAAAGAAGAAAATTATACTTAGAAAATTGTCTTCATAGTTCATAACATTCAAAATAAGCTTAATTAATACTAAGAGACTGCTAGTTCTGAACGAATCTATTTGCAAGAGAGCGAAATCTAAAGACTTGAGAGTAATATGTACAATAATTTGACAAAGTCTCCTGACAGTACAAGAAGTAGCAAACGTTGAAATTATGTGGGATGCTACGTAGCTTGGAATTGTCTTCTTCTGAATTGAAAAAAAAAAAAAAATGCAAAAATTCTCACTGTAATTATCAGCATTCAACAAAAAATACTGTCGAGAGAAAAACAGTTTTTATATATCTACAAAAGTTGACGTTCTTTCCTAAGAAATTGGTTTAGAGCGCACTAATCGTCCAAATTATTGTGACAAAAATAAACTCTTGATAATCATTGAAAGGAAATATAAACACAAGTATGAATAAATTTGGTGGCATGCATATTTGGAAATGCCATAGTTTTCTTATTCGTGAAAAGGAAATAAAATTTAGATAGACTCGAACCCATAACCTCCTAAACAATATGTATCGATCTTAACCACTAAACTAGACATCATTTGCTATATATATATATATATATATATATATATATATATATGTGTGTGTGTTTACACGATTTACAAGAGGAGGGCCTACATGTCATACTGTATGACATGTGGGTTGTACCTTAAATTCTAGATGACTAGGTGGTAGATAAATAGGTCTATCTTATGAATTGTAGTATAAATTCATGTTATAAGGAAAGTATGCACCCTCCAAAAAATTTCTAACCTATAAAGGGTCTAGACTTAAAAGGTTGTCATCGTAGGACATAGTATATTTGAAAGTAAAAACATTAATATATTTCAACTGAAACTAGTACCACAACTATTATCAATGAGAATCTATTCAAACTTTAAAAAACAATGGTGTTAACTAAACACGAGAGTTGTGCTAGTTTGTGGGACTTAGCATACTAGTACAATATCGTCGACATGAGCTGACGATAGTCATGCACCATTTGTGTCCGTGTTTTCGAAGGTATTCATCTTTTTTTTTTTTTTTAAAGAGAATTCACGACATATCAAGTCATGAAAAAGTTCTTTCGTGCATATTGAATTAAACTTCTAACCCCATTCTTACCAACTTACTCAGCGGGTGGGATATAGCATTACCATAAACCTTTATCAAGCTTTTTTCTGTATTCTCTCTTTAAGTGCAGTATCCTACTATTTTCTTCTATTGTGAAGAGATCTATATGAAGACTTTGTAATTTTTTCATGGAGTTGACTAGAGGTGGAGGGATCTAAACCAAATTTGCCAAAAATTTATCATAATCATTCTGCATGCTCCATCATCCCATCTTTATGGTGTCAAAATGGAAAAATTACTCAGTGGTACAGACTCACCACGTGACAATGATAAATGGTGAGTCCGTTCAATGGTATACTAACGTGATAATATCAACAAAAAAAAAAAATTCAAAATAATTGTCAAATTTCATCAAAATAGATTTATCAAAAATAGTAATATATTATCATTTTATTATTATATTATTGAACGGTTTATTACTACGGTACTGCCACGTGGTGAACACTCATCCTACTGAAATTTTTTTCGTGAAGATGTCACAGATGCTTCTTTTGTCACTACACGTGTGCCACTTTATAATTGTTTGTAGATTTGCACTATGATAGATGAATGCCACATGAAGCTTGCTTTGCATATTTTAGGGAAGAACAGATCTGCTGTCCCAAAATTATTCCGTCCTTCCATGTAACTACCCTATGACACGTGGAAATTCATCTCCATATCTACTCCCAAACTACTGTCTGGGCCCACATGTCATAGGATAGGAACATGATACTGATTTGAGAGGAACAGAGACGGAAGACTTCATTTAAAGTCTTCCACTTTCCAACTACAAGAACATGTAGTGTTTGGGCTTCTCATGGCTCATTTGAAATTGTGGTGGATCACATCACTTCCCACTGATAACTTTGTTAGTTGCAAGTTATATTATCTTAAGCACATAATTGTAAGTTGTTATTTATGGAATCTAATCGAAGCTCCAACCTAGATTAGATAAGATTGCAGTCATTATATGATGCTTTTTTTTTTTTTTGGGGTTTTGGAGTCTTCCTATAGCATAGCATAATTCACCTTCTTGTATCCTAGTCGTGTCTGTATTGTGTCCGATACATATCAAATACGGAAAAGTGGGCAATTTTCAGATTGTACGCAGCTTTCAAGCACAACAAAGCTTGCTTATATTATGTCTCAACATGCAACTTTGAATATTATTGAATTTTTCTCATCATTTGATTTGCCAAGGTTGAAGTCCGAAACATGTTCGGTCCTGAGCTTATTGGGATCCAAAACGAACTTCCAAAATATGACCCCTAATACATAATGTAAAAATAAAATAAAAAATATATTTACCACCAAGAATTTAACTAAGGATCTCATGTGTAAAAGTCTAACATAACCATCACTACACCACAGTTATTTTGTATTAAAGGAGGACTATGGTATATACTTTTTCTATTTTAGATATAAGACTATTAGTATATTTATGTGTAAACTATTTTTTTTTGGCTCTCTTGATTCGTGGGCCCTGGACGGTCGTCATGGCTGCCCTGGACTAGGGCCGACCCTGGTCCTAAAAAAGGAAAAGAAAAGGTTCAGTTAATTTATTTATAGATTTAAAGTAAAACGAAACAAAAATTGCTAAACATTTCCATGGAGTGCGTTACAATAATATAAAAATATAATATTTAAGCAAATACTCTCATTCAAAATATAAAAACTAGCATATATATACCTCCACTTTATAGAGAGAAAAAAAACTAACAAATACTTCCATTTTTTGTACCGAACAACTGAAAATTTAAAATATACCACCACTATATAAATCAAAATTTTAATTGTTTTACACATAATAGGAACATTTGTTAGTTTAAAAAAAAAGTAAAGATATATACTAATTTTTATACTTTGAACGAAAATATTTGTAAAAGCATTCCTATAAAAATATAATCCCCAATCCACATCGTAACTCTAAAGTTTAAGTGCACTGATGATTAGAACAAGACTAAAAAAAAAAAAATAATAATTTCGTGTATCTCACAATATACAACAACAGGATAATGTAGATAAATAATCCTTGTGCAAGCTGCACTCGTCCACCACTGAGTATAATACATTAGAAAATTAAATTAAATTAATACACATGGTCAGAGCTCTGGAAAATCACGATCAAGCCTACAGAAATGGCAAAACCATCCTGTTATCAGTATAATTACAATATTTATATTAGCATTAACAATAATGATGACAATTTGGAGAAATTATTCAGTGAGCCGGGCTCACCATGAACTGGCTTGTCCTCCACTCGACAAGTGAGTAAATGCAGTGGCAATCTTGATTCTCCTTCCCCATTCTTAAATTCCAAACTATCAACTGGAGGAGAATTAAGACTCATGGTGTATCTGGCTTACTGAATAATTTTCTCGACAATTTGATGATGATGCAGACAACAAACACTGGTACATCGGGTGATAACCACACTCAGCTGGGATTGCAGACATGACAAAAAACGGAAGCCATGACATTAGCATTTTTTTTCTTTCTTTCTCACTTGTCTGAAAGTATTGGCTACCAAGTAATCTTTTAGCAAATGATTAGCTATAATTGTGAAACAAGAGGTCATTGAACACCTATGACGTTTTATTAGCACAGATCTTGTTGATTAATTGCACGTGTATGCATATATGTATATATCCACATGCATAAATGAACCTGTTTCAATATCTATGAAGCATATTTCAGAAAAGGATGACTTAAAAGTCGGAAATCTGAAATCTAAACAAATTAATAACAAAAATATCTGAATGTTATTTTTGGTGGCATCAGTAAGAGGGCTAATTATGATGTTTGCCATTTTGGCTTGATAGTCCATCCAGATACAGAGAACTCTTCCATTGCATAGAAACAAACACGACACAATATGGACACAAAATTGAGACGGCATCGATATCCACGTCTCCTGGTATACATACAACTATATTTTGGAGTGTCCGTCATGTCCAATACGGACACGACATGGACACGATACCCATATTTGGTGTGTACGTGCTTCCTGGGAGAGCTCTATTGCCAGATATGACCTCTTAAGTGTTTCTTGGATACAACTGGCCTACCTTTTTCTTCCATTCTTCTCTACTATAAGCCATCTCCTCATATTACTGCAGGATAGCACAAGCTGCATTTGACTCATTTAATGGTGATACATTAAAGGTTCTTACATTGCCTTTCGTATTGAAAATCTCTTAGTATATGTGAGCTTCAAAGTTCTGTAAGTTTGATAGTTGTTATCCATATTTTAAAACATATTTTACCTGGTGATTTATTGGATGTCAAAACCACCTCCAACTTCCCTTGAATACACCTATTTCTTATCCTGTCTTTCAGTCTGTTGCACTTCAGCTACACTATCTTTTGGACATGTTTGATCCAAGGTTCAAAGTATCGGTATCGGAATCGGTATCGGACCATTCCTATGAGTATCGGGATCGGCGGTATCGGTAGTATCGGCGGTTTCGGATCGGAGTATCGGATTTTTTGGTATCGGAAAGCAAACAACTATTAGTAAATTATTAACATTTTAGAGAATATATTTTATACAATTATGCATAATTTAAAGTATTTTCAGTATTGTTTCTTAGTATTTTTGATATTGAATGAAATAGTAGTCATTCTTGTCGATTGATTTATATGTGATAGATAAGTTTTCCTCTTTTATATGTTTTTACAACCTTATTATGCTTTTACATCCTTTCTAATTGGTCTTTTTAATTCAAATTTTTTTGCCGAATTGACTGGAAAAGAGACCTCTAATGTCGGTATCGGTCGGTATCGGGTATCGGTCGGTATCGGATCGGGACATGCCAAACTGTATCGGTATCGACCGTATCGGATCGGTATCGACCGATACTTTAAACTATGAATGTTTCTTAATTGCCTAAAATTCGGACCCATAAAGCATGAATGGTATCAGATGCATCCCCAATATGGAACTACAAGAAGGTGAAATGGTAACAAAAATACATCAAGACAATAATTAAATTCACATTATGTCAACATATTCTAGTTGTAGCTTTGTCATATGGTCAAGACCAAGTTGACAGCCTGCAATAATTCTTTTGTGGAATTTTCTTGATATTAGGGGTCCGTTTGGTTCACTGCAATGTAATCGTATTTGTAATGGAATCGAATGAAAAAAAAAAATGTATTTTTGCTTTTCATTCGATTCCATTACGATTACGATTACATTACAGTGAACCAAACGGACCCGTCCATCTCATTGCAGACCCCGCTGTAACGAGAGAAGATAGGATGGACATGGCGATGAACCTTGTGCGTCCTTAGACAGAAGACCGGTTATTGATACCATGAAACATACCACAGATTATACGTGAACTGCTTCATGATTCGAACATTCATGGACCTATAAATGGTAATCATAAACACAGTTATATGTGCAACTAGTAGCTTTTCTAGAGCAGTTTTGCTGGTGTGTTCAAACATACACAATGAAGAAGGTCCAGTGGACGAGCAACGAGCAAGTATTTGTAAAGCATAACATTTCAAAAGAAACAGTGACCGAAGTGAACTATGATATATTCAGGAAACCCTTTTTCTCATCTTTTGAAGATATTCTAATAATGCACGTGTTCTCCCCAAAATCCAAGGATTGTACATTATGTAGTTAATACAGTGTTGGATATTCAGGTGAAAAGTTCAAGGTCTGTTATGTGGTTGGTTACAAAGAGAGTCCAGAAGCAGTCATGATCAACATGGCTCGTGAAACTAAGGACTAAGTAGGTTCTTCCAGCTGAAAATTAATGCAGCAAAAGGGTGGAATTCAGTGCCCAAGAATGATCCAGGAAGTTCGTGAAAACTACAAACCTCCATGTATGACTTCGGGTGTGGTGCAGTTGCAGGCTGTGTTTACTGGTGCTGATGAAGGTCTCACTATCCAGTAATATAAAATTAGATATATTGTTAAGAGTATTAGTGGATGTTTAGTCCCACGTCTAGTAGAATAGTAATGAGAGGGGTTAGCCTCACCTATGTATATGTAGTCCTGTCCATCAATAAAATCAAGCCAAATATTAAACCAAATTTCTATTTGGTACCAGAGTCAAATCCCCCCACCCTTCTTCAAATCCTAACTCTAACCCTCTCACAGCCCCCCCCCCCCTTCTCTTCTTTTCCCGCCGACCCCTCCATCACCACAGCGCAGCCCCTCGGCCAGCGCCGCCTGGCCGCATGCCGCAGAGCCGTCGGCCTGTCCCACCGCCGTGGCTGTTGATGCTGCTATTGATGTTGTTGACGCGGCTGCTGCTGTTGTCGCGACTACCGCTTTTACCGCTGCGATCTCGGCGACCCCCGACCCCGACGATCTTCTTATTCGTCTTCTCTCCTGCAAGTTGTAACTCAGTTCTGTCCATATGCAACTGCAATTGCACGGAAGACCGAAAAATTTAATTTTCTAATTATTGTTTTGTAGCAGCAAGTTGTAATCGAAATATTAATTATATAGTTGCTAGTTGGATCGAGGTATATCAGTGAGAAAACTTGTGTGTGAACTCCTGATATCGACTACAACTGTCGGTTCCTCCTCCTCGTCAGGCCATGCGACCTCGGGTCGAAGCCGTGCACGGGACGTGAGCAGTGACTCTCAGGGACACCGCTGCCGCTGAAGGAGGAACAGTAGACGTGGAGAAGACGACAATCAAAAGAGAAGACGATCTAGATTTGCCACTGTCTTGCTGATCTTGCTGATGGAAGATGACAAGAAGAAGACGATGGAGACGATCTACGACAAACTGACAGCCCAAGAGATGAAGGCTTTGGTGGAAAATCTCTTCTCCAAGAGGCTGACCGAGACTATCTTCCGTAGTGCACACGCAAATGTGGATCGTTCACCATACAAAATGAGGAAGTTGGAGAAACCGGAGATAAAGTTGGAAGGTACTTCCAACTACTTGAAGTGGTTGCGTCAGACGATACGGACTCTGAAGGCAAGAGGCTTGGTGGGCTATGTGAATGGCCAAACCAAGGCACCTGAAGATCACTCCTCACAGGAATTTGCTGTGTGGAAGATCGTCAATAATATTGTTGCTAGATGGTTGACAGCCTCATTGACCGACCAAGTGTCGGGCAACGTGGAAGCAATGATGGGTGCTTGTGACATTTGGATGACGCTGAGAGATGTACTCAGGGTCGGGCAACCCTATGAGAATTTTCTAACTACAAGATGAACTTGATAAGGTGGTCCAAGAAGATCACACCATCTCTGAGTATGCGGCTCTGCTGAAGAAGTATTGGTCAGATCTCGACCACTATGACCCAAAAAGATGGGCAAGTGGAACCGGCATTTGCGAAACATTATAAGAAGTTCATGGAGTATGTTTCGCGACAGAGAATGATGAAGTTACTGAAGGGGCTCGACCCAGCATTTGAGTAGAGGAGCAATATCCTACTTGCTTAACCCAGACTGCTATCACTGGAGGAGGCCATAGCTGCTATGGCACAAGAAAAGCAACTGAAGCTGATGCCTAGCACCACTAGCTCTCTGGAAAAAAAATCAGCTCTACAGTTTTTAACTCAAACCCTTCCGGAGGGGGATGATGCTACAACTGTGGAGACCCTGGACGCTTCATCAGATTCTGTACGAAACCCCTGAGAAACCAGTTCAGTGGTTGAGGACGCAGCCGTGGAGGGTGTAGGGGTGGTAGAGGAGACTATACTGGTGGCAGAAGTAATCATTCCAGTGGGCACAAGGTAAACCTGGCAGAAGAGGGAAGTGAGAGTCAGTCACCCAATATGACCCATAGTGAGAGAGAAATGCTAGAGATATGGAGAAGCATAAATCTTGGAACCAGCGACAGTCGAGCCAACACCTCTAGGGCATCAACTCCAACCACCTCCGGGGGTAACATCACATACTATGCCCATACAAGCACAGGTATACCTGCTCATGCCCTGACATCTATCCATAGACCAGATTTGATAATTGACTATGGGCCATCATGCCATGTCACGGGTGCCCATAATGAGTTCCAAGATTACACTCACCTGACGATACCTGAAAGCATTCAGACTGCTGATGGTACGGCTAGACCCATTATGGATAAAGGTACAGTTAAATGCACCACTTCCATAACCCTTACTAATGTCTTGTATGCTCCATCTTTCCTGTTAATCTATTGTCCGTTAGTGTCATTATTTTTCAACTTAATTGTGTTGTTTCCTTTGACATTCCTAAGATAATTTTTCAGGAGGAGAACGGAGAGACGGTTGGGGACTGGCACTTGACATAAGGGGCTATGGTACTTGGACATTGGTGGGCTGGACGCAGCACTAGCGTCACTGGTGGAAGAAGCACAACCGAAGGAGCCGCAAAAAACTTTGGAAGCAGAGTTATTACTTCAACATTAGCGCATGGGACAATCGTCATTCAGTCTACTGAGTCGGATGTATCCATCTATGTATCAAAAGACTAATAAACAAAAATTAGTTTATGATGCTTGTGAGCTTGAAAAACATAACAGAAGCTATTATGTGAGTTCTGAAAATAGAAGTTTAGCTGCTTTTGATATGATACACTCTGATGTGTGGGGACCTTATCCTACAACTGCGGTTAATGGTTTTAAATGGTTTGTCATATTTATTGATTGCTACACTCGTGTCACATAGATATATCTAATGAAGAGTAAGAGTGATGTCTTTGCATGTTTTCAAGATTTTTATCGCAGGGTTACAACACAGTAAAGTACAAAAGTGAAGATTTTGAGATCTGACAATGGAACATAATACACCAACAAGACTATTGAAGAGTACTTATGAGCCCATGGGATACAGCATCAGACTTCGTATGCCTATACACCGACACATAATGACGTGGCAGAACGGAAGAACAGGCACATGTTGAAAGTAGCACGGTCAATGATGTTTGCCATGAATGTTCCTAAACACTTGTGGGGGCATGCCGTGTTGACGGCTGCATATCTCATCAACATGATGCCCTCTCAGGTGCTAGGATGGAAGACACCATTTGAGATGCTTACAGGAGAGAATAAGTACATTGTTCCCCCAAAGATATTTGGATGTGTATGCTTTGTGAAAGACAACAGGCCTGCAATGAAAAAGCTGGACCCTCGGACAATGAAGTGCATCTTTGTTGGCTACTCAGGGACTCAAAAGGGATACTCTTGTTGGAGTCCGGTGGAGCGAAGGCTCTTTGTGAGCATGGACGTTACATTCAGAGAGATGGAACCATACTACCACAATGGTTCAGATGAAGGCTCCGCATTTGGTGACACACCTAACACATGAGGTGTTAGGAGTGAGGGGGAGATAGGCCCAAGCGTGATTGTCGAGTCAGTTCCTTGCCCAATGATGAAAGCTGGTCCAAGGAAACAAGGAGAAGATAGCGAGGGTAAGGAAAGTGATGAGAATACACACAATCAGGAGAAAGAAAATGATGCTACAGTGCAGGGGGGAACAATCTACAGAGCTCCAAGTCTACAGAAGGAGAAAGTGGCAGTTCCCTACTGTGCCTATTGCCCCTACTGTGCCATGTCCCTCGCCTAACCCTGCCCCAACTCTTGAAGATGCACCTCCCGCACCGGATCCCTCTGATTCGGATGGTATAATTTCTCCACCACTACCTCATGCTCCCTTAAGGAGATCTTCTCGTAGTAATGCGGAAAGAGCCCCTAATCGTTATGGTTATGAACATGACATTGCCAATTTTTTATCCTACTCTAATATATTCTACTTATCGAGCATTCATTGCATCGTTGGACATCACCTCTTGCCTAAGTGTTGGCAGGAAGCGAAGAAAGATCCAAGGTGGAAAACTGCAATGTTAGAGGAACTTGGGTCACTCGAAAGAAATGAGACATGAGAGCTTGTTCCATTGCCTAAAGGAAAGAGAGCAGTTGGATGCAAATGAGTCTTGATAGTAAAGAAGATTCCAGAAGGTAAGGTGGAGCGGTACAAGGCAAGGTTGGTTGCAAAGGGATACACTCAATCCTATGACATCGACTATGATGAGACATTTGCTCCGGTGGCAAAAATGTGCACTGTGAGAATACTGGTCTCTCTTGTAACAAACCATGGGTGGCAGTTGTATCAATTGGATGTAAAGAACGCTTTTCTTCATGGAAATATACAAGAGGAAGTATACATGGAGACCCCCCAGGGGTGTTGCACAAAGCAGTCAACGGAAAAGATGTGCAAGCTGAAGAAATCACTGTATGGACTCAAGCAATCTCCTCGAGCCTGCTTTGATAGATTCAGGAAGGCTATCACAGGCATGGGGTACCGCCAAACCAATGCAGATCACATGGTCTTCTTCCAGCATGCAAGAGGCCACATCACCATACTCGTAGTGTATGTGGATGATATAGTGATCACAGGTGATAACGAGGAGGAGATTACCCAGCTGAAGTCAAAACTCGCCAAGGAGTTTGAAGTGAAGGACTTGTGAATGATGATGTATTTTCTCGGGATCGAGGTGGCTCGAGGAAGAGATGCGATCGTCCTCTCTCAGAGAAAGTATGTACTAGACCTGCTCACATTGACTGGTATGCTGGGATGTCGATCGACAGTCACTCCGATCGATCAGAAAGATAAGTTGGAGGCAGAGGCAGGAGAGCATCTTGATCATGAGAGATATCAGAGACTTGTAGACAGATTGATTTATCTAGACCACACTCGCCCTGATATCTCATTTGCTGTGAGTGTAGTGAGTCGCTATATGCATGATCCAAGGAAGGGCCACATGGATGCAATTTTTCGTATCCTGAGATATCTGAAGGGGACTCCTGGAAGAGGGCTATGGTTCAAGAAAAATGGACACCTGGGTGTTGAGGGGTACTACGATACAGATTGGACAAGCTGCATGGATAACAGAAGGTCTATCTCATGGTACTGTGTCTTTGTGGGGAATAACCTAATCTCATGGAGAATCAAGAAACAGTCTGTGGTAGCACGATCGACTGCTGAAGCAGAATATAGAGCTATGGCTCTGGGAGTGTCAGAGTTGTTGTGGGTAAGAGCACTGCTGACTGAGTTGAAGCTGGACCATGAAACACCGTTGCGTCTTCTGAGTGACAGTCAAGCTGCAATAAATATAGCTAACAATCCAGTCCAACATGACATAACTAAGCACTTCGAGATCGATCGGTTCTTCATCAAAGAGAAGCTAAAAAAAGGGATATTAAATCTCGATCACATTCGCTCAGAAGAACAAGTTGCAGATTGTCTGACTAAGGGTCTTAATTCACCGAGTCTTTCTAAACTATGTAACAAGATGGGGATAATTGATATCTATTGCCTATCTTGAGAGGACGTGTTGAGAGTATTAGTGGGTGTTTAGTTTCCACATCTAGTAGAATAGTAGAGAGAGGGATTAGCCTCTTTTATATATATGTAGTCCCATCCATCAATAAAATCAAACCAAATATTAAACCAAATTTCTATTTATATCAACAAAAATAAGTTTTGAGTTATGATACGCAAGTGCAAAGTAAAAGAGAAAGTTGAAGACTGGGGAGGCAACCAGCGCCGTTGTCAGCATTTGGTGTGCCATTCAGTTATGCTTGCTAGAAAGAAAAATCCGAAAAAACAAGATCACTACCAAATAGTAAAAAAACACGGATATATTAGAAAATATTCAAAAGCATAACTATACATAGTATTGGAACCACATAGGAGAGACTAGAATCTGAATGGCTTACCTGAGGCGTTCCCCATGGGTTGTTAGTAGTCCCTGCAGATCAAAATGAAACAGAGAGTATTCAAGTAACAGTCAGAGACAAAGCCATAATAAAATATCCTGTTTTCTCACTAAAAAAATGCTAATACTCTAAGAAAGAAGCATTTATTATTGTTTACGTTCTATAGAGAAGTACGGCTATTTTGCATAAAAACACCACTAACATTTTCCTAATCACTTTGGTTTGACGAACCTTTATTTACTTGCATCGATACCTCAAACTTTTTATCACTTAATATCATGAAAATTTTAATTGAAAATATAAGAAGAATGTTACAACCACTACTAGAATAAGCGGAATTAGCGACGTTTTTTAGCGACTCCAGGTAAAAACGTCGCTAATTTAGCAACTCCATGTAAAAAACGTCGCTAGACGTCGCTAATTGGCGACATTTAGCGACTTTTATTCAGTTTTTAAAAGATTAGTCGCTATAAGTTCAATTTTGGCCGCTAAACGTCGCTAATATGTTTTATTTAGCGACTTTTAGCGACGTTTTTTGCGACGTATATATTTTGGACATTTAGCGACGTCATTAGCGACGTTTATGACGTCGCTAAATTAGCGACGTTAATATACGCCGCTAATTAGCGATGTTGCTATACGTCGCTAATGACGTCGCTAAAATCGTCGCTGTACGTCGTAAATTGCTGACATGGCAGTATTGCCAGGTCATTAAAGACGTCGCTGTAACGTCGCTATATAAGTCGCTAATTAGCGACGTTTAGCGACGTTAATAAACGTCGCTAATTAGTGATGCTGAGTCGCTAAACGTCGCTAAATTTAGCGACACATTAAAGTTGCTAAAAAACGTCGGCATATCAACGTTTAGCGACGTTTTTTCTTTTAGCGACTTGCTTTTTTTCGACTTCTTTAAAACGTCGCTAATTACGTCGCTAAACGTAATTAGCGACATTTTTTGGTCATTTAGCGTCGTTTTTAAACGTCGGTAATTTGACTTTTTCTGGTAGTGAACCTATGTTGTTCAGGGCGTCGTCTATTTGGCGATCTGACGGTTTTTTCATATAGGGCGTCCTGCCCCTCTATTTTCACGTCCCAAACGTCTTTGGACACCGGAAAAATCTGCCTAGGTCCACAGGGCCGAATCCAGAAATTAAAGCTGGGGTGAGCTACAATGGATTTAGGGTGGGCTAGAGGTGGGCTAAACCATATAAAAAAATCAAAAATAAAACAAAACGTATGGAAAAAAGAAGAGTGGAATTTTTTTTTTTGGGTGGGCTCCAGCCCACCCCAGCATATAGATGGATCTGCCCTTGCAGGTCCAGGTAGTGATTGGGTTGGGCTTTTTTTTTTTCAAAAATTAGTTGGACTTGTTAGTTGTTACTAAGGAATTACAAATAGTTAGGGCCAGAGACTTTGAGTATAATTATGTAATATGCTAGAGACTCAAAATTTTAATAATCCAATGTCCATGGACTTGAGTAAAAAAATTGTATTTGAAAACTAGAACTTAATTACAATTTATTAGGAACAAATAATATTTAGCAACCCAACCAACTACCATGATAGTATTCCCTACTTCTCCATCCATCTCATTCCTCATCAAGTTCATCACTTCATATTTTTATCTTCAAGATAAAAAAAACCATCAAGTTCAACATGAAGTCAAAGACTCAAAGGTATGTTAATCTTCTTCCTTTTTTGTTCTTTTTTATATTTTATTGATCTATGAGACTATGCTTATTAATTTAGTTTTACTTCTAGCAATTAGTAACATACAATGAATACTAAGACTATGAAATGCTAAGGTTTAGTTTTATTAATTAATTTGAGTTTTTTTTGCTTAAGAGACAATTTACATATTGTATACTAAGAAGGGTACTCTTAGAGCGCATTGAAATTTGGAGGTGGTGGAAATGGTGGAGATGGAGACAGTGAAGGAGAAGGACTAGGAGGAACTGAAATTTGGAGGTGGTGGAGGAGGTGATCATAAAAGATGATGAGGTGGTGAAGGTGGGGATGGAGATGGTAAATATGGGGTTGAAATAGTGGAGGTAAATACTGAGGAGGTGGGTTTTGGAGGTGGTGGAGGAGGAAATGGGGATGGAGGTGGAGATGGATGAGGTGGTGGTGGAGGAGGCAGGGATGGATAGTGGTGTAAGAAAAAGAATAGAGAAATATTTATTTTCATTAGGGGCAAATTGTCATAAACCAGTAAGTATGATTGTGGACTAACGGAGTGTAGCAAAATGCAATTACTTAAAAAGTTCATGGTATTGATGTAAACAAAAAAATTGTGGTATTGAAGTTATTAAAAGAAAAAAATCATGGTATTTTTAAAGAAATAATCCGAAAAATAAATAATAAAAGTTCAATGTGAAAAGTGTTACTTAAATGGAAATGATCTCAACAGAATTATTATAGTTTTGCTAAGCATAACTCTTCAAAATATGGGAGGGATACTACTGGTAAAAAGATTATCAAGTAACTTGTCCGCACATATTCGTGTCCCCTGAAATAATAGAACTAAGAAATATTACAGGATAACTTAAAAGTACAGAACTTAACATGCATGCTTTAAATCAAAAGTAGAAATATGATCAACAATAAAGGTTGGTGGATATTGTCAAACAAATGAGGTGAACAAGGAAGCCACACATGAATGCACACAAGACACACACACACAAAAACATACAGGATCTTTCATATTACTTCATGCCAGGAACCAATATGGAATAATAAAATTGTGGAGCATGATCAAATGATGCCAGGTTGATGAGTAAAATAAGCTTCCACATCTAGCACTTATAATAATGACCGTAGGTAGAACAGTAGCGGGCACAACAGTACTTTTATGCACCCAAAAAAAAGCCATTACATCAAGTTCATGGACTAAGATAATTTACCTCGTCTTTTAATTCAAAAAAAAATATAAGGAAGAGAGAAGGTATCTTTCCTTCATCTGCATTCTTTTCTTCCACAATATATGTTTTTTTTTACTTATACCTGTTTAGGTTGTCTGTCATGTCACAGTAACAAAGTGAACTTGCTCCTTTATTGCCTTTTCCAACTCCTTTCCTTCTTAAACTAATATGTGCTCTTAATTTCTAACTGATCTTGGTTTTAACTGGTTATTCTTCAACTAGTTTGAGTTCCCAAAATATGAAAAGCATAGGCAAGTTTTTCATTCTTTGCGCATTAAAGAGCATAGGCAAGTTTTTCATTCTTTGCGCATTAAAGATTCAAATGTCCTGCAAGAATCGCTAAAATTAGGCTAAGATCAAAGCGCGGAGGATCAAAGACTACAGAAGCTCCAAAAAAAATTTTTTAAAAATAAAAATAAACCACAGTTGAATTACAACAGGAGTTACCTAACAGGGTCATGTTCAGCTGACCACAAAAAAAAACCTCTTTCATTTCCTCTTTCAGCATGCAACAATTATCTACAATATTCATGCTTGTGAATTCCCATCTTTAAGTGAAAAGGGGTTTATGTTGCTTCAAAATAAACTAGAAGTTGACCATTTCATTGAGACATTTCACATTGCATTTGAAGAAAAGTCATTCCTCCATGCTCTTTGGCTTGTGTCGTAGAGATGAATGCCGTTCTGAAGTAAAGTATCTAATCTTACCTCTTTGGCTAGACTCTTTCCAAGTAAATGGGAGCTTAGAGGGCGCTCTTTGGTTGAATAAACTTACAGTGCATGACCAAAAAGGTACCAACTGGTTGATGTGAGTAGTGCACATCCAGAAGCGACACAAAAAACAATAACTTTACGACGAGGAGTAAAACAACAAAGCACAAACAACCGAATAAATAGCAACAAGAACACAATTAACGTTGTTTGATTAAGCTCGACCTACTCCACGGGACGAGGAAAAAAATAATTTTATAGAATCAACAAGAGAACCTTACAATGACTACACACGCAATACCGAAATACGAAACTCTCCCTTACGAGATGTCCAACGAGCTCTTTCTCTGTTCCTCTTGAAGACTCCCTTAATGGCCTCTCAAGAACTGTCTTGATAGTCTCCTTAATGACCTCAAGCACAAAGCTTTTACCCTCCACTGCAACCAACCCTAGGACTAGTGGAGATCCTTTTATAGGACCCCCAACATTTTCCAAAGTCGGGAGCAATCTTGACCGTCGACTTACACAACTTTAGATCTGAACCGCACACTCAGTCTGACTAGCCCCGACCCTGATGGTTACTGGTAGTACTGGCAGTATACTAGTATACCGCACGGGGGGTTTCACACCCCAAATTTGCTGGAACAGAATGTGCACAAACAGGTAAACTAGCAGTATACTGTTGGAACTGGATTAACTGTAGTCAGCCATGTATTGGTGTATCGACTCCTCCCGAGCTTCTCCAATTCTTCGGACGATGCCTATCGCATTTTGTAGTAAACACGAGTCAAACACAATAATCTCCACCTTGGTGAGTTGTTTAACTGACCAACTCATAAGAATGTTGTCGATACTTTGTGCTCTTGTCGCGTCCAACGTTCCCAGAGATGAGATTTTATTTTAGTTCGTGATGTGTCTCACATTCATAAGTGTTCGCACCACATTAAACATATGAAGCTTGATATTCCCTATGCCATTGGTCTTACACGACTCATTATTACCCATGAGAACGATACCACAAATGAACTTCTTAGAGGTACATAACCACTCCATGTTCGGACACATATGGAATGAACACCTAGAATTAAAGAATCCAAGTTTCGAAGAAATTATCCTTCCCTTTATGCACCATAAATATATCACACGGTAACTCCTTAGCTTCCGTAGCAACACTGACTTGATCCTGACTGCTTGTACTGATACCTTTACCATTCTTCTCCAACCGCTGGCTATACTTCGGAGAATGCTTCTTCATGTAGCTCGACTGTTTGCAGAAAAAGCATGCATCACTATCTTGCCTGAATTTGGAATTCTTTTCCTTCTGCTCTTTGTCTCTATCCTTGTTCTTTGATATTCTCCTTCATTGGCAATCAACCCTGATTACTTCTCAACTGGATTTAGCCTCTTTATAATCTCATTATTAAGAAGAGTTGTAGTTACCTCCTCTACCTAAAGAGTCTCCTTCCCATAAATGATTGATGTCACTAAATGATCATACGACCTCGGAAGCGAATATAGGAACAATAGCGCTAGGTCTTCCTCCTCCAACTTTACTTCTAGACACAATAGATCATTGACTACCTTGTTGAAGCTGTTCGGATAGCTAAGAATTTGGGTCCCTTTCTTCACGCATAAACTGTAAAGTTATTTCTTGAGATACAACTTGTTAGACAATGACTTTATCATATCCAAGCTCTAGAACTTCAACCATAAACATGTCGCAGAAATCTCTAATGTGATATTGTATATCACCTCATCCGTCAGACAAAGCTATATCGTGCTCTGCGCCCTCTGATCCATGTAATCCCATGAATTATCTGTATGTCGAAAGATTTTTTTTCTTTAACAATGACGGCCTTCAACAACCTTTCTTTCAAAGGATTGCCTTGACCTTTCTCTACCATAAAGAGAAGTTCCATTTACCATTAAATTATTTACCTTGAACTTGATGCTATTAACCTTGTTATTGATCATCCTGAAATCCCAAAATAGAGAATTTTTTCCCTCGGACGTCAACGAACCAACGATTTCAAGAATCCCGATCTACGAAGATATGACCAATGTCGTCACCTACTTTGAAATCTCTTACGGTTTCCTAGCTCTGAAACAAACCGTCGGAAGTCGTGCACATGTGGAAGCGATACAAACAACAATAACCGAATGACTGACGAGTAAAATGGCAAGGAACAAATATTCGAATAAATAGCAACAAGAACACAACAAGATTTAACGTAGTTTTGTCAAGCTCGACCTACTCCACGACCTACTCCACGGGGCAAGGGAGAAATAACTTCATTGAATCAACTTACAAGGACTACACACATAATACCGTAACGTGAAACCTTCTCTTACGAGATCTCCGACGAGCTCTCTTATTCTTCCTCTTCAAGACTCACTTAATGGCCCATCAAGAACTCTCTCTTGATAACCTCCTTAATGACCACAAGCACAAAGCCTTTACCCTTTACCCTAACCAGCCCTAGGGCTGGTGGAGATCCTTTTATAGGACCTCCAACCTTTCTCAATGTCAAAAGCAATATTAACCATCGATTTACACCACTTTAGATCTGAACCGCACACTCAATCTGACCAATCACGCCCCCGGTGGAATACCGATAGTCTACTGCGAGTATACGTACAACACAGGGGTTTAGACCCTCCCTAATTTGTTAGAACAAAATATGCGCAAACCGATACACTGGGAGTATACTGTCATTTATTACCAGTGTAGTACTTAAAATGGATTGGCTATAGTCAGCACAGTGTTAGCATATCTACTCCTCCCGGGCTTTCCAATTTCTTGGACATCGCCCGTTGTACTCCGTAGTGAACACGAGCCATACACAATACTTTGTCTTTTAGGTTTTACCACAGGGCCTTCTCTTGTTATAGTGCCCTTAGCTAGAAATTTGGCACAAACATTAAAGACTGTAGTGAGCCTAACAGGCAGTCACAAATATCTTTGTAGATCCTTTTACGGAGCTTTCTCGTGCTCTACAGCCAACCTCATCATGATGGTAGAAGGCCTTGATGATGATGGCAATTTCAAGAAAAAAGTCCTACCTTCCACTAAAAATGATCTTTATTACTCTTCATCTTCTCTCCTAAATATGTATTTTCCAACTACCTCTATACATCTAGTTCGCTAGAGGAAATCAAGGAAACTCATCAGGTCATTGGTTCAATGGCAGGACTAAAAAGCCCTCCCTCTCAATGTATTTCTTTTTATGTTCAGTAGACAGCTGATCCTTTTTTCTCCCTTTTTATGCATTTTTGTATCGAGGCAGATGCTTCCTACTTTCAGTCTTGCCTATTCACTTGATTTAAAAAAAAAAAAAAAAAATAGTCTAAGATACTTAACAGGCACAAGTCTTTACAAAATGAAGAGCATGCCATGAGCTATAACAATTTATCCTAGTGTAAATTAACCCAAAATCGCATTACCATGATAATGAAGTTTAGCAGTATGTCCACTCAAAGGGGTGTCATGACACTTCCCATAGAGTATTACATTGTCCTATTTTACCTATAATAAAAGGCAAAAGGGAAATCATCATAATAGAGTACTACCTTGTAAACCACATTCGAAGGACATAGAGCTAGTTTATTTGGGGGAAAAGAATTAGATAGCCTCCATGGCAAAAACATAGAATGTATTGTATGATCTCTTTGGTTTTGAGCTGGCAGCCTCCAAATAATACATTGCATACCTGTGTATCCTGTTGCTCTTACTTGTTCCTTTACCGGCTTTAGGCATGTTCTCTTACATCTTTTTTGAGATGTAAGGTTGAATCTTCGATGCAGCCATACTTCTCTCACCTACATTAATTGCATTGGGCATGCTCAAATTTCAAATATCAAGTTAAGAGATCCAGCTCATTCTGAAACATGAACTCTAGGAATATTTGTGTAGAAACAGAAACAACCATCTTGAATGAAAACAATGGTAAGAACATGTATATCTACGATGCTCTACAAATTTTGTATCTCTACATTATGATTCATTAGACTCTGCTGAATGGACAAGGAAAGGCTGTTATTATTACAAGTAAGATCTATGTGATTCTGATGGGAAAATAAAGCAAGGTTGAAAAAGTCAGTTTCGGTATCGATTCTGGACCCTTCCTACAAGTATCACTTTTGGCATAGGAGATTTCGGTGATTTTGAGTCGGTCAGATTCGGTAGTTTCAGCAGTTTCGGTACAAGTTTCGGCCAATTTAAAACTTTGAAAGGGGCTTGCAAATCATACTTAGTACATACTTAGTACGTGTACAAGTTACTAACAACTACCATCTCCCTGATCGCAGTCATCATCATCATCCAAGCCTTCTCCCATCAGAATAGGGTTGGCTATGGAGCATAAGAAAGCTCCACAAAAGAATTGACAACTTTTTATGACAGGTTATCAACCTGACATCAATCCGCTGAGTTGGTGCCAAATTTCTAGCCAAGGTTTCCATGAGCATGAGAGAGTCATGTCATAAAACCTACACGGTCAATTGGCAGGTAGTAGACCTACCTCTTGGCTATATAATTTAAGCTCATGCAACCAAGGAGCATCCTCCAAGTTCTCCTAGATTATAAAAATTCTAGACGACGAAGTAAGATGATATAATTTGTTAGGGAATTACATTCATCTCCATGACACATTTGGCCAAAGAAAAAAGGAATGACAATCCCCCTGATTGCAGTGAACAACTGAAATAGGGGCATAGCACGTCTTCTGATTTTCATGAAGAGTATACTATATTTAAATAATAATATCATTATCATTTGATAAGCAGTAACATAATTCATTTATATGACCAACTTACCATTCCCGGTTGTGGATTGGATGTATTCTTGTATCAGCTTGTCTTGATAAAAGCTATTTTGCTTTGTGCTTTCCAACTTACGGATAGCTTCTCCCATGGTCTTCATCTCCTTCACTTGGACATCCATCATGCCCATAAAAGCCTCAAAGTACCTTTTTTTCTCCAACAGAAAAAAGAACCATAAAATCAGAAACTCCATGATACTACCAAAGGTTGTTCGGGTCTATGAACAAAATGTAGTTACAGTTGAGAACCTTCAGTTTTTGAATTCATCAGCTCTTCACTTGCTTTAGCAACAATAGCAGCAGCTGCTTTTGCAGCTTCAGCAGTTCGTTCAGCAAGAACTGAACCTGATTTATCATCCTCCTCATATTCATTTTCTTCAGCTACAACTTTGCAGATCCAGGTTTTCAACCTAGGAACAACCACATTCTGTGTACAATAATAAATGGAAAAAATAGCAACCAGAACAGCATAATTACGGATAATAGAAAAAAGATGAAGCCTATAAATACATCAAACAGTTGGTGCAATTACGAGTGCAAAAAAAAGGGTACCTTAAAAAACAGAGCAGTTCCAGCTCCAGGAGCAGCAAGCACACCTGCAGCAATTAGAGCATGGGACCACTGAAACTTAGATTGCTGTGAACTTGGAACCATGGAAGCAATACTAACAGGAGCGGCTGCAGTTTGTGGAGTTTGAATGGGAGCTTGGGGCTGCACACTGGTAGATGTTTTCGCCTGGATGGCTGCCAGAGATCAAACAAACCATAAACTATTGCATTTGAAGTAAAATGAAACTCTTACACTGTAGAATTTCCTAAGAAACATTATAAGGTCATAAACACCATAAAATCAGGATCAAAGAACAGAGAATTTAGTTTATGCAATTAAAACCTCAACGCGTGGTTTAGACCCATTTATTGTTACCCCTATAAATTAAACTTTCAACGATTTGAGACCAAAGCCTTCTTCCTGTTTGAATTTTGCAGATAAGTTGAGACAAAAGACCTGCGATTTTATATGGAGTTATTGGGTTCTGTTGGAAAATTAATATTAAGTGGTTGACAGGAAAGTCATAGCCAAAATGCTCCTGAATAGTAATACAGGCCTTACGTAGATTCTTGAGTATAATCAAATGGAGTACTACAGGCAGGAATTACCTTAAAAACTCCTGGATTTAGCCTATGTCAGGACAGAGAACAGAAATAGTCCCGTCCGAATAATTTACGTTATTGATTTTGATTGTTAGCAGAGTGGCCAATACAGTTGAGTGAAGAAACAATTTAGAAAGTTTTAGATTTTAATTTTATTTTGAAGAGAAAAATAAAACAGTAGGAAGGTTACACCCATTTGTAGAGTATCAATCCAAAGTGTAAATGAGGCAAGTTTTAAACAGAACAAGTATAAATACTAAAACTCAGATTCTAAATTCAGAAATCAGAACTCCTACACATTTCTAAGATATCCAAAATTTAATTTGTTTTCCCCTAAACTTAAGATAACACCAATTATTATAGTCCCAAGGGCAAGCCTTTATTAAAAGATAGCATGTCTGATATGCCTTAGAACAAGTATCAATACACTTTTTTAAAAGTATAGCCGAAATGAGAATGCTAAGATGGATAAGTGACAATACATTAAAGGATATAATAAGAAATGAGTGTATCCGTGGGAAGTTAGGTAGTCTCAGTTGAGGACAAGATGAGGGAAAATAGACTTAGATGGTTTGGACATGTGTAACGCAGACCAACTGATGCTACCGTAAGGAGGAACGATAATATAATAGTTAATGGAGCCGCTAAGACTAGAGGTAGACCTAGACGAACATGATTTGAAATGGTAAAGAAGAATATGGATTTTGTTAGCATTACAGAGGTCACTGCCCTTAACAGAGCCATATGGAAGAATAGTTGTTGTTGTTGTAGTATTTCATAGTCCGCCTCATTAAAGACATATATTCTTCATATGTAATAAATACAACACGCTTTAACTTGAATAAGTAAAAAAATTATAGTGAAATAAGTAAGAACTCAACAAAAGTAAAAGCTCGAGATATAAGCTTTCTTTTCTTTTTCTTTATTGCAATAACCTGTATAACAGATATGTACAACTTGCTATTATGGGCTGCTTTGATTAAATTTCGAAAGCACTATACAGAACTTACCCTGATTTGTGGTGGCAGCTTCAACAATTGTAGCATTTGAAGGTGGATCCTGTAGTATACAAAAGATGCAAATCATGCAGCATGCCCACTCAATGTAGATAATGAAAGTGAGTTTCGACAGAGAACTGATTCTCTAAGAAAACTAGGTGTTTATGAAGTAAAGGGCACAAGCAAGTTTTAGCTTACAGGAACACGACGGAAGGCTTCATCTGTTTCCTCCCATGTTAGGCCTTTCTTTTCAAAAAATGTGTTGTTGTTTCCTTTGAATTAGTAAAGATAGTCTCATATTAGCTACACCATCAAGTGGGTATCTTAATATAATACTTTGTATGTGTTGAGGTGTGCACATGGGATGTGGTGGGGTACATGGGTGCCTTGTGAGAGTATTTTATTAGGAGAAAAAATGATTTACTCCTCAATGAAAGCTTTATGTTTTTTTGTCATGTTCTGGAAATTTATTCCATAGGTGCTAAGCGACTCGGACTCGGGCTCAAGTGCGCAAAGTGGCGCTTTGTTGACGCACTTATCACTTTGATCCGTTTTTTGTGGGATTTGAATTTAAATCATTCCTATATTTCCGTAACTGATTGGCGGCTAGGGTTTCTGCCCTCTCTCTATAAATGTTGGCTGTGTATACATTTCTATACACATGTAAGCAAAAGCTCAACTTCCTCTTTTTTCTTTAGTCCCACATCGGTTGGACTACTTTCCCCTTGTATATATATATTAGTTCTTCTTCATTGCTCTCTTAAAGATGTTGTGTGGGGAACCTCTTGGGCCACACGCGCGCGCCGCCGCCGCCGCCCGGCCATGCTCGGTTCGGCGCGCGTAACGGGTGCGGATACGTGCCCACACCAGTGGGCGCCGAATGCCGATCAAATTTACTCTTCGGGCTGGGATCCAATTTTTTTTCCTCCCCTTTATTTTTTGAACCGATTTGACTCATTTAAATTTTGAATGTTGGACATTTATTACTTCCTATGTCCAGGTTCATTTTCTACCTTTTAAACATATGACAGCTCCGAATTCTCTCCCATAAATTTTCTTTTTCATTACTCATTAAACGCTTGGATTAATAGCATTTATTCTTTTGTCTGTAGAGTAGGCTTGGTTCTCTTCCTATATATTTGTTGAGGTTCTCATCTCAATGTTTTTAAAAATAGAAAATTCTCCTACGTGAAATCTCTCTCTCATTCTTCTCTCGAACCACATTTTGTTCTCTAAATCCTTACTCTAGGCAGAGCTAAGTTCGGTCTCTCTCTCTGAGTTGTGTGCAACGAAGAGAACCGGTAGTCAGGGAATTTTACCACTAGGAGCTTCCGAGAAACGTCTGCACATAGACCTCGGATCAACTCTTAGGGCAGTGCTTCGTGCACGACTTCCCCGGAGGCCGGTAACATTTTTTTTCTTTGTTCTCTTATCAAATTTCTGGAATATATATATATATATATATATATATATATATATATATATATATATCAACAACATTCTAAGAGTTGATCCGTAGTAATCAAACAACTGCTTCAATTATTCTAGGATCACTTCTTGGTGCACAGAACACAAAAAACTTGTTTGCTATCATTACTATTAGTTTTGTAAGCTTGTGAATACACCAGCTTGTAAGGATATTTATATATTTGCCTTTTGTGACCACGCATATTGTCCAAAATATTTTATTCAGAACACCAAACACAAATTCTGTTGTTTATTGTTAAACACATACCATTTGCTAACAGTGCTGAATATATATTTTCTGTCCAAATTTTACTGTAGCAATTTTTCTATTTGCTACCGAATTTTATATTAAAATAAGTTATTGTAGTATTATTGCTTACCAAACAAAGGTTTTGTTTTATTAACGAATATTTCTTGTAGCAAATTTGTAGTTCACTATTCATTTGCTAAAGCTATTTTTGCATACCAATTTTGCTTACATACCAAAGTGCAACATAAGTTTTAATTGTTTTGAATTATATATTAATTAAGAATTGGTATTAGAAAATTATTGTTACTAAGGACTATTAACAGCCTTATATTCTGTTAATAAAAAGTTTCTAATTTTTTGGTTGAATATTTGCCACCACATATAATCTTGTGATTCAATTTAGCTACTGTAATTTAGTATTTGTAGCACAAAATCTTTCTTAATATATATATATATATATATATATATATATATATACCATCATTGGTATTCATTGTTATTATTAGCTCTACATTTACATATTGTTAACTATAATATTGTTTATTTGTAACGACCTCAAGACAATCTCAACTGCGTCTCTAGTATTGGACAAATAATAGTTTATATAATTGCAAATCTCTTTGAGTCTGAATTCTAAAAGTAGAGATAAATTTGGGAACAAGCCGAAAGGGTCCTTCTGTCAACCGGGTGTAAATAGCCCTAAGCCATACGGTATTTAAGTGTCTTCGGACTACCGCTAGCTGGGACTGGCCCCTACAGCTAACCCAAGTTAATCTACACTTGATAGACTAAAGATTTTAAGATTGATTAGCAAAATCACTTGAACTATTATTCTAAATCATTGGACATTGTTATTGAGTAATTACGTATCTGTCAGGTTCAGACTTTTCTCATTAGCAACCATGACTGGCAAGGATGAGAATTTTACTGCTAAACCTACAAAGTTCAAGGGGACCTACTTTAAGAGATAGCAAAGTCAGATAAAATTGTCTCACTACCTTAGGATTGATCTCAGCCATTGATGGTTCTACATAGGTGTATCCAAGTCCTCTGGCTCCACTAGACCCAAGACCCCTAAGAAAATAGACTGCCATTGCTTCTATAGAATTCTAAGCACTTTGTCTGAATCACTATATGACATATTCTTTGAATACAAAAGTGCTAAAGAACTTTGGGATGCCCTGGAAGATGAATATAGCTGTGATGATGCTGGAATTGAAAGATTCAATTTCTTCTCATTCAACATACACTTTATGGTAGATAATAAACCTATGAATGACCAAATACATGAATTCCAAGAATACCTTAGGCATATTCAAGCCAAAGGCACTTTCTTCTCTACTGAGTATAAAATAGCCTGCTTAACAGACAAGCTTCCTCCCTCTTGGTCTGATGTCAAGAAAGACCTTATTCATACTCAAGGTGACCTTACCTTTGCTCAAGTCCTAAGGAAAATTAGAACAAAAGAACAAATTAGGCTAAGGTCTAACCCTAAGTCTGAGTCTAAAGCTAAGGTAAACCTAGTACAATCCCAAGGCAAACTCAAGTCTCATCATCATCACAAATCCAAAAGGAACATCTTCAAGAAGAAGCAGAACCTTCAGCCTCAACACCAAAACCATCATCACCATAAACCAGGAAACTTCGGTCAGAGTCAGGATCAGAAGAAATTTTGTTTTATGTGTGGTAAAATAAACCATATGGCCACCAACTGTTTCCATAGGAAGAAGGAAGCTATCCAGACTTCTTACAAAGGAAAACGTCCAGCCAAACCAGAAGCAAACATGCTTCTCAACGGCACTTCTAGTTCCTTCAAGTCTGTAAGCTATCAACCCTTATTCAACATTTTCTACCATTCTGATGATTGGTGGTTGGATTCTGGAGCTAATGTTCATGTTTCCTTTGATCGCTCATATTTTTCAAACTATCAGGAATCAGGTGGAGGAGGTATAACCCTAGGAGATGACTCAGCGACACAGATTATAGGAAGAGGAAGAATAGATCTAAAGATGACATCAGGGAAAACTCTGACTCTTTAAGATGTATTGTATGTGTCGTCTATCAGAAGAAATTTAGTTAGTGGGTCTCTTCTTGTAGCTTCAGGGTACAAGATTGTTATGGAGGCAAATAAAGTAGTATTTTTTAAGAATGACTCTTTTATTGGAAAATAATTTGTAAGAGATGGTCTTTTTATTTTGAGTACCGTAAATAAAATTTCAGATCCTTCTTTTGTTGTTTCCAATATAGAATCTTCAAATGTGTGGCACAGTAGATTAGGTCATGTGAATCTAGGTTTCCTAAGAAGGATGATGAACTTAGATCTTATTCCTAAGACTCCAATAGATGATAAACACATGTGTGAGATTTGTGTTCAAGCCAAACACACTAGGCTACCTTTCAAATCTGTATAAAGAAACTCTGACCTTCTAGAGCTAGTTCATAGTGATGTGTGTGACTCAAATAGGGTTTTGACCCGAGGCGGTAGAAAATACTTTATTACCTTTATAGATGATCATTCAAAGTATTGTTATACATATCTTCTCAAAATCAAACATGAAGTTCTAGACAAATTTAAGGTCTATAAATCTGATGCTGAGAACCAGTTAGAGAGAAAGATTAAGATTCTTAGATCAGATCGTGGCGAAGAGTATACATCAAATAATATGACCAATTTCTGTGAAGAACATGGAATAATCCATGAGTAACTGCTCCATATTCACCACAGTCCAATGGAGTTGCTGAAAGGAAGAATAACACTCTGTTAGACATGGTGAATGCCATGCTCCTCAGCTCAGGTGCTCCCGATAATTTATAGGAAGAAGCATTATTATCTGCCTGTTATATCCTTAATAGGATTATTCCTAGTAAGTCTAATGATAAGACTTCCTATGAATTATGGAAAGGTACAGCTCCTAGGATCCATTATCTCAAAGTTTGGGGATGTTTGGCTAAAGTAGAAATTCTTGAACCTAAAAAGAGGAAGATTGGACCTAAGACTATAGATGTTGTATTCATAGGATATGCCCTAGACAACAATGCCAATAGAATTCTTGTTACTTACTCAGAAGTAAATGAAATCTCTAACAATACTATTATAGAAGCAAGAGATACAGTTTACTTTGAGAATATATATCCTTTCATAGATAGAATTTCTTTCTCTCCCTCCAACTCCTCTCTTGCTCCGTCCACTAGCTCTCATGTTCAAATATCTAGTTCACAACCCGGACAAAATATAGAACCTCGAAGGAGTAAAAGAGAAAGAATTGAAAAGAACTTAGGAGAATGTTTCTTCACATTTTTAATAGAGGGTGATTCCTCAACTTATGAAGAAGCAATATCTTCTCCTGATGCCCCTTTTTGGAAAGAAGCCATTAATAGTGAGTATAACTTCATCATAGAGAACAATACTTGGTTTCTAGCAGACCTACCTTTATGTAGTAAACCCATAGGTTGTAAGTGGATATTCAAAAAGAAACTTAAGAGTCGATGGTACTATAGAGAAATACAAGGCTAGATTAGTAGCCAAAGATTTTACCCAAAAAAAGGGATTAGTTTATTTTGATACCTACTCACCTGTAGCTAGGATCACCTCTATCAGAACCCTTCTAGCCTTAGCATCCATTCATAATATGCTAATCCATCAAATGGATGTAAAGACATCATTTCTAAATGGAGACCTAGAGGAAGAAATCTACATGGAGCAACCTGAAGGTTTTATTGCTAAAGGCCAAGAAAAGAAGTTTGCATATTAGTTAAATCTCTTTATGGCCTACAGCAACCTCCCAAATAATAGCACAAAAAATTTGACATAGTCATCTCAGAATATGATTTCGTGCCAAATGAGTATGACAAATGTATATACTCCAAAATTATAGATGCAAGTTGTGTTATCTTATGTTTGTATGTAGATGACATCCTTATTATTGGATCATCACTAGAATTGATAATTAATACCAAGGACTATTTATCCAGCCAGTTTGATATGAAAGATCTAGGTGAAGCCAACTTGATTCTAGGCATGCAACTGTCCAAATATAAGGAGGGCTATACTCTATCCTTAGCACACTCTATCAAGAAAATGCTAAAAAAATTTGAGTATTTTGATAAGAAACATGTCCTTACTCCTTATGACAATAGTGTTGTTCTCAAGAAGAATGAGGGTTCTCCAATAGAATAACACAGATATTCACAGATGATAGGTTCTCTCATGTATATATCAAACAGGACCAGACCTGATATTGCATTTGCTATTAGGAGACTAAGTAGATATACTAGTAACCCAAATCAGCTACGTTGGACAACATTAGAAAGAATATTTAGATATCTTAGGGGTACTCTAGATTATATGCTGCACTATACTAGACACCCTGATTTCATAGAAGGTTATTCAGATGCAAACTAGATAACTGACTCACATGATATAAAATCTACTACTGGATATGTTTTCACTCTAGGAGGAGCTACAATCTCCTGGGGCTAATGTAAATAAACTATCATAGCTAGAAGTATAATAGACTCCGAAATGATAGCCTTGGACACTACATGTACAGAAGCCGAATGACTAAGAAACCTTATTATGCATATACCTATTTCTATTAGTCATGTTCCTGTAATTTTTATAAACTGTGATAATAAATCTGTTATGGAACTACTAAAGCATGATTCTGTGAATGCTAAGATGAACAGGCACCTGCAGCTGCGCTTCAAGTCTATAAAGAGCCTATTGGGCAAATATGTGATTCTTGACTATATAAAGTCAGAAAAGAACCTTGCAGACCACTTGACGAAGGGTCTGTCTAGGACTTTGATCCTAGAATCATCGAGGGGGATAGGGTTAAGCCCATAAGTAAAGTCACCAGCACTGGCAATCCAACCGAGTCTGATTGGAGATCCCAAGAAGCCAGTTCAATGGTAGGAACAAGCTGGACTTAGGTGACTTTTATGGAACACTGATCCGAGATTAAAATCTCATTCAATAATTTCCAAGTGGCTGTACATGCGTACAATGATTTCCCATCCCTATGGTGACAGTGTTCTCGAGTGATATGGTTAGGATGAGTTTTAAAACTCTTAATAGGTCCAAGCTGATATGCAGGGTTGACACTTATCACCAACCTTTAAGCACTTACCTATATGAGAGGTCGTGAAGGTCGCGACTATGGGACAGGGCAATCCCAGACAACTCTCATGCATTTGGAATAAGTGCGCCTGGCCAACCAAAAGCGCCACCCGTTAGACCCAGAACCTCTAGTGTACTATGTGTGCTATTTTTCTGAATATGGTAAAAGAAGCCTGATTCAAGGCATAGTCCATCAAGCACTTCTTCAGACAAAGACAATAGTCACTAAGTGAGATTCAAGGCTGTAGTCCATCTCATCTATGTATAGTATATACCTGCCCAGAAACTCTTCACTTTTAATTTCTTTGTCACTTCTATTTCGAAACTTGACCTTTTGGGAGGGGGGATTATTGGTTGTGTATACATTTCTATATACATGTGAGCAAAAGCTCAACTTCCTCTTTTACCTTTAGTCCCACATCGGTTGGACCACTTCCCCCTTGTATGTATATATTAGTTATTCTTCATTGCTCTCTTAAAGATGTTGTGTGGGGAACCCCTTGGGCCACACACGCGCGTCGCCGTCGCCGCCGCCGCCCGGCCCGGCTCGGTTTGGTTTGGCGCGTGTAACGGGTGCGGGTACGTGCCCACACCTGCGGGCGCCGAATGCCGATCCAATTTACTCTTCGGGTTCGGGCCGGGATCCAAAATTTTGTTTGTACCCCTTTATTTTTTGAACCGATTTGACTCATTCAAATTTTGAACATTGGACATTTATTACTCCCTATGTCCAGGTTCATTTCCCACATTTTAAATATGTGACAGCTCCGAATTCTCTCCCACAAATTTCCTTTTTTATTACTCATTAAACGCCTGGATTAATAGTATTTATTCTTTCGTCTGTAATGTAGGCTTGGTTCTCTTCCTATATATTTGTTGAGATTCTCATCTCAATATTTTTAAAAATAGAAAATTCTCCTACATGAAATCTCTCTCATTCTTCTATCGAACCATATTCTGTTCTCTAAATCCTTGCTCTGGGCAGAGCTAAGTTCGGTCTCTCTCTCCAAGTTGTGTGCAACAAAGAGAACCCGGTAGTCAGGAGGTTTTACCACTAGGAGCTTCCGAGAAACATCTGCACATAGACCTCCGATCAACTCTTAGGGCAGTACTTCGTGCACGACTTCCACGGAGGCCGGTGACATTTATTTTTTCTTTGTTCTCTTATCAAATTTCTGGAATATATATATATATATATATATATATATATATATATATATATATATCAACAACAATAAATACTCTCTTCGTCTCTTTGAGAACTTATTTCGAAAAAAAAAGACGAAGAGAGATTATGCTGCTGCCGCCATTGGAGTCTAGTGAGTTCTTGCGAGTCCAGAAAAGAGGTGACAGCGAGCGTTCCAGAAGTTCTACGTGAACTTGCTGGTTCCTGGGAGCAAATCGTGTGGGACAAATCTTACTTTGAGCAACGGTGATCTTCATCACCCCAGCAAGTATAGATCAATCTCCTTCTTCTCCTTCCTCTTTTCTTCTGCTAGTTGTAATTTGTCATGTCTGTCTACAAGTGCGATTACAAGAAAGGATAGAAATTGTTTTTTGATTATTATTTTTGTGGCATCAAGTTGTAATTAGAATATTTTTATATTATTGTTCGTTGGATCGAGGTATATCAGTGAGAAAACTTTTGTGAGAACTCCTGATCTCGACTTCAACTTCTTGTTCTACCATCTTTGATTAAGCCTCAGGAATATCAATCTCAAAGCAAGATCTGAGTAAGATGGAGAACAACCATGCAAAACTTCTCGACACAAGTTTTAACAAACTTAAAAAGTTTAACAGGGATCATTACAACGCCTGAAAGAGAAATATCACCCTTAATCTTCAACTCGCAGATGTGGACTACGTGTTGACAGATCAGGAGCCTGTTGTTCCAGAGGGTGATGATGTTACTGTTCGAACGATTGCTAATGCAACTGCTAAGCAGAACAAGTGGAGGAGAGACAACAACCTCTGCAAGCTGCTGATTCTGAACTCCATGGAGAATACTCTGACGGAGTCATACAGCAAGATGAATCATGCTAAGGTCGTTTGGGGCACTGAAAAATTATTACAAGACGGATGAGAACCACAACAAGGTCTATGTGATCGAAAAGATCTGGAACATGCAATTTGATAACGACAAGACGATGTTGCCTCAAGTCAAGAAATTTCTCAAGCTTCATCAAAAGCTTGAGGATGATCGCATGCCCCAGGTCGATGCTTTCGTCGTGGGAGGAATCGTTGCCAAGCTTCCACCTGGATGTAGCAACTTCATCTCGGACATGCACTGGAAGAAGATGGAGATCAGTCTTGATCAACTACTGCACAACATCATTGTTGAAGATGAGTTGTGGGCTCAAAACAAAGTGGACACATTGTCCAAGCAGTTGGAAAAGGCCAACTTGATGCATGTTGCTGACTTCAAGGGAAAACAGAAGGCTTCTCACAATAAGAAAAATGACTTCAACCATCTGAAGGTGAAGTCAGCTTCATTCAAGCCGAAGCCAAAGTCCAAGTCAGACATGACTTACTTTAACTGTGGCAAGAAGGACCACTACCGGAGAGACTGCAAATCCAAGCCCAAACAGACAGAGCAAGGTGAGCCTAACAAGTTTGCTATGATTGCGCAGGTTGTGACGGCTGGTGTTGACACTGACTGGTGGGTGAACATTTGTGCATCCTGTCATGTTTGCTCAAAGAATGAGTTATTTATCACCTACAAGCCTACATCTGAGAAGGTCATTGTGGCAAATCAGGCACAAGCTGAAGTACTTGGGACCGGAATGGTTGTACTGAATCTGACTTCGGAAAAGTCACTGACGCTTCAGGATGTAAAGCACGTACCGGTGATAGCCAAGAACCTGGTCTCGGAAAGCCTGCTTTGCAACGCAGGCTTGAGGTTGGACATCAATGCTGGACAGATGGTGATGTCATACAAAGGAATATACTTCGAAAAAGCCTTTTGTAACGAAGGGATATTCAAACTTCAGCTTGTAACTCCTGCAAATAATATTAATGCAGTCTCTTCTTCTGGTTATTCTCTTGAGTTATGGCATAAGAGACTAGAATATGTTCATCGTAAAAGAATAAACAAGATGTCTAGGGCTTATCTTCAAATGTGGGAGTAAAGAGGTGGAGAAGTGTGAGGTCTGTACGCAAATAAAGATCACAAGAAAATCGTTCAAACGGGTTAACCGAAGCACAGATTTTCTGGAGTTGGTAAACTCAGATATTTGTGACTTCAAATAGTTCTCCGCAAAGGCCAAGATAAAGTATTGTATTACATTCATCAATGATTACTCGCTGAACCAGAGAATAGTGTGAGTGCAAGGCAAAATTCTTTGAAGATAAGTTTGCAAGGCACAATAACATTATTATCGCGGACATTTTTGAAGAATAGTGTGAGTGCACAAGAGGCTAATGCTTCCAATAAATATGTAGTCCAAATAGAAGTTAACATTCCAGAAATAACGATCAAACCAGAACTCGCTGAACCGGTGTTTAAGTGAGTGAGAAGACAGAAGGACTTCGGAGATAATTTCGTCACCTATCATGTGGAAGCAGATCCACTTACCTATGATGAGACGATGAAGACCAGAGACGCTATTTTCTGGAGTAAGGCTATAAATGGAGAGTATGACTCAATAACCTCCAACAACACTTGGGTGTTGGTCGATCTACCTGAGGAAGCTAAACCAATCGGATGCAAGTGGATCTTCAAAAAGAAGATGAAGGCCGATGGAACTGTTGACAAATTCAAGACAAGGCTGATAGCCAAGAGATTTTCTCATAAGCAGGGGATCGACTACTTTGACACATATGTTCCAGTAGCGCGGATGACAACCATCAGGATGTTGATTTCTCTGAGTGCAATTCACAAGCTAGTTATTCATCAGATGGATGTAAAAATAACATTACTAAATGTCAATGTTATAAATTGCGCTAGGCGGAATCGGTGCGCCTAGGCCGCCTAGGCGGCCGAACAGGAAAATTTTTTTTTTTTTTTTTTGAAAATTTGAATTTTTAGTTTTAAATTTTTTTAAAAAAATTGAATTTTTTTTAATATTTTGATTTTTTTCCTGATATTTTGAATTTTTATTGCATTTCTTTTAAATTTTTTTGAAATTTGAAATTTCAAATCTGAAATTTCAAATTTCATAATTTCAAATTTTGAAATTTTGAATTTTTAAAATTTTGATTCGGCCGAACTGGGCCGAACTGGCCGCCTAGGGCCGCCTAGGCCGAACTGGCCGCCTAGGGCCGCCTAGGCGCCGCCTAGGCCCGAACAGGCGCCTAGGAGGCCGAATTGCCCGAATTCGGTGCGGTGGGCGGCCGCCTAGGCCGCTTTTTAGAACACTGCTAAATGTAGAGTTGACCGAAGAGATTTACATGCAATAACCAGAAGGATTTGTCGTCGAAGGACTTGAAGACAAAGTCTGCAAGTTGGTGAAGTCGTTATACGGTCTGAAGTAAGCTCCCAAAATAGGGCATGAGAAGTTTGATAAAGTCATTAGATCAAACGGCTACATGGTCAGTGAGGCGGACAAGTGTGTTTACACAAAGTTTGCTGACGGGAGATGAGTCATCGTTTGTCTATATATGGATGACATGCTGATTCTGGGTACGGATCTAGCACGTATCACTGAGACAAAGAAGTTTCTCTCATCTAAGTTCAGTTCGAAGGACTTGAGGGAAGCTGATGTTATCCTGGGGATAAAGATCATCCGGACGAACACTGGAGTGGCGTTGTCACAGTCTCATTACATTGAGAAGATGCTCACACGCTATGGGTATCAGAATATTCCAGGAATCGATACTCCGTACATATGTGACAAAAAGCTGAAGCCAGATCCTAGGAAAAGCATCAGACAACGGGAGTATTCAAGCATCATCGGGAGTTTGATGTATGCAACAACTGCAACAAGGCCTGACATAGCTTTTGACGTAGGAATGCTGAGTCGGTTCACGAACAATCCCGGTGTAGAGCACTGGAAAGCTGTGAATAGAGTGATGAGATATCTCAAGAGGACTCAGACATATGCACTGTACTACATCGGATATTCGACAGTAGTGGAAGGCTTCAGTGATGCAACCTGGTGTTCAGAAGTAGAGAGTGAAAGGGCCACAGGAGGATACGTCTTCTCCATGGGTGGAGCTGCTATATCATGGAAATTGAAGAAGCAGACAATGCTCTCTCATTCCTCGATGGAATCTGAGTTCTATGCACTGACGGCTGCAGCAGATGAAGCATAATAGCTTCGGAAGCTCATATATGATCTCCATTTATTGGTGCACAGATTTTGATGGTACCGATATACTGCGACACCATATGATTGCAGCGGTGGCATCAAATGACCTCTTTAACGGTAAGAAAATGACTGTGCGATTAAGGCACAGGGCAGTGAATGATCTGATAAAGACTGTAGTCATTGTCGTGATTGATGTTCGGAGCCAGAAGAATCTGGCGGATCCGTTCACCAAGGATCTCAAGCGCCAGCTGGTCGAGGACACATCAATTAAAATGGGCTTGAAAATATTCTGATATTGTGTCTTTGTAATTCTACCACAAAATTTTTGCTATTAGTTCAAAAAGAAATATACTAGGCATCTAGATTTTGGTTCAAAGAAGGATCATTGACTAGGAGAATATCAGGTACAGTGGAAAGTACTTTGAGGCATTGAGGGATTACGGACCCAGAACCACTGTTGTCTACTATTTGTTCTTTGTGTAGAACAAGTGCTGCGGGAGGATGGCTTAGACGCCTTAATGAGTTCTCAGGTATTTTGAATGGCTGGTGTGCTTTACAGGAAGTACGGTAGCACAGCACTACAAAGGAGCATAAAGACTCCATGCTACTGTGGTGTGACACCACGATGAGGTTGCTCGATAGGGTAATATATCGGCTTTTCGAGCCATGTCACAACAGCGTAGCACCGCACATAGACATATAGTCTAATGCTGTAGAATGAAGAGTGGTAGGCAGCACTACAAAGAGGCTGGTGTCTTCATGTTACAGTGGCGTGACACCACCAAGAGGTAAAAGATGTAAAGCCTCGGCTACGCGGGCCATGTCACAGCGGCGTAACACCGCGAGGAAGCGCAAGGCTTCATGCTGGGTTGTATGGCATTACAAAGAGGCCGTGACCTCATGCTACAGTGGCATGACACTACGATGAGGTGTAGCATCGGCTTTGGGTCATATCATAGCAGCATAGCACCACAAGGAAGCGCAAGACTTCATGCCAAAGACTCTTTAAAAGAACTTACCTAGAGTATGTGGAAAGAGATATATGCCGTCTCTTGAGGGTAAGCTTGTAGACGCCCAAGATACACACGCCAAAACTAGGCATGCACAGGGCCTTTAATGTGCAACCAAAGCACATTTGATGTCATTATATGAGTGGAAAGAATTGCAGCTATGGTGCAGAATTAAAGGCTTAGTCCATTCTTGTATCATGTTGTTATTTCGACCCATGTGAAAAGATTCAAGTCGAAGCGACATCTATCCTAATGCATGATGGGCAGTCACTGTGGGGAACACTCAACCCATATATATTGAGATATATGGGGGATTATTGGTGTTGTTTTCTTTGGACTGGTAAAGATAGTCCCACATTGGCTATACCACAATGTGGGTATCTCAATGTAATACTTTGTATGTGTTGAGGTATGTACATGGGGTGTGATGGGACACATAGGTGCCATATGGGGGTATTTTATTAAGAGAAGAAAGGATTAACTCCTCAATGAAAGCTTTATGCTTTTTTGCCACGCTCTTAGAATTTATTCCATAGGAGCTAGGGGCTTAGCGAATCGGACTCAAGGGCGCAAAGTGACACTTTGTTGGCGCACTTAGCACTTATATCCATTTTTTGTAGGATTTGAATTTAAATTATTTCTATCATTTTGTAACTGATTGGCGACTAGGATTTCTGTCCTCTTTATAAATACTCTATTCGTGCCTCTTTGAGAGCTTACTTTAAAAAAAAAGAGGAAGAGAGATTATGCTGCTGTCGTCATTGGAGTCCAGGGAGTTCGTGCGAGTCCAGGAAAGAGGTGACAACGAGCGTTCCAGAAGTTCTACGTGAACTTGTTGGTTCCTGGGAGAAGATCGTGTGGCACGAATCTTGCTTTGAGCAACGGTGATCTTCATCACCCCAGTAAGCAGAGATCAATCTCCTTCTTTTCTGCTAGTTGTAATATGTCATGTCTGTTTGCAATTGCGATTGCAAGGAAGGATAAATTATTTTTTGATTATTATTTCTGTAGCGGCAAGTTGTAATCAGAATATTTTTATATTGTTGTTCGTTGGATCGAGGTATATAAGTGAGGGAACTTTTGTGTGAACTCCTGATCTTGACTTCAGTTTCTGGTTCTACCATCTTTGATTAAGTCTCGAGAATAACAAAATGAACGTCAATTTTGAATGATCCAGGACATGGCTTGAATCTGTTATATACCATCATAACTGAGATATATGAAAAATGCTATGTATCTCGCGAAGCAACGACGGAAGAGCAAGGCGATAAGAAATATCTCCCACTCGCTCGAGGATATCGAACAGACCAATATACCGTGGACTAATCTTTTCCCGTACACCAACTCTGATGACCCTCAGGTAGGCAAAATTCGAAGGAATACATTATCGCCTACAGAGAACTCAAGAGGTCACCGATGCGAATTGGCCCAATGACGTTGACGATATTGAGCCACCTTAAGATAATTTTGGACTTATTTGACTACCTCAACTGGGCTATCATCTCGGGACCAAGCAATTACCTCTCACCAATATCATTCCAAGCTAACGGTAATCTGCACTTTCTGCCATACAATGTCTCGAAGGGTGTCATCTGGATACTTGCCTGGAAACTATTATTGTAGGAGAATTCCACTAAGTGTAAATGGTCTTTCCATGAACCACCAAAGTCAAAGGTGCAAGATTGAAGCATATCTTCTAGAGTCTGGATCGTACGTCCTGACTCCCCATCTGGCTGGGGATAATAAGCTGTACTGAATTTCAGATGAGTACCTAGACTCTGCTGTAGACTCTGCCAAAAGTGAGATATGAATCTGAAATCTCTATTTGATACGATGCTGAATGGAACTCCATAAAGTCAGACAATCTGTGTCACGTCCCGCTTCCCATGATACGGTGAGTCGGGTACGTAACATCATCCCCAGGCTACGCACCATACGAATACACATGTACCCGTATCTGCGATTGTCGCCCGTAAGGTTTAGGATAAGATTATAACAGGTCACAAGGTGCATAATACATTAAAATAACAAGTTGAAATCCAGAATACTCTATAATAGGAATTTACTATTCTACCCGATTACAGTCATTTACCCAATGTATGTAATAATACAATTATACCTTTAATAAATAATAAGAACAATCTGATATTAGTAGATCACCTGAAAGTAGCATCATGTTCCTGCTCTCCAACTGTTCTTCAATGTCTGATAGCAGCTTCCCTTGGCATTGCTACAAAAACTAGTGAACAATACTAGGTCGTCAAACGACATGCAAGCCCTCGGTCAAAGGCGGAAGTAAAAATGAAATAATCAAGAATATGAGGAGAATTAGAATTCTCGAAATTCTGGAGTAAAGGAATTGGATAATTCAAAATGATTAATGTGTTAACTTAAAATATGATTCTGACTAAAGTTATTTTAGTGAGTTCCTCAGTGTTCGCTTTATACCTATGTCATAATAAGAAATAGTATAGTTATTATAATTACAATCACAATCACAGTCAGCATCAATAATACAATAACAAATCAATAGCTTACCGTAAAACATCTAATACCTATTAACATTTGCTTGGTCAACTGAATTCCGTAACCTGTTATCAGTACAGTAGTCCACCCCTACACCAAACAAGGACAAGGAAATGGATCACGATACCGGAGCAGCTCACGTAACAGTTGACTAGTAAGCAGTACATCCTACTTAAGAATCAACAATCAATCGCAATCACAAACACAGACAATTTTCCTAAATGATGATGCAATTTGGAGAACAAACTTTAAATAACCACTTCACCTAGTTTCCCGCCAACAATCCCGTTGTGAAGGATTCTGTTGTGACTTGAATGGCACGGTGCTTAGAATCCGGCCCTGCCCTCATGGCTTAGTCTTGAATTCACCTATTCGAGTATTATAATTCGAGATAGGCGTGTTGTTAATTGTGACTTGAAACATATGATGGCACGGGGTTATAATCCGGCCCAGCCTCTTTGGGCAATCTTGAATCCACCCATTCGATTGTTTATCCTTTTGGATCGAAGAAGGTGCTTTTATACTCATAATCAGGGTGATTTACGGATGCATGGCACAGGGTTATGATCCGGCCCAGCCCCTTATGGGCAATCATAAAGTGAGCTAAGCCTCACCCGCTCACTTCGCAAGGCCTTGCGAGAGAGCCTAAACCGCTGAATTCAGCCAGAGTTTAAAAATAGTTGGCGGAATTTCGTAGGTGGTCATTTAAGCTGTTCTCCCCCACCCAATGCTTCTAGCCTAGAAGTACAATCATTCCTTATTCTAATAATTATATAAATTGAATCTCTGCTCTGTATTGTCTTAACCGTTTATTTAAAGATGGAAAGCATGTCCAGAATACTGCAAGTATTCAACTTGAGTTCAATCATTTAATCACACAATTCAAAGTATCGACTTTTCACAGAGCAGGTCATCAGTTGGTCTGAATTAATTTTCTCGTGTCTGTGTCCTATGTATCCTAGACTTCTACTAGATATTCCTAGTTTAAAATAGGATCTCTAGTGATCTGAAGTGTGTGAACCTAGAGTTTAGACATTGGGATGTTGGTGATATCTCAGAATATCAAAATATTGGTCAACTCCCGGAATTCTTAAAAATTTCGGCAGAATTTTCTTTGTATTTCGGCTTCCGAAAATTTTGACAATTTATATATCCACCCGGAGCAACCCTCCGTAGCATTCCCGGGCTCGCCGACCCCTTCGATGGAGCAATTCTCAACACCGGTACACACGCAGGTAAATATATGTATATTGAAATTCAAGTGTTAAAATAGAACTTCTTACCAAGCAGTACATTACCTTAAAATTGGCTATTTAGCACCTTGTATTGATCACGATTTACTACACAATTCAGAAACTCAATACAAGTTAGTAATTATACAGTTTCATAAACACTATTAGATAACAAACACACGATTATCATTAGTGAGCATAAGTAAGTAAAACCAATCATACAACAATTAAATGATATATATATTTATACTTATATATATATATATATACATATCAATCATCCAAGATCCAGGTACTTATGTAGCTCTACTTAAAGATAAATATCAGTAAATATATTTAGCTATAAAATCTTAAAGTAATTTAATCGCTCATAATTCTAAGTTCTAAATTGTAATACCAATACGGTTCAATATCATGGTTCAACTATTTATGGTATTATCTTACATTGATCTTAAGGATATCCATCTAGGCTTCATGATTAATTTAGACAGTCGAGTCCTTATTTCTAAATTGTCAACTACTAACGTCTTATTAATTTCTACACTTGACTAGGCTAGTCTTAACTAAATTATACACAAACTTCTATTGCGTACCTACGAGCACATGTATAAAAATACCAAGTACCATGTCCATAGTAAACTACTTATTACACCATATTCGAGTAAGACCCATATTTGCAATTATGAAAGGACTAGTTAAAAATCTATATTTATACATATTCCAAACTTTTACATATATAGAATTATGCCTAGTTAGAGAGACTAACTAGTAAATTATACGTATTATGGTAGACTTTAGTTATCTTTTAATATAATTTCAGAATATACATATATATATTCTAATTTATACATATATATATATATATATATATATATATATTCATAAGTAACTAAACCATTATGCATTCAACCATTAGCAATAATTATCAACCGTTTCACAACTATAAATTCCATTGTATCTAAGTGTCATACCGTGTCCTAGTCTTTATATTCGTAGAATACAACTACACATATAAGTATTATGAATTCAGAATTTAATCCCTAATTATTTATATATATATGTATATATACAAATTCTAGATTTATAAAACTTGAAATAAAATTTGGAAGAGGAAGTGAGGGCTTGCATACTATGGATGTGTAACATGAGTTTCTAATTTTAATAATTGAAAGAGGCAATTAGACAAATGTTTTATAAGCATGAACAATCCAAAGGGAGAATTAAAATCAAGGAGGAGGGCTTGCCTTGATCAAAGTTCTTCCAAATTCCGATGTTGATTTCCTAATTCAGAAGAAATGTTAGTTTAATAGGATCAAATTGATTCCTGGAAACCTAATTGAACTTTGGGAAAGGAATTGGGAAATTTGGAAATACCTAGATTCTTCTTGGAAAAGAAGAAGCATAGGCTCGTGTCCGGCAAGGAGTGGTGTGTCCGATGACGAGGTGGTGGTGGTGGCGGTGTCCGCCTGCGGAGGAGGGCGCCGGCGTCGGCATCGGCGGCGGCCGTCCGCAGTGACAGCAGCAGCAGCAAAGCAGTAGCAGCAGTAGTAGAAGCAGCAGCGAAGCAGCGGCGGCAGCGGCAGCAGCAGCGGAGCGTCGGCGGCGTGGCGGCGGCAGCGTCGTGCGGCGGCGGCACTCGCGGCGGTGGCGGTAGCGTTCGCGGGAGCAGCAGCAGTGAAAGGAAGGAGAAGAAAATGAAGATATAAAGGGTTTAACTCTTGGTTTACTTATTTAAGGTTTAGGCTTGTTCTCATGGAAAGGGAGAATGGAGGAGAAGGAAGCAAGTGTCCCCTTTGGAAATGAGGAAGGAAGAAGAGAGCTACAGGTGGAAAGGAGAAGGGTGAGTCAGGCTGCTGGTTTCTCCCCTTCTTTCCCATGGTTTGGGTTTTGCACAAAACCCCTCTCCAAAATAAAATTTCCATTTATAGTTCCTATTTGCAAAATAAAAATTGCACAATCTAAATTACTAATTGCATATAAGCCTTGGAGAGATAAAATGGAAAATAAAATTATATAAAATTTTAATAAATAGCTAGCAGCTATCACACTCTATCCACCTTACAAAAATTTCGTCCTCGAAATTTAAAAATGATAAACCTTACAAAAACATTATTAATGAAATCGAGGTATTCTATCCACCTTACAGAAATAAAGTAGTAATCTAACAAATACCTTCAAATTCATAGTTACCTATTTTTTATAAAGATGGAGATAATATGGAGAGACTCAAAACCATTAATAATCTTGAAATTTCATGAAATTAGTAGAATAGTTAACTACCATAACCATGTGGTTCTACTAGGTTACCATCATATTTCCTTATTTCTCATTTTCTTATGTGATAAGGTAATCTTGTATGCCGCGTCACTGTACACATGGTTGCAATCAAGATATCATTTCACTATCAGGATTCATGGCTGCAGCTTTTGCTACCACGCCATTGATATCCATAAAATGAGAAGAGATTATGATTGTGAAATAAGTCTTACGGGTCAGGTATAGAAATCAAAACATATTCAAAATCAATACTTAATTTCAAGTTTCAAATTTCCTAAATATCATTTGCATTACTTTACTATAGTTTCAAAATCAATAGATGATATAAGATATACTCATATATCTATACCATCAAAACATTAAATTTTATTTTAAATTACTCAAGTCAATGGTTTTCAAATCCATATTAAGGCAAACAAAATCAAGGCCTAAATATCAAACTTTGAATCCATTTCTGAAATATTTTGTTTTGATCCCCGAAATCTTATTGAATATCTGAACCATGTTTCAAGAATATAGTGCCTCGCCAACCCAGATGGCTAGTCTGGATGGCTGCAACGACTTCTCTTTTCATGATCCAATCTGATTGACTGCTGGTTCATATGCGGGGTCCAATCAGTAAATAAATTATCGGGTTCTATAAATAGATAAGCATTTAATCATAGAAATTTTAATTACAGAGAGTTCAATCAAAATGTTTCTTCACAAGAAATCAAATAAGTAATAAATATAGATATTAAAAGGGAGGACAGTTCCCGAAATTTGGGTTATTACTAAAGATGGAAATTGAATGGACAAACTAAAAATATCATTCTAGGTTTTCAATCAACAAAATGTTGAATGGAGCAGGGAAATTAAAATTTAAAGAAGGTCGGATTTGTGAAATGATCAGATATTGAAACTTCAATAAGGAAGGAAAATGAGTCATGAGTTTAAACCATAATAATTTCAAGAGAGAGGAATGATACCTTAAATAACTATATACAATATATATATGTTATACATATTCCTTAAACAAGATATTGCTAGTACTAGCTTACCTAATAATTCTCCCAGGTCATATGCTAATCCCGTATTATACCCGTTCTAAATAAGGTCTTAGATCATTATTGGCCTATTGGCTACGGGGTCCTTATTTCCTTACTATTTCTAACTATATCATATTCTAGATAAATCTGAACTCCAGGTTTCCTAAGGATACCCGGTTGAGATTCTTACAAAATTTTATAAATCCTCCACCAATTCAAATGGAAGTACTTGCCTAATGCTCTTTGAATTATTTAACCTAAATTTTCTGATCATATCTATCCTTACACTACCTTGGATATTCTGAATATTATCTATACCCTTAATTCTTTAATCGTATGGAATGATAGTAGGAAATCCATCAAGTATGGATATAGTCTGAATAGATAAACCTATAGGTGTTTTCTATTCTAGGTTCTATGTTGATTTTTCCTGAGAGCATGACTTAGGTTTCACCACTTAACCTATATAAGTCTCCTCAAAGTTTGGTTTCCATCCTATCCTAGGTTCTCTATCCTTCAGGACCTACCTATGTTTCCCAAAAGCTATACCTGTATCTTATCCTAGGTTCTTCATCTTTCGGAACCTACATAGGTTTCCTAAAAGTATGACCTGCATGGGCCACCACTAAAAGACGTGTCACGCCCCGCTTCCCATAATACGGTGAGTCGGGTACGTAACATCATCCCCAGGCTACGCACCATACGAATACACATGTACCCGTATCTGCGATTGTCGCCCGTAAGGTTTAGGATAAGATTATAACAGGTCACAAGGTGCATAATACATTAAAATAACAAGTTGAAATCCAGAATACTCTATAATAGGAATTTACTATTCTACCCGATTACAGTCATTTACCCAATGTATGTAATAATACAATTATACCTTTAATAAATAATAAGAACAATTTGATATTAGTAGATCTCCTGAAAGTAGCATCATGTTCCTGCTCTCCAACTGTTCTTCAATGTCTGATAGCAGCTTCTCTTGGCATTGCTACAAAAACTAGTGAACAATACTAGATCGTCAAACGACATGCAAGCCCTCGGTCAAAGGCGGAAGTAAAAATAAAATAATCAAGAATATGAGGAGAATTAGAATTCTCGAAATTCTGGAGTAAAGGAATTGGATAATTCAAAATGATTAATGTGTTAACTTAAAATATGATTCTGACTAAAGTTATTTTAGTGAGTTCCTCAGTGTTCGCTTTATACCTATGTCATAATAAGAAATAGTCATAGTTATTATAATTACAATCACAATCACAGTCAGCATCAATAATACAATAACAAATCAATAGCTTACCGTAAAACATCTAATACCTATTAACATTTGCTTGGTCAACTGAATTCCGTAACCTGTTATCAGTACAGTAGTCCACCCCTACACCAAACAAGGATAAGGAAATGGATCACGGTACCGGAGCAGCTCACGTAACAGTTGACTAGTAAGCAGTACATCCTACTTAAGAATCAACAATCAATCGCAATCACAAACACAGACAATTTTCCTAAATGATGATGCAATTTGGAGAACAAACTTTAAATAACCACTTCACCTAGTTTTCCGCCAACAATCCCGTTGTGAAGGATTCTGACTTGAATGGCACGGTGCTTAGAATCCGGCCCTGCCCTCATGGCTTAGTCTTGAATTCACCTATTCGAGTATTATAATTCGAGATAGGCGTGTTGTTAATTGTGACTTGAAACATATGATGGCACGGGGTTATAATCCGGCCCAGCCTCTTTGGGCAATCTTGAATCCACCCATTCGATTGTTTATCCTTTTGGATCGAAGAAGGTGCTTTTATACTCATAATCAGGGTGATTTACGGATGCATGGCACGGGGTTATGATCCGGCCCAGCCCCTTATGGGCAATCATAAAGTGAGCTAAGCCTCACCCGCTCACTTCGCAAGGCCTTGCGAGAGAGCCTAAACCGCTGAATTCAGCCAGAGTTTAAAAATAGTTGGCGGAATTTCGTAGGTGGTCATTTAAGCTGTTCTCCCCCACCCAATGCTTCTAGCCTAGAACTACAATCATTCCTTATTCTAATAATTATATAAATTGAATCTCTGCTCTGTATTGTCTTAACCGTTTATTTAAAGATGGAAAGCATGTCCAGAATACTGCTAGAATTCAACTTGAGTTCAATCATTTAATCACACAATTCAAAGTATCGACTTTTCACAGAGCAGGTCATCAGTTGGTCTGAATTAATTTTCTCGTGTCTGTGTCCTATGTATCCTAGACTTCTACTAGATATTCCTAGTTTAAAATAGCATCTCTAGTGATCTGAAGTGTGTGAACCTAGAGTTTAGACATTGGGATGTTGGTGATATCTCAGAATATCAAAATATTGGTTAACTCCCGGAATTCTTAAAAATTTCGGCAGAATTTCCTTTGTATTTCGGCTTCCGAAAATTTTGACAATTTATATATCCACCCGGAGCAACCCTCCGTAGCATTCCCGGGCTCGCCGACCCCTTCAGTGGAGCAATTCTCAACACCGGTACACACGCAGGTAAATATATGTATATTGAAATTCAAGTGTTAAAATAGAACTTCTTACCAAGCAGTACATTACCTTAAAATTGGCTATTTAGCACCTTGTATTGATCACGATTTACTACACAATTCAGAAACTCAATACAAGTTAGTAATTATACATTTTGATAAACACTATTAGATAACAAACACACGATTATCATTAGTGAGCATAAGTAAGTAAAACCAATCATACAACAATTAAATGATATATATATTTATACTTATATATATATATATATATATATATCTATACATATCAATCATCCAAGATCCAGGTACTTATGTAGCTCTACTTAAAGATAAATATCAGTAAATATATTTAGCTATAAAATCTTAAAAGTAATTTAATCGCTCATAATTCTAAGTTCTAAATTGTAATACCAATACGGTTCAATATCATGGTTCAACTATTTATGGTATTATCTTACATTGATCTTAAGGATATCCATCTAGGCTTCATGATTAATTTAGACAGTCGAGTCCTTATTTCTAAATTGTCAACTACTAACGTCTTATTAATTTCTACACTTGACTAGGCTAGTCTTAACTAAATTATACACAAACTTCTATTGCGTACCTACGAGCACATGTATAAAAATACCAAGTACCATGTCCATAGTAAACTACTTATTACACCATATTCGAGTAAGACCCATATTTGCAATTATGAAAGGACTAGTTAAAAATCTATATTTATACATATTCCAAACTTTTACATATATAGAATTATGCCTAGTTAGAGAGACTAACTAGTAAATTATACGTATTATGGTAGACTTTAGTTATCTTTTAATATAATTTCAGAATATACATATATATATTCTAATTTATACATATATATATATATATATATATATATATATATATATATATATAAGTAACTAAACCATTATGTATTCAACCATTAGCAATAATTATCAACCGTTTCACAACTATAAATTCCATTGTATCTAAGTGTCATACCGTGTCCTAGTCTTTATATTCGTAGAATACAACTACACATATAAGTATTATGAATTCAGAATTTAATCCCTAATTATTTATATATATATATGTATATATACAAATTCTAGATTTATAAAACTTGAAATAAAATTTGGAAGAGGAAGTGAGGGCTTGCATACTATGGATGTGTAACATGAGTTTCTAATTTTAATAATTGAAAGAGGCAATTAGACAAATGTTTTATAAGCATGAACAATCCAAAGGGAGAATTAAAATCAAGGAGGAGGGCTTGCCTTGATCAAAGTTCTTCCAAATTCCGATGTTGATTTCCTAATTCAGAAGAAATGTTAGTTTAATAGGATCAAATTGATTCCTGGAAACCTAATTGAACTTTGGGAAAGGAATTGGGAAATTTGGAAATACCTAGATTCTTCTTGGAAAAGAAGAAGCATAGGCTCGTGTCCGGCAAGGAGTGGTGTGTCCGATGACGAGGTGGTGGTGGTGGCGGTGTCCGCCTGCGGAGGAGGGCGCCGGCGTCGGCATCGGCGGCGGCGGCGGCCGTCCGCAGTGACAGCAGCAGCAGCAGTAAAGCAGTAGCAGCAGTAGTAGAAGCAGCAGCGAAGCAGCGGCAGCAGCGGCGGAGCGTCGGCGGCGTGGCGGCGGCAGCGTCGTGCGGCGGCGGCACTCGCGGCGGTGGCGGTAGCGTTCGCGGGAGCAGCAGCAGTGAAAGGAAGGAGAAGAAAATGAAGATAGAAAGGGTTTAACTCTTGGTTTACTTATTTAAGGTTTAGGCTTGTTCTCATGGAAAGGGAGAATGGAGGAGAAGGAAGCAAGTGTCCCCTTTGCAAATGAGGAAGGAAGAAGAGAGCTATAGGTGGAAAGGAGAAAGTGAGTCAGGCTGCTGGTTTCTCCCCATGGTTTGGGTTTTGCACAAAACCCCTCTCCAAAATAAAATTTCCATTTATAGTTCCTATTTGCAAAATAAAAATTGCACAATCTAAATTACTAATTGCATATAAGCCTTGGAGAGATAAAATGGAAAATAAAATTATATAAAATTTTAATAAATAGCTAGCAGCTATGACAATCTGATTCATGTACATCCGAGCCAACTGCTCTGTAGACTGTCCCACTCTGAAGGGAAGAAAGTGAGCAACCTTTGTGAGTCAATCCACTATTACCCAAATTGCATCTCTGCTAGCTGGGGATCTAGGAAGATCGGTCACAAAATCTATGGTGATATGGTCCCACTTCCATTCCAGATTGATAAAGGTTGAAGAAGTCATGTTGGTCTCTGATGCTCAACCTTGACTTGCTGACAAACCAAACATCGGAAGACAAACCGTGCTATCTCCCTCTTCATGCCATTCTACAAAAAATACTGACGAATATCTTTGTACATCTTCGTTCCTCCTAGATGAACAGAATACTGAGAACTGTGGGCTTCTGACATAATCTCTTGACGGATATCTTAACTTGGGACACAAAGATGATTGCCAAATCGGAGAGTTTTGTTACTGTGAATGCTTAGTTCTGTTCTACGTCCTGCCTCGTATTCTGCTCTAAATCGCTAAATCTTGATATCTGTTGACTGTGCTACTCTGATCCTTCTCACTATAATGGACTAAACTTGCAGACCGGCTATCAACACTGTGTTGCTAGGTAATACTACTTCTATGTCCATATCCTGAAGTTCTTCTAAAATCTCTCACTGCGTCGTGAGAAAATAAGCTCCTGCTCTCCGGCTCAAAGCATCTGCCACGATATTAGCCTTTTCTGGATGATACTGAAGGTCAAGATCATAGTTTGTTATCAGCTCTAGCCATCTCCTCTGCCTCATATTGAGATACTTTTGAGTAAAGACGTACTTCAAATTCTTATGATCAGTATAAATCTCTACTCGATCTCCATATAGGTAATGCCTCCAAAGTTTGAGTGCAAAGACAATTGTTGGTAACTTCAAGTCGTGTGTTGGATAATTTTTCTCATGGTCTCGAAGATGCCAAGACGCATGAGCTATAATCTTGCCATGTTGTATAAGAACACTCCCTAGTCCTTTTCCTGACGTATCGCAATATACCATAAAACCACATGTCCCATCTGGAAGCATCAAAATTGGTGTCGTAATCAACTTTTGCTTGAGCTTCTTAAAAGAGGTTTGACATTTATTTAATCAAAGCGCACATCCTTACGAGTCAATTGTGTCAAGGGTTCAAAAATTCTAGCAAAATTTGACATAAATCTTAGATAATATCCTGGTAGTCCTCGAAAACTACAAACTTCTATAACTGTTCGGGAGAACTGGCCATGTCTCGACGACATCTATCTTCTGGGGATCCACTTTAACTCCTCATTTAGCAATAATATGCCCTAAGTATGAAATGCGATCAAGCCATAACTCGCACTTGTTGTACTTGGCATATAACTTATGTTCTTTGAGGACTTGAAGAACTGTACGAAGATGCTGCTCGTGCTCTACTTTACTTCGAATATAAACCAAGATATCATCGATGAACACAATCACGAACTTGTCCAAGTATGGCATAAAAATATGATTCATGAGATCCATAAATACTGGTAGCGCATTGGTTGCTCCAAAGGTTATTACTAGAAACTCCTAATGTTCATATCTTGATCTGAACGTCGTCTTGGGTATATCTTGTTCTCTGACTCTGATCTGATGATATCCCGATCGTAGATCAATCTTAGAAAATACTGCTGCTCCACTAAGCTGATCGAATAAGTCATCGATCCTTGGCAAAGAATACTTATTCTTGATGGTTACTGCATTTTGGGTACGATAATTAACACATAATCATGATGTTCCATAATTCTTCTTCATAAGTAGCATTGGGGCTCCCCAAAGCGATCCACTAGTGTCACTACCACATTTCCAGATTAGGGCATTAGTGTAATTTTCCTATTTGATTTAATTATGTATTTAATTATTATTATGAGTTTATTAAATATTAAGGAAGTGTTCTTGATGATAGGTTTTAGTTTAAACCCTAGAAACCATTAGGTCTAACCCTAATGACTAAACCCTAATTTGTAACCTAGTTTCTAGTGGAACCCTAATTTACATTTTGATTTAGGAAGTTAAAACCCTAGAAATGGAAAACCCTAATTAATTAATCTCTTCATGTGTAAGCCCCTGATTTTTTCAAAATATTAAAATTAGGATTTTCACAATTTTCTGGAATTTTCTGGGAATTTTCTGAAATTAAAATCAGGATTTTCAAATATTAAATAATTTTTAATTGTTAATAAACAATATTAAAATATTATGGAAATAATATTTTTGGGTGTAAAATAAAAAACTGGACTTAGGGTAATTTTTCTGGAATTTATTGGACCCCGGACCTATTTTTAAATCACCTAAAACTATTTATTTATTTGTTAATTATTATGATTATTATTATTATTATTACTATTATTTTTCTTTTATTTTTCGGCCCATCCGGCCCAGCCCGGCCTGCGGCCCAACCCGCGGCCCAAACCCTAACGGGTCGGGTCGGGTCGGGTCCGCCTGAACCCGACCCGCCCGACCCGTGACCCAGCCCCCCCCCCCCCGCGTGACCCGCTCCGCCCCCCGCGTCCACCGGCTCCCCGCTCCGCTTCCGGCGCCGCCGCGCCACGCGCCCTCGCTCCCGCGCTGGCCGCCGCCTCCCTCGGCCCACGCCACCGCCCGCTCCCCCTTTAAAAACCCCTCCGCCTCCAGGTCCAGCCAGACCCTCCCCTCGCCGGCCGCCCGACTCCGGCCACCGCCCTCCTCGCCGTGCCGTCGTGCCGCTGCAGCCCCGCCGCAGCTCCCTCCTCCGCCTCCACCCTCCGGCGCCCCGACAGCACCCGCAGCTCCGGCGCCAGCAGCAGCGGCAGCCGTCTCCGGCCAGCACCGCCTCCGGCCAGCCGCCTCCGCCTCACCCGCCGTGCAGCGGCGCTGCCCTGGCCGACCCCTCCCCGCCGCGAGCCGCCCTGGCCAACCCGAGCTCCGGCCGTGTCCAGCAAACCCTAACCCTAATTCTCGATTCTTCGTGTCGGCGTGTCGGACACGACACGGACACGAAATTTCTGGTTTTTCGAGCCCGGTTCAGGAACTTGTATCTTGCACCCTGTATCTCCGTTTTTGATTCCGTAAATTGTGTTGCGAAGCCTGTATGACCCTCTCGGTGCCCGGACAAACCGCTCGGGGCATCGCGTCCTGTGGTGATCGCACACCGCGATCCAAAAACAGGAAAAACCAGACCCTGTTTCACCCCGGAACTGAGTACGCCCCGCCAAACGGGACGACTTGGTCGCGTGCGGTCTTCACAGATACATGCGCATCGTCGATACGGACGTGTGAGATTTCGCGGAAGCTGATTCGGGTGTGCGTGCACACCGGAATCAACGCGTATCCGCGGACATCGCCCCGTATCCGACTTTTCTGCAATTCGCCATAACTTCTTGTACACTCGTCGGATCGAGACGAAACTTGAGCCATCGGACTCGTAGCGATACGCTGGTCCTGTGGGTCAAGTTTGGTTCGATTCTGAGAACGTTGACGAAATCGCGTGTCGTGGGCCCCATAGGCCCCGCTCGACGGGCGATTTTGTGATCGGCTCATCGGAATCCAAATCTGGAAGTTCCATTGGGTTCGTATCATCGTTCCTGACCTGTTGACACTAAGTTTGGTGCATTTGGAGACTTTTGACCCTGACGCATTTTTCGGTGCAAAGCGGGCCCACCAGCGGACCCCGTTTTGACCCAAAACTGCCGTTTTTGCCCTTGTCTCCAAATTGGACCCAAGGACAGGCGTTTCTAGCTATTTGACATCTTATGAGCGTGATGGTAATGTCTATTTCAGCTTTTAGACTCATCTCTGGAATATTCCCCGCGTATAATTAATTGGATCCAAACAACAAGCAAGTACCTGCACTTCAAGTTAAATCTTTATATTGTGATAATTAATTCCCTGCTTTACTAGTACCCTTGATGATTACACCTAGTGTTAGGAATACTGGAATTCATGTCTTGAATATTTGGAGTTCATGTCTTGTTTTTCATGTCGGGTGGGAGAATACTAGAAGGCATGTAGTTTACCCTTTCCCCTGCCCTGTTTAATAGCTGTTGGTACACGACTGTACTCTCGGCCGGATCTCGATTATTCATGTTTAATAGCTGTTTATGACGGCCGAATTAGCCTTATAAACCCCTACATGCCAACTATGTATTCTAAAACAAACACAAGTTCATACAGATAGTTTCTGGTCTTGTTATATTTCTTGCTGACTGTTGTAGTTTCATTTCCTGTCTCATTTATTCCTGTTTTCTCATATTCCTGTTTATAGCATTAACTCTGAGATATTGATGTTCTTTTATGCAGTTTCTCAACATGATACTCAATTTAATTGTCATAAATATTTAGTTTAATCTTGTTGTGCACTGTGTACTTTGCTCCTTTCCTGACTGGATCTGTGATTTAGGCGATGATGAGGACCTTGCCCCTACATATTATGGTCCCTATGAGGGAACAGATGATACTTATGAGGAGCCAGATCCTACCCAGGAGACCCCTGCTGCAGAGTAGATAGCAGTAGCTATTTTTTTATTTATTGCTCTTATCTTAGTAATCGGATTTGTCCCCGATTTCATTCCGATTTCTGTACTAAATATTTGAATCTGTTGTCGCATTTATTTTATTTGAATTCTTAAGTATCTGTTTCCCATTATTATCTTGCCTATGTTATTTGTGAATGAGCTAGATTAGTTAAATATGGATTTGACCTAGACAGCGTACTACCGCCGACTCTGCGGCGTAGGCTGGACGCGTCCACGCACTCGTGCTCGAATATCCGGGTGCGGGTCGTGACACGTTTTTATGGTGGCCCATGTAGGTCCTATCCTTAAATAGGGTAATACCCTAGGACATGGTATGGAATAAGATTGAGGATTCTAGGAAAAGCTCATTCACAGTATAGGGTCCTTATTTCAATTCTTGATATCATTTCTGCTCAATTTTCCTATCGCCCTTGATTTCCAAGTAATCTATTCTGATCTTCCTATCCCTTAATATTTCAGAATGGTCCAGACAAGGAATACAGTAGGAGGCACATCAGAACCAGCTGAGCAGAATGTGCCCGAGACTCTTGCACTTCCGCCGCCTCCATCTGTTCCGGCAGTTACTCTGGATGGGGCACAGCTACTTGGAGTGTTCCAGGGACTAGTGAAATCCCAGAAAGAACAGACTGCACTCCTGCGGACCAGCCTCTCAGAAGCTCTTAAGTCCCAGGAGTCGCCACTCAAGAGGCCAGGGAGTGCCAAAGACTTCAAGAACCTTAGACCCCTGGAATTCTACGGAACTGAGGGCATTCTCTATGCCGATGAGTGGATAGAGAATGTCGAGAGACTCCTGAAGACTGCTCGGGTCCCTGATGATCTCAAAGTGGAGTCCGCAAGCCTGCAACTGTTCGATATAGCTCGGACCTGGTTCAGAGATGAACCCCAACTATCTGCTCCTGACCTCACCTGGAAGGACTTCAAGAGGCTATTCAAGGAGAAATTCTACCCCGAAGTGGCTCGGGAAGCTCTCGAAAGCCAATTCGAGAGACTGGAATAAGGTAACCTATCTGTTGATGAGTACACTGCTGAATTTAGCAGGTTGAGCCACTTTGCGGAGTACATGGTTCGTACCCCGGAGGACAGAGCCGTAGATTCAAGAAGGGGCTGTCTCCGGATATTCGCCTTGCTGTCACCACTAGCCGAGCTCGCACCTACGAGGAAATCTTGAGCGTGGCACAAGGCGTTGAAAGAGACATGGGGCATAAACTAAAGCGAGAGAGAGATACCGGAAATGTGGGACCCAACAAACGCCCATTTCAACAACAACAGCAGCAGAGGGCCCCGCAGCAAACTCAGCGTCCTCTCCCTCGAGCTCCAGCACCCCAACACCAGGCTCAAGGACAGAACCAACAAGCTGCTGCTTGTAACTTTTGCCAAAAACAAGGTCACACCTGGCAAGTTTGTAGGAAGAGACTGGGTGCCTGTCTATATTGTGGATCAACAGAACATCAAGTGAGGGACTGCCCCACTGCTCCAGGATGCGGACAAGCTTACGTGATGACCGTGGAGAACGCACAAACTCTGGAAGCAGCTAATGCGCGTAAGTGATTCGTAGATACCTTTTCTAGTATTGTTTTCGTGCCTATTGGTTCGTGACCTCAGCCCCAACCTAGTAATTTTGAACTTTAAACCTGGTATGCTTTTAAATTTGATAACTATAGAGGTTGTAGATTCTTTTGCTGTTGTACTTATTATGTGTGTTTTGTGAACTTCAATAATTTTGTACCTCCTTTTTCATCAGCATCTAGCGCACTTAATTTTGCTGAACTTGACTTATGCTGCTATTTTATAGCCTAGTTTTGCGAGCTTACCTTTTTCGGGCTTGTTCATGACACATGTATTATTGAGGCCTGATCAACCCCACTAATACAAGTGTCTATTCAGAATCAGTGTACTACGGTCTGATCAACCTTAGTGCATTTTGATTCGCACTTCGCACGACTACTTTACGTGGATTGAGATATATAGTTGACTAGTATACTTGCCCTAAATACGTTCGAGCATATCGTATCAGTTATATAACTGTACTAATACGAGCATGCGAATAAATGATTACCAGAATAGAATCTCAATCCATAACCGCCTGACAATTTCCATTAGAATTCCTTAAACGCCTTGAACCCTATACCTCTGTTCTACCACCTCGCCCTTAAACTCTTTATTATTGATCCTCGTCTTCCCTTATTTCGGAAAGACAAAATCCTGTGTTTGGTATAAGTTTGATTTGTAATGCTAGATGTACCCCTCAGACAGGTCGAATTGATGATAACCTCTATGACTAAGGGAATACCATAGGTGGTGTGTTTGTGTTAAAGACTTAAAGATTCAATACCATGATTTATTAAGTTGAGACCTAGCCTTACTAGCTGTACAGCCTTAGAGGATAGATGGGTAAAATTCTAAGTTGGGTAGCGACCGCAATGTCCACCTGAGAGAAACCCGTTAGACTATAATCAAGTGAGTTTGGACAGAGAGAACCCTGTCATAATTTAAATTTCGAGGACAAAATTTTATAAGTTGGGTAGATTGTAAGCCCCTGATTTTTTCAAAATATTAAAATTAGGATTTTCATAATTTTCTGGAATTTTCTGGGAATTTTCTGAAATTAAAATCAGGGTTTTTTAAATATTAAATAATTTTTAATTGTTAATAAACAATATTAAAATATCATGAAAATAATATTTTTGGGTGTAAAATGAAAAACTGGACTTAGGGTAATTTTTCTGGAATTTATTGGACCCCGGACCTATTTTTAAATCACCTAAAACTATTTATTTATTTATTTGTTAATTATTATTATTATTATTATTATTATTATTATTATTATTATTACTATTATTTTTCTTCTATTTTTCGGCCCATCCGGCCCAGCCCGGCCTGCGGCCCAACCCGCGGCCCAAACCCTAACGGGTCGGGTCGGGTCCGCCTGAACCCGACCCGCCCGACCCGTGACCCAGCCCCCCCCCCCCGCGTGACCCGCTCCGGCCCCCGCGTCCACCGGCTCCCCGCTCCGCTTTCGGCGCCGCCGCCCGCGGCCGCCGCGCCACGCGCCCTCGCCCCCGCGCTGGCCGCCGCCTCCCTCGGCCTACGCCACCGCCCGCTCCCCCTTTAAAAACCCCTCCGCCTCCAGGTCTAGCCAGACCCTCCCCTCGCCGGCCGCCCGACCCCGGCCACCGCCCTCCTCGCCGCGCCGTCGTGCCGCTGCAGCCTCGCCGCAGCTCCCTCCTCCGCCTCCGCCCTCCGGCGCCCCGACAGCACCCGCAGCTCCGGCGCCAGCAGCAGCAGCAGCGGCAGCCGTCTCCGGCCAGCACCGCCTCCGGCCAGCCGCCTCCGCCTCACCCGCCGTGCAGCGGCGCTGCCCTGGCCGGCCCCTCCCCGCCGCGAGCCACCCTGGCCAACCCGAGCTCCGGCCGTGTCCAGCAAACCCTAACCCTAATTCTCGATTCTTCGTGTCGGCGTGTCGGACACGACACGGACACGAAATTTCTGGTTTTTCGAGTCCGGTTCAGGTACTTGTATCTTGCACCCTGTATCTCCGTTTTCGATTCCGTAAATTGTGTTGCGAAGCCTGTATGACCCTCTCGGTGCCCGGACAAACCGCTCGGGGCATCGCGTCCTGTGGTGATCGCACACCGCGATCCAAAAATAGGAAAAACCAGACCCTGTTTCACCCCGGAACTGAGTACGCCCCGCCAAACGGGATGACTTGGTCGCGTGCGGTCTTTACAGATACGTGCGCATCGTCGATACGGACGTGTGAGATTTCGCGGAAGCTGATTCGGGTGTGCGTGCACACCGAAATCAACGCGTATCCGCGGACATCGCCCCTTATCCGACTTTTCTGCAATTTGCCCTAACTTTTTGTACACTCGTCGGATCGAGACGAAACTTGCGCCATCGGACTCATAGCGATACGCTGGTCCTGTGGGTCAAGTTTGGTTCGATTCTGAGAAAGTTGACGAAATCGCGTGTCGTGGGCCCCACAGGCCCCGCTCGACGGGCGATTTTGTGATCGGCTCATCGGAATCCAAATCTGGAAGTTCCATTGGGTTGTATCATCGTTCCTAACCTGTTGACACTAAGTTTGGTGCATTTGGAGACTTTTGACCCTGACGCATTTTTTGGTGCAAAGCGGGCATACCGGCGGACCCCGTTTTGACCCAAAACTGCCGTTTTTGTCCTTGTCTCCAAATTGGACCCAAGGACAGGCGTTTCTAGCTATTTGACATCTTTTGAGCGTGATGGTAATGTCTATTTCAGCTTTTGGACTCATCTCTAGAATATTCCCCGCGTACAATTAATTGGATCCAAACAACAAGCAAGTACCTGCACTTCAAGTTAAATCTTTATATTGTGATAATTAATTTCCTGCTTTACTAGTAACCTTGATGATTACACCTAGTGTTAGGAATACTGGAATTCATGTCTTGAATATTTGGAGTTCATGTCTTGTTTTTCATGTCGGGTGGGAGAATACTAGAAGGCATGTAGTTTACCCTTTCCCCTGCCCTGTTTAATAGCTGTTGGTACACGACTGTACTCTCGGCCGGATCTCGATTATTCCTGTTTAATAGCCGTTTATGATGGCCAGATTAGCCTTATAAACCCCTACATGCCAACTATGTATTCTAAAACAAACACAAGTTCACACAAATAGTTTCTGGTCTTGTTATATTTCTTGCTGACTGTTGTAGTTTCATTTCCTGTCTCATTTATTCCTGTTTTCTCATATTCCTATTTACAGCATTAACTCTGAGATATTGATGTTCTTTTATGCAGTTTCTCAACATGATACTCAATTTAATTGTCATAAATATTTAGTTTAATCTTGTTGTGCACTGTGTACTTTGCTCATTTCCTGACTGGATCTGTGATTTAGGCGATGATGAGGACCTTGCCCCTACATATTATGGTCCCTATGAGGGAATAGATGATACTTATGAGGAGCCAGATCCCACCCAGGAGACCCCTGCTGCAGAGTAGATAGCAGTAGCTATTTTTTTATTTATTGCTCTTATCTTAGTAATCGGGTTTGTCCCCGATTTTATTCCGATTTCTGTACTAAACATTTGAATCTGTTGTCGCATTTATTTCATTTGAATTCTTAAGTATCTGTTTCCCATTATTATCTTGCCTATGTTATTTGTGAATGAGCTAGATTAGTTAAATGTGGATTTGACCTAGACAGCGTACTACCGCCGACTCTGTGGCGTAGGCTGGACGCGCCCACGCACTCGTGCCCGAATATCCGGGTGCGGGTTGTGACATCATGACTTAACATGGAGGGTTAATTAAACCCTTGCATTAGAAACCCTAAACCTAGCCTATATATTAAAGGGGAGCCTCCCTCAACCCATTCCTTCATGAACAAACCTAAACCTAGCCTCCATTTGAAAAACCATTCCCTCATCCCACAAATTTCAGAATCAAACCCTAGGAATTCACTTTCCTCCTCCATCAAAGGGAAAACAAGGAGCTTGGACCAAGAAGACTTGGAGAAGGAGAACCTCCATTGGTAAACCATCTCCCAATAAGTAAAATCCGAATTTTAATCCATTTAATTTCTATTTTCATTTGTGTTTGGCCATTAGGAGCCCACCTTGATGTTTAGATTTCGATTTTTAGGGTTATACATGAAGACCTAGGAGAAATTAGGGTTTTGGTGTACACTCGGGTCCTTTTCCCCCAAATTTCTGGAACCCAAACCCTAGGAATTTTGTGTAGGCACGATTATACCTCCAACGTGAAGGGTTGGATCTCGTTTTAGGGTTTTGTTTGGGGTTTTTCAGAAGTTCTGTGTATGGGTTCGATTTCAGCACACAAAGTGCTTGGTGATATGTTTATTAGGGGTTTGCCTATCTATGTGTTCTATTTACTACATGTTTTAATATACAAATCTATATACATAAATATATTTGCGTTGTGAAAACAGGTTGTGTGCAGTAGGGGTTACTGTACAGTCGGGATTTGGGGATTTTCTTGTGTAGTCGGGTTTGAGCCTTAGTGTAGAACCTGTGTGTAGATATGTTTTGGGAAGTTCTATGTACAGTCGAATTTGAAACTGTACCTAGTGTGTGCAACCCGTGAGTATCAGTGAACTTGTGCCTCAATGTGAAACCAATGTGTATGTAGAGTGTGTAACTGTGTGTATCAGTGTAGATCAGTATGTATCTGTGTGTGAACCTAGCTAAGTACCTGTGTCTTCCTATGTGTCTCACTGTGTGTAGGTATTTGCAAGTGCCAGTGAGTGTATCCCTGTGTGTGTGAGTGAGCAGTGAATACATGTGTGTGTGTTTCCTGTATAGAGTATCAGTGTTAGAACAGTGTGTAAAACTGTGTGTGTAAATCAGTGTGTATAGGTATGTTAGGGCTTTGTGCAGTTGTGTGAGTGTATCAGAGAAGTTCAGTTCCTGTGTCTGTGTATGCCTGAGTGTATGAGAACCTGTGAGTGTCAGTGTGAGCTATGTGTGAGTGATGTTTAGCAGTGCAGTAGCAGTCCAGGGGCTGTGTCTACATGTGTAGGTATGTGCAGTGTGTTTGTGTATCAATTAACTGTGTGAGAATGCATGTATGAAGTGACTGAGTGAACTTATGTATCAGTGAGTGAATACCCATGTATGTGTAACCTGCCTGTGTTAGTTCTAGAGTGCACTGTGTATCACTGAGATCAGTGAGAATTCCCAGGTTCTATGTATCAGTAGCAGTATGGGTTTGTGTGAGTTAGATGTGTGTAGTTCAGTAGTTGAGTGTGTGTGTTTCAGTGTGTAGACTGAGAAGTATACCTATGTGTTGTGAGTAGCTGTGTATGCCTCAATAAGAACCAGTGTGCCTATGTGAATAACTGTGTCAGTAATGTGCCTGAGAGTGTATACCAGTGTGTATGTGTGACCTATGTGTGTCTCAGAACTTGTGTGTGTGGATGTATCAGTAGGATTAGTAGTGTGCATTTGTTTCAATGAGAATATTAAGTATCAGTGATTTGTATAGTGGTGTTAGTCAGTGAAGTTTAGTAGTGTGTCAGTAACAGTGAGTTTTAGTCAGTTTCAGTTGTTTAGTAGGTATCTTGGGTTGGGATTCAAGGTATTAAAGCTAGTTACTTAATAATTAAGGTAATTGGTTAGTATCAGTAGGTATCACTTTAGTGAGCAGTTAAGGCACTATGTAATACAGGTATACACATGAGTTAGGTAATTATATATATTATTTGGTATATACAACACATCTTATTAGCTAGAAAACCCTAGTATACTTATATCCTTTGGAATTGGCCTAGTATGAGACCAGGTTGACTAGTATTGACCAGAAGTTCTAGTATGACCTAGAAGCCTCATAAATTTAATTAACTAAACATGTTATTTTCTTCAATTCAGTATTTAACATTTATATTCCATAACTAGGTCATTGTGATCTCGCCTTGGACATCGATCCTCGTACCTTTCTCGGGACCACAGGCTAGTACATTCTCTAACAGTTTTCGCTTTTGTTGATTACTTCTATAAATTTAGTTGTATTATATACTTGATTCTGACACTGTGGATACACGGGTTAGCACCCTAGATTCCTGTCATGAGGAGTCGTGATTGGAATCCATCGTGCTAGCTGGGGATGGAAAACTATTAGTAGATTATGTGATCATATCCCAACTCTACATGCATCATAGCTCACCCTACATCTCACGTCGGGTGCGGCCTGACCATTACATGCTTCATAGCTGTTATATATGATTAGCCTGACCATTACATGCATCATAGCTAACCAGATGGTTATCCTGACCTACAAGAATCATAGCTAATCATATGTAACCAGCCTGATCTTGTCCCACGCCGATCACATAATAAACTGATATTTCAAACACTTAGCTAGATGTTATTCATTATTTCAGATTCACTTGTTCTAGCATTCACTATATATTGTTCATTGCTAGATGTTCTATTGCCTATTTCATATTCTCCAGTACTCTACATTTCCAGTATTTATTTCATCTTGTATTCCTTATACTGTTTTGTAGTTTTTGTCAACATAAATGAAACTGCTGTTAGTGTTTGTGCTTCGCTCCAATCCTGACTGGATAACATTTTTAGAGGACCTGGAGGACTTTTGCCCCACCCATTATGGCCCGGGACTAGAGGGAGATTTCACACCTGAAATCCTAGAGGAGTTGCCTATCCTAGAGGAGATCCTACCTGCATGCACTTAGATTACTCTATTTCCTGTATTATTGTATTAGACTGAGATTGAGTTGTATTATTATTTATGACTTTTGAGGACATCGTGACTCAGGACTTGTGATGTACTTATTTGTGTTTGGCTTATGATAGAACTCTTTATTTCCCATTTCTCATCGTGCCAATTACTTTCATATAGCTTGTGATTGAGTATATTTATAGAACTGTGGATTCATATTATCATTGTCCTCCGTACGGAGTTGAGACTATTGACAGGATGTATTATGTTGAGACCTAGACAGCGTTCTACCGCCGATGCTGCGGTGTAGGCTGGGCGTACCCACGACTCATGTCCAAATTTCGGGTGCGGGTCGTGACACGTTTTTAGTGGTGGCCCATGCAGGTCGAGATTCGCATTTAGAGCGATATCGTAGTGGTGCTCGTTTAGAGTATTGCTACGAGACTGTTTTAGGAGATAGGAATTAGGCCGAGAATATGCTCAATCATAATTAGGAAATTTTTGATTCTTATAATACTACTCTTAATGAATATTTTTCCTTTAGAAATTTTTACTGTCCTTCCTTGATGATATCGTGTCTATTGCCTTAATTGAATCTTTCGATCTGTCTTCAGGATGCCGCCAAGGACCAGGTCCCTGAGACTCGGAGCAGCAGAGTCAAAGAGGTCTGCCACCTCTCGCCCTGCTGGACAGACATCTGCAGCATCTCTTACATCTCCCGTACATGTGGGAGTGTTTGCACTATTCAGGGATCCTCCTCCCCCACCTGTTCAGAGGGTTCCCATAGCTACGACGTAGCCTCTTCCACCACCACCGACTCAGTTTCCAGGAGATGTGTCCATCGATGGGGCACAGATGTTCGCATTGATCCAGGGCATGGTCGATGCCCAGAGGACGTCGGCAGAGGCCCAGAGGATGCAGGCTGAAGCGCACCAGGCCCAGACCGAGATGATGAGGATGAGCATGGAGAATGCTCATCAGGTGGCTCTCCAGGCTGTGGAGAGAGTCGCCCAGCAGCAGCATCCTGGCCAGTATCACCAGAGGTCGGGCACCATTGTGGACTTCAAGAGGATGATGCCTCGGGAGTTCAAAGGGACAGAGGGAATACTCTACGCTGATGATTGGCTAGAGGACATCGAGAGAAACTTGCGCTTGGCGCAGCTTCCGGAGGCTCTTCAGATCGAAGCCGCCGGCAGCCAGATGTTCGACATTGCCCTGACGTGGTTTCGCACGGAGCCGAGACTCTTTGACGGGGGACTCACTTGGAAGGCTTTCAGGGAGCTCTTCAAGGAGAAGTTCTTTCCTAATGTTGTCCTGGGAACCTTGGAGAGTCAGTTCCATGACTTAGTCCAGGGGGGCTCGTCCGTTGATGAGTATGTCGCAGAGTTTTGCCGCCTGAGCCGCTTCGCGCCATCGATGATTAGAGATCCAGGAGACAGGGTCCGAAAGTTCAGAAAGGGGCTGGCAAGGGAGATCAAGTCTCGCACGTCGGGACGTCGTACCGCTACCTTCGAGGGCATATTGATGGATGCCCAGATAGCCGAGGACGACTTGGACCTCAGGCCCAAGAGGGGACGCGATGTTTCAGGAGGAGCAAATAGTAGTGCGGGACCGGGCAAGTGTCCACACTTCCAGCAGCAGCAGCACCAACAGCACCAGGCACCAGCCCGAGGACAGGTCCAGTATCAGCAGCAGATGCAGACTCAGCCCGCCATCCAGTGTGCGTACTGCGGGAAGGCAGGACATACTAGAGAGATCTGCAGGAAGAGGTTGGGCACATGTTTGTCCTGCGGATCGACCACACATCAGCTGAGGGATTGCCCTACCATCCAGACTCGTCCAGGCCAGGGAGGAGCAGCCGCCCAGAGAGGACCAGCTAGGGTACCTACCGTACTAGGAGGCCAACAACAGAGGGGACCACTTCCACCGCAACATCAGAGGTTTGCTCAGCACCAGCAGCAGAGAGGTGCACCCCAGGGGCGAGCGTACGCCATGGCAGTCGAGGAGGTCGAGCCAGCAGGAGACTTGATTACAGGTTCAGCTTTTCTCGATTGCATTCCCGCATTTACCTTATTCGACTCTGGCGCTTCCCATAGTTTTGTGTCTGTATCTTATGCACTTCGACATTATTTAGAGACATAACCATTAGCTAGGACTTGCAAGATCATGACTGGTGGAGGTTTTATCCTAGTCCGTGATTATTGCAAGGATCGAAGGGTGTCAGTGGGAGGCCGAAAGTTGAGCGTGTGCTTACTCGTCATGCCACTTCCGAGATACGATATTGTACTCGAAATAGACTGGTTGAGTAGGCATCATGCTACTATAGATTGTCATAGAGGCAGAGTATTATTTAGACCACCAGAAGAGTCAGAGTTTGAGGTTGCCAGAGGAGCATCGGAACAGAGCAGGAGCACATTTTGCGGAGCCAGGGCGGAAGAAGAGGAGTTGCCAGGCTTGCCGTCAGACAGAGATGTTGAATTCTCTATAGACTTGGTTCCAGGAGTGGAGCCCATTTCACAATATGTCTATAGAGTCAACAACAGCGAGCTGGCAGAACTGAAGAAGCAAGTTGAGGAGCTGCAGGACAAAGGCTTCATCAAATCCAGTTCATCACCATGGGGAGCTCCGGTATTGTTCGTACCGAAGAAGGACGGCACGGTAGGCATGTGCATTGATTATAGAGCTTTGAACAACCTCACTATCAAGAACAAATATCCGCTGCCGAGGATAGATGATCTTTTCGATCAGTTGAGCGGGGCGAAGGTATTTTCGAAGATAGATTTGAGGTCAGGCTATCACCAGGTGAAGGTAAAGAGAGAAGACACGCCGAAGACAGCCTTTCGGACCAGATACGGCCAGTTTGAGTTTATGCTAATGCCATTTGGTTTAACCAATGCACCGGCAGTATTCATGAACCTGATGAACAAGGTGTTCCACCAGTACCTTGACAAGTTCATGGTGGTGTTCATCGACGATATTCTTGTGTATTCCAAGACCCCGGAGGAGCACGAAGAGCACCTGAGGTTGGTCTTAGAGACTCTCAGGAGGGAGGAGCTGTACGAGAATCTCTCAAAGTATGAATTCTTCCTTGACAAGGTAGAATTTCTTGGGCATGTGGTATCGGGTGACGGAATCTTGGTTAACCCACAGAAGATCGAGGCAGTGGAGTCGTGGGCTACCCCCAGTTCGGTAGCTGAGATCAGGAGTTTTCTCGGGCTAGCAGGATACTACAGGAGGTTTGTATAAGACTTCTCCAGGATTGCAGCGCCGATGACCAGGCTGACCAGGAAGGATGTGGATTTTGTCTGGACGGAGGATTGCCATGCCGCATTTGATGAGCTGAAGAAGAGATTGACGACAGCTCCAGTTTTGACGTTGCCAGCGGGAACAGGTGGATTCACCATCTACAGTGATGCTTCAGGGAAGGGTCTGGGATGTGTTCTTCAGCAGCACGGGAAGGTAATTGCCTATGCTTCCAGGCAGTTACGCACTCATGAAAAGAACTACCCCACCCACGATTTGGAGTTGGCAGCGGTTATCTTCGCTCTAAAGCTGTGGAAACATTACCTGTACGGAGAGCATGTTGAGATCTTCAAAGACCACAAGAGCTTGAAGTACGTGTTCACATAGAAGGAGCTGAACATGAGGCAGAGGAGGTGGTTGGAGTTGATGAAGGACTTCGATATCTCATTGCAGTACCACCCAAGGAAGGCCAACGTAGTCGTCGATGCCTTGAGCAGGTATCCGGTGGCTATGTACTTGACGACAGATAGACATTTGTTGGCTGATCTGGAAAGCTTGGAAATTAAGGTGTTAGTTCTCGGTGCTGAGATTCAGATATGGGGATTGCAGATACAGTCCGAGCTGATGGACAGGATCAGAGCTGCGCAGTATGATAATGAGGCTCTGAGGAGTATCAGGGCACAGGTTCAGACAGGATTGTCGGACGACTTTACTATCGCAGATGATGGTTCATTACGGCACGGCACGAGGATGTGTGTGCCGAGCGGGGAGCTACGCGAGGAAGTTTGTAGAAGGCACACCGCTCTCAGTACTCGATGTATACCGGTGCCAACAAGATGTATCGAGACTGAAGGGAGCACGTATGGTGGTATGGAATAAAGCGCGAGGTAGCACGCTTCGTATCCCGGTGTCTAGTGTGCCAGTAGGTAAAGGCGGACCGGCAGAGGCCAGGTGGATTGCTTCAACCTTTACTTATCCCAGAGTGGAAGTGGGAGCACGTGACCATGGATTTTGTTTCAGGGCTTCCGCGTTCTCCAGGAGGGAAGGACGCGATTTGGGTCATCGTGGATAGGTTGACCAAATCAGCCCACTTCTTACCTTTCAAGGTGGGCACGTCGACAGAGAGGCTAGCAGAGATGTACGTGCGACAGATCGTTAGGCTTCATGGAGTTCCTGTGAGCATAATCTCGGATCGGGATAGTCGTTTCACTTCCCACTTCTGGAGGAGTCTACAGGCTAGCTTGGGCACTCAGCTCAAGTTCAGTACCTCATACCACCCCCAGACAGACGGGCAGTCTGAAAGGACTATTCAGACTCTCGAGGATATGCTACGCACTTGCGTTTTAGATCTCGAAGGTTCTTGGGAGGATCATCTGCACCTGGTAGAGTTTGCTTATAACAACAGCTACCAGGCCAGCATCGAGATGTCACCATTTGAGGCTCTTTATGGACGGAGGTGTTGTACACCGTTATCTTGGGACGACGTTGGAGAGAGAGCCTTGCTAGTACCAGAAATGGTCGTGGATGCAGCAGAAAAGGTAAAACTCATCAGAGACAGACTGCGAGTGGCGCAGGACAGACAGCGGCATTGGGCCGACAGCCACCGTAGACCCCTTGAGTTTCAGGTATAGATTATTATTTTTTTGGTTTGTGATTGTTTGTTTAGACTGCGTGTTGAGACTATTTTGTTTTAGGTTGGCGATCTAGTATTCCTACGAATTTCTCCGACGCGTGGCACGATTCGTTTTGGTAGAGGCAGAAAGCTTAGCCCACGCTACATCGGATACTTCGGTATTCTTGCGAGGGTAGGTGCAGTGGCGTATAGACTAGACTTGCCGCCTGTACTAGAGGGAGTGCATGACGTGTTTCACGTGTCACAGTTGAGGCGGTACGTGGCAGACCCTAGTCACGTACTTGATCACTCGGAGATCGAGGTTGGTCCGACTCTCAGCTACCCTGAGCAGCCCGTAGAGATCTTGGATCACAGAGAGAAGGTGTTGCGGAACCAGACTATTCCTTTGGTTCGTGTTGCATGGAGACATCACTCTCCAGGGGAGTCGACCTGGGAGAGGGAGGACGAAATGCACGAGCAATACCTGTATCTCTTTGAGAATTGAGGTATAATTCCTTATCTGATTTCGTTCTTGTTCTAGTTCAATCCAATTTTGAGGACAAAATTTTTTTTAGGAGGGTAGACTTGTCACTACCATATTTCCAGATTAGGACATTAGTATAATTTCCCTATTTGATTTAATTATGTATTTAATTATTATTATGAGTTCATTAAATATTAAGGAGGTATTCTTGATGATAGGATGACTTAACATGGAGGGTTAATTAAACCCTTGCATTAGAAACCCTAAACCTAGCCTATATATTGAAGGGGAGCCTCCCTCAACCCATTCCTTCATGAACAAACCTAAACCTAGCCTCCATTTGAAAAACCATTCCCTCATCCCACAAATTTCAGAATCAAACCCTAGGAATTCACTTTCCTCCTCCATCAAAGGGGAAACACAGAGCTTGGACCAAGAAGACTTGGAGAAGGAGAACCTCCATTGGGAAACCATCTCCCAATAGGTAAAATCCGAATTTTAATCCATTTAATTTCTGTTTTCATTTGTGTTTGGCCATTAGGAGCCCACCTTGATGTTTAGATTTTGATTTTTAGGGTTATACATGAAGACCTAGGAGAAATTAGGGTTTTGGTGTACACTCGGGTCCTTTTCCCCCAAATTTCTGGAACCCAAACTCTAGGGATTTTGTGTAGGCACGATTATACCTCCAACGTGAAGGGTTGAATCTCGTTTTAGGGTTTTGTTTGGGGTTTTTCAGAAGTTCTGTGTATGGGTTCGATTTCAGCACACCAAGTGCTTGGTGATATGTTTATTAGGGGTTTGCCTATCTATGTGTTCTATTTACTACATGTTTTAATATACAAATCTATATACATAAATATATTTGCGTTGTGAAAACAGGTTGTGTGCAGTAGGGGTTACTGTACAGTCAGGATTTGGGGATTTTCTTGTGTAGTCGGGTTTGAGCCTTAGTGTAGAACCTGTGTGTAGATGTGTTTTGGGAAGTTCTATGTACAGTCGAATTTGAAACTGTACCTAGTGTGTGCAACCCGTGAGTATCAGTAAACTTGTGCCTCAATATGAAACCAATGTGTATGTAGAGTGTGTAACTGTGTGTATCAGTGTAGATCAGTATGTATCTGTGTGTGAACCTAGCTAAGTACCTGTGTCTGCCTATGTGTCTCACTGTGTGTAGGTATTTGCAAGTGCCAGTAAGTGTATCCCTGTGTGTGTGAGTGAGCAGTGAATACATGTGTGTGTGTTTCCTGTGTAGAGTATCAGTGTTAGAACAGTGTGTAAAACTGTGTGTGTAAATCAGTGTGTGTAGGTGTGTTAGGGCTTTGTGCAGTTGTGTGAGTGTATCAGAGAAGTTCAGTTCCTGTGTCTGTGTATGCCTGAGTGTATGAGAACCTGTGAGTGTCAGTGTGAGCTATGTGTGAGTGATGTTTAGCAGTGCAGTAGCAGTCCAGGGGCTGTGTCTACATGTGTAGGTATGTGCAGTGTGTTTGTGTATCAGTTAACTGTGTGAGAATGCATGTATGAAGTGACTGAGTGAACTTATGTATCAGTGAGTGAATACCCATGTATGTGTAACCTGCTTGTGTTAGTTCTAGAGTGCACTGTGTATCACTGAGATCAGTGAGAATTCCCAAGTTCTATGTATCAGTAGCAGTGTGGGTTTGTGTGAGTTAGATGTGTGTAGTTCAGTAGTTGAGTGTGTGTGTTTCAGTGGTGTTTCAGTGTGTAGACTGAGAAGTATACCTATGTGTTGTGAGTAGCTGTGTATGCCTCAATAAGAACCAGTGTGCCTATGTGAATAACTGTGTCAGTAATGTGCCTGAGAGTGTATACCAGTGTGTATGTGTGACCTATGTGTGTCTCAGAACTTGTGTGTGTGGATGTATCAGTAGGATTAGTAGTGTGCATTTGTTTCAATGAGAATATTAAGTATCAGTGATTTGTATAGTGGTGTTAGTCAGTGAAGTTTAGTAGTGTGTCAGTAACAGTGAGTTTTAGTCAGTTTCAGTTGTTTAGTAGGTATCTTGGGTTGGGATTCAAGGTATTAAAGCTAGTTACTTAATAATTAAGGTAATTGGTTAGTATCAGTAGGTATCACTTTAGTGAGCAGTTAAGGCACTATGTAATACAGGTATACACATGAGTTAGGTAATTATATATATTATTTGGTATATACAACACATCTTATTAGCTAGAAAACCCTAGTATACTTATATCCTTTGGAATTGGCCTAGTATGAGACCAGGTTGACTAGTATTGACCAGAAGTTCTAGTATGACCTAGAAGCCTCATAAATTTAATTAACTAAACATGTTATTTCCTTCAATTCAGTATTTGACATTTATATTCCATAACTAGGTCATTGTGATCTCGCCTTGGACATCGATCCTCGTACCTTCCTCGGGACCACAGGCTAGTACATTCTCTGACAGTTTTCGCTTTTGTTGATTACTTATATAAATCTAGTTGTATTATATACTTGATTCTGACACTGTGGATACACGGGTTAGCACCCTAGATCCCTGTCATGAGGAGTCGTGATTGGAATCCATCGTGCTAGCTGGGGATGGAAAACTATTAGTAGATTATGTGATCATATCCCAACTCTACATGCATCATAGCTCACCCCACATCTCACGTCGGGTGCGGCCTGACCATTACATGCTTCATAGCTGTTGTATATGATTAGCCTGACCATTACATGCATCATAGCTAACCAGATGGTTAGCCTGACCTACAAGAATCATAGCTAATCATATGTAACCAGCCTGATCTCGTCCCAAGCCAATCACATAATAAACTGATATTTAAACACTTAGCTAGATGTTATTCTTTATTTCAGATTTACTTGTTCTAGCATTCACTGTATATTGTTCATTGCTAGATGTTTTACTGCCTATTTCATATTCTCCACTACTCTATATTTCCAGTATTTATTTCATCTTGTATTCCTTACACTGTTTTATAGTTTTTGTCAACATAAATGAAACTGCTGTTAGTGTTTGTGCTTCATTCCAATCTTGACTGGATAATATTTTCAGAGGACCTGGAGGACTTTTGCCCCACCCATTACGGCCCAGGACTAGAGGGAGATTTCACACCTGAAATCCCAGAGGAGTTACCTATCCTAGAGGAGATCCTACCTGCCTGCACTTAGATTACTCTATTTCCTGTATTATTGTATTAGACTGAGATCGAGTTGTATTATTATTTATGACTTTTGAGGACATCTAGACTCAGGACTTGTGATGTACTTATTTGTGTTTGGCTTATTATAGAACTCTTTATTTCCCATTTCTCATCGTGCCAATTACTTTCATATAGCTTGTGATTGAGTATATTTATAGAACTGTGGATTCATATTATCATTGTCCTCCGTACGGAGTTGAGACTATTGACAGGATGTATTATGTTAAGACCTAGACAGCGTTCTACCGCCGATGCTTCGGTGTAGGCTGGACGTAACCACGACTCATGCCCAAATTCCGGGTGCGGGTCGTGACAACTAGCACGCATGAATTCCTTGGTTCTCAATTCTTCAATCATTTGGTATAAGGCTTCCAACTCTGATGGTGCCATCCTGTAGACTATCTCTGACACTGGTTCTATTCCTAGAAGTAGATCAATGGTAAACTCTCTCTCTCTCTCTCTTTCTGGTGGCATACCTGAAAGTTCTTCTGGGAACACATCTGAAAACTCACTGACCACTCTAAAAAATTATACTTCTTTTGCTACTGTCATTCTCATGATTGCTGACGAAGGCTCCATCTCTCCTCTAAAAAATGAGAATTCTTCCACTTTGGGGATACGAAAGATAACCATGCCAGCCTGACAATCTATCTTCGAATATCGGGCACTCTACCAATCCATTCCTAGGACAACGTCATAATCTCCCATAAGAAACTCTATCAGTCTAGCGAAAAAATATCTTCCGTACACTACGACCCGACATGAGGTATAAACTCTATCTAATCTAACGATACTGTTACCAGTAAGTATATTGAGTCTTACTGATAATGATTCGGGTTCTGATCCAACTCGTGTCGCAAATCGTGCAGACATATAGGAATATGATGCACCTGAATCAAATAATACTGAAGCTGAATGAGAGTTGACAAGAATGGTACCTGCCACCACCTTACCTGAAGCTAGTTGTTCCTCCATGGTGAGTGCCATAGCCTAACCTCGTCCTCTCAGTGCTGGTCTTCGCTGCAAAGGACCTCCTTTCCTATCTTGTACTTTAGCTTGGGCCTGCGCATACTGCTGTGGTCTCTGTTGCTGGAATACTTGATATTTGGTCAGCAAAGGCCTCAGACCCTGGTTCTACTGAATCGGCGCTGGAGCCCTATACTAGGGTCCTGTCGTGGAAGATGATGATAAACTAGATCTCTGTGTGGGCAAGTTCCTACTCTGTGGCCTGGTGCTCCACAGGCTAAGCACAACCCTTGTTCTCTACGACACTCTGAGATCACGTGCCCTGGCTTTCCACAATGAGAACACCCTGCTGAGGAAGGCGTCCTTTGCTGTTGAGTTTGAGTTGGTATTATTTGCTGAATTGAGGCTGTTGAAACTGGCTTCCTCGGAGATCCGATAGTTAAAGCCCTAATTGCCGGGGCTAGTGCTGAAGACTGGTTATAAGAACCGCCCGGAGTATGGGTCCTCTTACGACCTCCAGTCCAATCCACTATTCTCTGGGAGGTATACTTATGCCTCCTTGCTACTCGTAAAATAGCATCAAAAGTCTGAGACTCGTGATGTTCCATTACCAATATGATCTCCAGGTGAAGTCCCGGCTGTAACCTCCTTACTCGGTCTAATTCGATCGCCACCAAGGTGGGATCAAACCGACTTAACCTACAGAACTCTGTCGCGTAGCCGTCGACAGTCTTGTCATCTACTTCAAGTTATTATATCTTTGTTGCAGATCATAACGTGACACCACGTCAAAGTATCTGACCTAAAATATTTTGCTGAATGCGGCCCAGGGGATGGGTACTGTTAGTGAAACCATCTGTGCTTTCTACCAGTCCCGGGCTAGATCTAGCAACTACAACCGATCCACCGAGACTTGCTTTCTAGCCAAAATTTTGGCTACCTCTAGAATAGCCTCAGTGTCCTGAAGCCAAGCGTCTGATGCAATAGCATCCTCGGTGACATAGAAATATGAGGGTTGGAGGCGCTTGAAGTTGTTTGCCGAGTTGTTTGCCAGAGGTCCACCTTTTTCCAAAGCCCCTTGTACTGATTGAATGAGTACGTCCTCTCGACGTCCTTGAGATGCCAATAATTTCCAAAGGATACCAATTAGCATATTGTTGTCCCCTCCTACATCAGGTACTGGTTGCACGGGCGGTACTGGCTGGATCTGAGGTTCCTCATTTTGAGTTGCTCTGGACCTGGCCTCGGAATGCTGAGACTGAACCTCAAGGGTTTGCTGGACATCGGGATGTTGTCCTGCTACTGGAGGAACTCTAGCTGGATGATCAGAAGGGACAAGAACAATGTTTCTAAAAGATAAATGACACAAGGATCATCAAAGGACCAGCATGATTTATCGAGGATCAACGTAGATATTGAATAAGATTTTAGGGATATACATTCGATTCTAGAGGAGATCAAGGAGTAGCATGATTAAGACATCTAAAACACATTAGTAAAACCCCCATACTTCTAAATTTTTAGACCTGTATGGGCCACCACTTAAGCCGTATCATACCCTAGAATCAGAATACTGGAGAGCGGGGGCAGAAAAAGGCAGCTATGTATACCAGAGTACTCTATACCCCAAGATACGGTCACGCCTGTCTAGACATGTGCGGATTTACTCTACAATCTATCAGGCAATCCTGGGTCAAGAATCCTAGGTGTCTCAATCTCAAGCAAGCAACAAGTTTACAAGATGTATGATCACCAACATATAATAGTAAGGCGTCCCAAACTATACATATCCAGATGATCATGAAGCTAGTTACCAAAATAAAGAACTAGCATAGTACAATATTACATGATCAGCTCTAGCTATAGTCTAGAATATGCTTTCCATGTAGGCCCGTATGCTAGAATGTCAAATCCCAAAATACGAGCTAAATACGTGCTCGGTAGCTAAATGCCTCAAAAGAATAAATATACAAGATCAAGTGGGTAATGAAAGAGAAACCCACTCATGGACTCGGGTGCTCCTGGTGTTCACCATCTTGAGGCGAGAAGTACAGGAGATTATGTGGTCCTGATCCGATATCTGGCCATAAAAAACCAGTGGGGTCAGACCCCAAAACAGCAAGTACCACAAGGGATCCAAACTTATGAACTAAAACCAGCATGCAAACAAATCAGTAAGAATAACAGTTAAAGTGACAGTTAAACAGTTCTGAAGTATTTAAACAAGGACATATGGAATCAGTACTCCGATTACCATTTTCGGATCAGCTGCTAATTTAAATCAGGACATGACTAGACTGATAATCAAACAATCACGTACAATCATGCCCTACCGCTTGCAATCATGAGTTAACTAGGGTTATCATATTCCTAGTTACTAACATATGCAGTTTGAGATTCCTTACAGCCACATGGCCTGCAGACTATCCGGGTTACCCAAACGAATAGGTACATAGTATAGGTTTATCAGGTATAATCATTTTCTTATCTTTTTTAGTAGTGTAACACTCATTGGTGTGCTGGAAGTATGCCCCTCACGACGGAGAGCTCCAAATCTATCAGGTGTTGCTGGGATACTGGGATTACATGTAGCTAGGAAATATCTCTAGATGATATCTAGATTATTATTCTAGTTATTAGCCTGAATAATTATCAAGGATTCTCAACCATGGTGCTCAAGAATCTGCTTTAGACACGATAAAAGACAGGACAGTAGCTTGATGAGTACAATCAAAATCAACTGCGGAGATACATGTCATGCAATACATGTGCTACTAATAGTCTTGATCAGGACAATTACAGGAATTCTCGTGTCATGGGTGCGCTACGTCGAGCCACTATCAGGATTATCAGTATAGTATCAAGATTATCAATACACTATCAGGATTATCAGTATAGTATCAGGATTATCAGTACAGTATCAGGATTATCAGTTCCATGTCAAGATTCAGGAGTTCATTTATAGTGTACAATCAATAGATCATATCAAAAAATTAAGAACAATATCAAGAATGTCATATTCAGGAAATAACCAGGATTAACTAAAATAACGGGATAAAAGAGAACCAGAGAATCATCAAGAGTTAAGCATATTAAAAAGAATACTGGCATACAGGTGCATAAATCATCAATCCAGGGTTGGTGCATAAAATCAGGCAAGAAAATAACATTCACGCACAATGGGCCAAAACCACTATTGGCGCACAAATGACCAAAAAGAGTATCGGCTCACAAATGGCCAAAATAGTTTTGGCGCACAGATCACTAATCCGGACAGTTCTGGCGTACTTTGATACAAAAGTGCTCCGAGCAAAAGGTGGCGCACAAATTATACTAAAGCGTACTTCTCGGACCTTGGTGCACAATGATAGAAGTGCACAAGCCAGGAGCTTGACGTATAAATCTATCATTGGCGTACAATTGAAAGTACCCAAGCTATGAACTTGGCGCACTTTCATCAAGTATGCCAGTAGTGAGGTTTGGCGCACAAACAAGCATAGGAAGGTCTACTAATAAATAAAACACAAGTTTTAAGGTATGGCACAACAGCCGAGATAACCCTGCAGTCGAGAACATAATTCTCGAGAATGGTCAGAAGTCATTGTTTAGTCATTAAGTAATTACGAAGGGCTACAAAGTGTGCCATCTCTGGAGAATGCCACATAGCGCACCAATACAGCAAAGTGTATCATTCTCCAGAAGTGACAAAGTGCGTCGGTAAGAAAAGTTGCACCAAACTGTGCCAACCCTGCAATATTTGCAAAGTGCGCCAACTTGGCTATTTAAGTAGTGGCGTACATTTTTGATAACTTGCAGACCCATTCAAAGTGCGCCAAGTAGGATTGACGTACTTTTGAAGGAATTGCCATAGTACAAAACGTATATAGGAGTAGAGAAGTGCGCCAAGAGTAATCAACATATGTGGCACACTTTCTAAGAAATTTGTGAAACACACACAAGTGCGCTCACTGGAACTTCATTTTATGCGACAAGGGTTCCCTGAGTACTTTTTGTATGCATTCTCAGGCCAACTTTGCATTCACCGACTTGTTGTTCTCGACTCCATAAGCAATCCAATTCAAGGGAAAAAAAATCATCAATGAGACAAGTTCTAAGTGTTACCCAAAAATAAAATCGATCAAATGATTAAAATAAGTTATACTAAGAATCAAAGCAAGATCCCTGATTATTCCTTCGGTTGGCAAGATGTAGTTGCCTACGGTCTAGTTCTAGCCTAATACCAACACTACCAAGGTCACCCACGACCAAGGCCAAGATTGGCTGCTGCTTTCTGCTGGAAAAGAAATGAAGAAGGAAAGAGAAATGAAAAGAAAAGAAAAGTGGAGGAAAGAGAATGTGATTGGTTATATAGGAAGAGCTAGGATTGTAGGCCATTGAATCAAAATACATGCCCCTTAACCAGGTTCATCACATCCACACACCAAGAAAACCAAGGGACCAATGGTCCAAAGCATGCAACTAAGAAAAACTTACAAAAATAACATAAATAATGCATAAATGGCATAAAGCATGATGTAAGCAATTAAAAAATAAATGAGCTATACATACATAATACGCATATATCAGGTACGTATATTAGATCAGTGAAATGAGTCTCACAGTTAGCACTTGCAGCCGTTGAGAGGGTTGCACTAGTTCAGCCGCAAGTTGTACCACCCCATCTTGTCCCGCAGCAGCCGAGGCCGGGCACTATTGTTGATTTCAAGAGGATGTTGTCCAAGGACTTCAAGGGCACTGAGGGGATATTGTACAGATATGATTGAATAGAGGACATCGGGAGGATCCAGGGGTTGGCGCAGATCTCAGAGTGTTTACAGATAGAGGTTGTAGGTAGCCAGATGTTCGACATAGCCCTGACATGGTTTCGCACGGATCCGAGGATTGCGGCACCTGGATTGACTTATGAAGCTTTCAAAGAGATTTTCAAGAAAAAATTCTTTTCAGATGTGGCTCTGAGTGTCCTGGAGAGCCCATTTTAGGATCTCGTCTAAGGGAGTATGATGGAGGACGAGTACGCCCCTGAGTTATGTAGATTAGGCAGATTCATGGAGGGGATAAACTCCCTAGGGAGAGCGAGAAAGTTTCGGAAGGGTTTGATCAGGGAGGTCAAATCGCTCACCAAGGGTCACCGTACTATGACATTCGAGGAGATGGTGATGGATGCCCAGAGGGCAGAGGATGACTTGGAGCTTAAGTCCAAAAGGGGGAGAGATGCATCATGGGGAGCTAGCAGCAATACGGGTCCAGCCAAGCTACCCTATCTTCAGCAGCAGAGGACTTTTCAGCCGCAGTAGTTTCAGGATCCAGCTCGGACACCAGTTTAGCAGGTGCCACAGCAGCAACAACATAGATGGGTTCAGCAGACTCCCACTTGTCACTTCTGTAAAAAGATAGGCCATATCTGGGAGGCATGTAGGATGATGTTGGGAGTTTGCTTGTATTATGGCGCAGAGGGACATCAGATGAGGGATTGTCCCGTGTCTCCTTGTCGTGTAGCTCAGAGAGTAGCTCCAGTTCAGAGAGCACTAGCGAGGCCACCTGCGGGTCAGCTGTAAATCCCCAAATTTTCAAATTATTAAATCTTGGATTTTTCTCAATTTTCTGGAATTTTCTGGAAATTTTCTGCACTTAAAATCAAGCTTTTCAATTAATAAATGATTTTTAATTGGCAATAAATAATATTAAAATGTCATGAAAATAACATTTTTGGGTGTAGAATAGAAAATTGGACTTAGGATAATTTTTCTGGATTTTTCTGGGCCTCAGACCTATTTTTAAATACCTCAAAACTATTTTTTAAAATTACTTAAATAACTAATATATTTATTATTATTTTATTTTATTTTTCCTTTTCTTTTGGGCCCGGCCCGGCCCAGTGGGCCGAGCCCAACACCCAGCAGCCCAGCAGCCCTAGCCCATTTCCCCTGCGGGTCGGGCGGGTCTGTTCAGACCCGTTAGCCACCCGACCCGACCCGCACGTTCTCCCCCCCCAGCCACGCTGCCCGACTCCTCCGCCGCCCTCCGCGCGCAGCGCCGGCCCCCGCGCGCTGCGCCGCTCCCCGCGGCCCACGTCGCCTCACCACCGCTCACCTCGGCCCCCTGCAACCGCCTCGCCCTCGTTTAAATACCCCGACCCCCCACCGTCTTCCCCCTCCAACTCCCTGAACCCTAACCCTAGCAGCCCCGCTCCGCCGCTGCTCGCCACCGCCGTCGACCCCCGCCGTGCCCAGCCCCGCCTCGCCGACCAGCGCCTCCCTCCCCCTCGGCGCCGCCCGCCGTCTCCTCCCGCAGAAACCGCAGCAGCAGCACGAGCAGCCCCCACCGCCGCTGCCGGCCCCCGCTCGCCACCGCCGAGCCGCCAGAAGCACCGCCTCACTCCGGCGAACCGTTCCCCCGCCCTCGCCGGCCGTCCAGCAGCCGTCTCCGCCGTCCTCGGCCGTTTTCCGACAAACCCTAACCCTAATCTCTGTTCCTGTGTCGGACACGGGACACAGTGTCCGACACGACTCGGACACGATTTCGACCCTGTTTTCGGGTCCCCTTCAGGTATGTGTAACTTTCGCCTCGTAGCTCCGTTTTCAATTCCGCAAATTGCGTTGTGAAGCCTGTATGACCCTCTCGGTGTCCGGACAAACTGTTCGGGACACCGCGTCCTGTGGTGATCGCACACCGCGATCCAAAAATAGGAAAAACCAGACCCTGTTTCACCCCAGAACCGAGTACGTCCCGCCAAACGGGACGACTTGGTCGCGTGCGGTCTTCACAGATACGTGCGCATCATCGATACGGACGTGTGAGTCTTCGTGGAAGCTGATTCGGGTGTGCGTGCACACCGAAATCAACGCGTATCTGCGGACATCGCCCCGTATCCGCCTTTTCGGCAATTCATCCTAACTTCGTGCACACTCGTCAGATCGAGACAAAACTTGCGCCATCGGACTCATAGCGATACGCTGGTCCTGTGGGTCAAGTTTGGTTCGATTCTGAGAACGTTGACGAAATTGCGTGTCGTGGGCCCCACAGGCCCCGCTCGACGGGCAATTTTGTGTTCGGCTCATCGGAATCCAAATCTGAAAGTTCCGTTGGGTTCGTATCAGCGTTCCTGACCTGTTGACACTAAGTTTGGTGAATTTGGAGACCTTTGACCCGGACGCGTTTTTCGGTGTAAAGCGGGCCCACCGGCGGACCCCGTTTTGACCCGAAACTGTCGTTTCTGCCCTTGTCTCCAAATTGGACCCAAGGACAGGCGTTTCTAGCTATTTGACATCTTCTGAGAGTGATGGTAATGTCTATTTCAGCTTTTGGACTCATCTGTGGAAATTTCTCCCAAGAACTAAATTAACCAGATCCAAACAACAGGCAAGTACCTGCACTTCAAGTTAATCTTTATATTGTGATAATTAAATTTCCTGCTCCACTAGTACTCTTGCTGATTTCACGTAGTGTTAGAATACTATATTTCATGTCTTGGATATTAGAATTCATGTCTTGTTTTTCATGTCGGGTGGGAGAATACTGAAAGGCATGTAGTTTACCCTTCCCCTTGCCGTGAATAATAGCTGTTGGTACACGACTGTCCATCAGCCGGATCTCGATTATTCGTGACTAATAGCCGTTCATGACGGCCGGATTAGCCTTATAAACCCCTACATGCCAACTAAGTATTCTAAAAACAAACACAAGTTTCATACAGATATCTTCTGGTCATGTTATATTCTTGCTGACTGTGTAGTTTCTTTTCCTGCTCGTTTACTTCTGTTTTCTCATATTCCTGTTTATAGTGTTGACTCTGAGATATTAACATTCTTTTATGCAATTTCCTTAACATGATATTCAATGTTTAATTGTCATGAATATTTAGTTTAACATTGTTGTGCACTGTGTACTTTGCTCCTTCCTGACTGGATCTGTTGATTTAGGCGATGATGAGGATCTTGCCCCTACCTATTATGGTCCTTATGAGGGTACAGATGATACCTATGAGGAGCCAGAACCCACTCAGGAGACCCCTGCTGCAGAATAGCTAGTAGTAGCTATCTTTTATTCTGTTTCTTATCTTATTTAATCGGGTTTGTCCCCGATTTCATTTGGAATTCCTGTATTAAACATTTGAATCTGTTGTCACATTATTTTCAGTTGCAAATCTTAAGTTTCATTTCTCATTATTATCTTGCCTATGTTGTTGTGAATGAGCTAGTTAGTAATTATGGATTGACCTAGACAGCGTACTACCGCCGACTCTGCGGCGTAGGCTGGACGTACCCACGCACTCGTGCCCGAACTTCCGGGTGCGGGTCGTGACACGTTTTTATGGTGGCCCATGCAGGTCCTATCCTAAAATAGGGTAATACCCTAGGACAGGGTATGGAATAAAATTGAGGATTCTAGGAAAAGCTCATTCACAGTATAGCGTCCTTATTTCAAATTCTTGATATCTTTGCTGCTCAATTTTCCTATCGCCTTTGATTTTCAAGTATTCTATTCTGATCCTTCTATCCCTTAATCTTTCAGAATGGTCCAGACCAGGAACACAGTAGGAGGCACATCGGAACCAGCTGAGCAAAATGTGCCCGAGACTCTTGCACTCCCGCCGCCTCCATCTGTCCCGGCAGTTACCCTAGATGTGGCACAACTGCTAGGAGTGTTCCAGGGATTGGTGGAATCCCAGAAAGAACAAACTGCACTCCTGCGGACCAGCCTCTCAGAAGCTATTAAGTCCCAGGAGTCGCCACTCAAGAGGCCAGGGAGTGCCAAAGACTTCAAGAACCTTAGGCCTCTGGAATTCTATGGAACTGAGGGCATTCTCTATGCCGATGAGTGGATAGAGAATGTCGAGAGACTCCTGAAGACTGCCCGGGTCCCTGATGACCTCAAAGTGGAGTCCGCAAGCCTGCAACTGTTCGACATTGCTCGAACCTGGTTCAGAGATGAACCCCAACTATCTGCTCCCGACATCACCTGGGAAGACTTCAAGAGGCTATTCAAGGAGAAATTCTACCCCGAAGTGGCTCGGGAAGCTCTCGAAAGCCAATTCGAGAGACTGGAACAAGGTAACATGACTGTTGATGAATATACTGCCGAATTTAGCAGGTTAAGTCACTTTGCGGAGTACATGGTTCGTACCCCGGAGGACAGAGCCCGTAGATTCAAGAAGGGGCTATCTCCGGATATCCGCCTTGCTGTCACCACCAGCCGAGCTCGCACCTATGAGGAAATCCTGAGCGTGGCACAAGGCGTAGAGAGAGATATGGGGCACAAACTGAAACGAGAAAGAGATACCGGGAATGCGGGACCCAACAAATGCCCTTTTCAACAACAACAACAGCAGAGGGCCCCGTAGCAAACTCAGCGTCCTCTCCCTCGAGCTCCAGCACCCCAGGCTCAAGGTCAGAACCAGCGAGCTCCCCCTTGCAACTATTGCCAAAAACCAGGCCACACTTGGCAAGACTGTAGAAAGAGGCTAGGTGCCTGCCTCTATTGTGGCTCCCCAGCACATCAATTGAGGGACTGTCTTGCTGCTCAAGGACGCCCAACTGCACCAAAGGCCCCAGTCCAGGCCAGGCCCCCAGCAGCACAACAGAGGGGACCCCCGCTTCCAACCCAGCAACAACGCTTTGCTCAGCACCAGCAGCAACAGAGGGGTGCACCGCAGCAAGGCCGTGCTTATGCAATGACTCTGGAAGAAGCGAAAGCCACAGCAGACGTGATCACAGGTTCTGTGCTTATAAATTCAATACCAGCTATTACTTTATTTGACTCTGGAGCTTCTCATTCATTCATGTCAGTAGATTTTCTTATGAAGCATAGTTTAACCACTAAACCCCTTAGGAATTGTTATAAGATCATTACCGGTGGAGGAATTATCCCGGTTAGTGATGCCTGTAACAATTGTCCTATTATATTATGTGGAAGAGAACTGTATGCTAGACTACTTGTAATGCCAGTGCCCAATTTTGACATTATACTGGGTATGGATTGGTTAAGTCAACATCATGCCACCATAGACTGTCACAGAGGTAGTGTAATCTTCAGGCCCCCTGACAAGCCAGAATTTGAATTTGCTAGAGGTTCTAGAGAAATGGGTAATAACATAATTTGTGGAGCCATAGTAACAGAAGAATTGCCACCTATCATCTCTGAATACCTTGATGTTTTCCCTGAGGATCTCCCAGGCTTACCCCCAGACCGAGAAGTTGAATTCTCCATTGACTTAGTGCCAGGAGCAGCACCAGTATCTCAGAACCCCTACAGAATCAACAAGAATGAGATAATAGAACTAAATGAACAAATCAAAGAGCTAGAAGACAAAGGTTTCATTAGGTCTAGTGTCTCACCTTGGGGAGCTCCAGTATTATTTGTGCCCAAGAAGGACGGAACATCCCGAATGTGTATTGACTATAGGGCCTTAAATGCCTTAACAATTAAGAATAAGTATCCCCTGCCCAGGATAGATGACTTATTTGATCAGTTGAGTGGAGCTCGGGTATTTTCCAAGATTGATTTGAGGTCGGGTTACCACCAAGTAAGGGTGAGAAAAGAAGACATCCCTAAAACTGCTTTCAATACCCGGAACGGACATTACGAATTCTTAGTGATGCCGTTCGGGTTGACGAATGCACCAGCAGTTTTTATGAACCTAATGAACAGAGTTTTTCAGCCATACCTAGACAAATTTGTAGTGGTCTTTATTGACGATATTTTGATCTACTCCAAGACCCCCGAAGAACATGAAGAACATTTGAGGCTAGCATTGGAGACTTTGAGGAAGGAAAAGCTTTATGGAAAATTGTCTAAATGTGATTTCTTCCTAGACAAAGTAGAATTCTTGGGACATGTTGTGACTGGGGATGGAATAGCAGTAGATCCTAAGAAGATAGCTGCAGTAGAATCCTGGCCCACTCCAGACTCTGTAGCCGAGATTAGAAGTTTCCTGGGACTAGCTGGCTACTATCGGAAGTTTGTGAAGGACTTTGCTAGAATTGCGGAGCCCATGACAAAATTAACAAGAAAGGATGAAGAGTTCACTTGGACTGATGAATGTCAGCGTGCCTTTGAGGAATTAAAGAAAAGACTGACTACTGCCCCTATTCTGACCTTACCTTCTGGAACCGGAGGTTTCGCTATTTATAGTGATGCTTCTGGAAAAGGTCTAGGTTGTGTATTGGAGCAGAATAAGAAAGTAATAGCATATGCCTCTAGACAGCTTCGACCACATAAAAAGAATTATCCAACCCATGATTTAGAATTAGCAGCTGTCATTTTTGCTCTTAAACTTTGGAAGCATTACCTTTATGGAGAAAGGGTGGAAATATTTACAGACCATAAGAGTCTAAAATATATCTTCACTCAGAAAGAGCTAAACATGAGGCAAAGAAGGTGGCTGGAACTAATGAAAGACTTTGATATCACTCTTCAATATCACCCTGGGAAGGCAAATGTAGTTGCTGATGCTCTAAGCAGGTATCCTATGGCGATGTACTTGACTATGGACAGACACCTGCTGGAGGACTTGGAAAGTTTAGGTATTGAAGTAATTATCCCAGGAAAAGAAGGCCAAATGATGAACTTGCAGATTCAGTCTACTTTAATGGACAAGATCAAGGAGACTCAGTTTCAAGACGAAGGCCTGCGAAGCCTTCGAGGTCAAGTGCAAGCTGGACTAGTAGAAGAATTCAGAATTCACGAAGATGGATCACTGAGGCATGGCGATAGATTATGTGTACCTCAAGGAGACATAAGAGAAGAAGTTATGCAAGAGGCGCACAGATCGCAGTACTCTATACATCCAGGAGCCAACAAGATGTACAAGGACCTGAGGACGCATGTTTGGTGGCATGGCATGAAAAGAGAAGTAGCCAGGTTCGTATCTCGTTGTTTAGTGTGCCAGCAAGTTAAGGCTGAAAGACAACGACCTGGAGGATTGCTTCAACCACTACCCATTCCGGAGTGGAAGTGGGAACATATCACAATGGATTTTGTTTCCTGTCTTCCAAGAACACCTAGTGGTAAGGATGCAATCTGGGTGATAGTGGATAGACTGACCAAGTTGGCACATTTTCTACCTTTCAAAGTGGGGCTATCTACAGAGAAGCTGGCAGATCTATATATCAGACATATTGTTAAGTTGCATGGGGTTCCAGTAAGTATTGTCTCCGACAGAGATTCAAGATTCACCTCTCACTTCTGGAAGAGCTTACAAGCCAGCTTGGGGACTCAACTCAAATTCAGCACAGCTTATCATCCCCAAACCGATGGGCAATCGGAACGTACAATCCAGACCCTTGAAGATATGCTCCGTACATGTGTTCTGGATTTTGGAGGATCCTGGGAAGACTATTTACATCTGGTGGAGTTCTCTTATAATAACAGCTACCAAGCTAGCATCGAGATGACTCCATTTGAAGCGCTGTATGGACGAAGATGTCGTACCCCGCTATCATGGGACGACGTTGGAGAAAGAGCCCTACTGGGACCAGAGATGGTGATCGATTCAGCTGAGAAGGTAAAGCAAATAAGGGACAGACTTCGAGTGGCTCAAGACAGGCAACGACATTGGGCAAATAGCCACCGAAGGCCCTTAGAATTTGAGGTAATTAAATTTATAAAATTCAAGTCAATTTAAACATTTTGATTATGGAACTAAGACTTGATTATGACTCTATTTTAAGGTTGGAGAGCTGGTGTTCTTAAAGATTTCTCCGACACGTGGCACCATTAGGTTCGGAAGGAGTGGAAAACTCAGCCCAAGATTTATTGGACCTTTTGGCATACAGGAGAAAATCGGAGAAGTGGCATACCGACTGGCATTGCCACCCTCTCTGGATGGAGTACATAACGTCTTCCACGTGTCGCAGCTGAGGAAGTACGTGTCAGATCCCAGCCACATTTTAGATCACTCAGAGCTCGAAGTAGGCCCAAGTCTGACTTACCAGGAGCAACCCGTGGAGATACTGGATCGCTCGGAGAAAGTCCTACGGAACCAGGTTATCTCCCTGGTTCGCGTAGCTTGGAAGCACCATTCTCCCGGCGAATCCACCTGGGAGCGAGAAGACGAGATTAGAGAGCGATACCCCTATCTTTTTGAAACCTTAGGTATATTGTATTTTATTTTTCGGCCTTTCCTTTCGTGCCTTGTTATTCTTAAATTTCGAGGACGAAATTTTTGTAAGTTGGGTAGGTTGTAAACCCCCAAATTTTCAAATTATTAAATCTTGGATTTTTCTCAATTTTCTGGAATTTTCTGGGAATTTTCTGCACTTAAAATCAAGCTTTTCAATTAATAAATGATTTTTAATTGGCAATAAATAATATTAAAATGTCATGAAAATAACATTTTTGGGTGTAGAATAGAAAATTGGACTTAGGGTAATTTTTCTGGATTTTTCTGGGCCTCAGACCTATTTTTAAATACCTCAAAACTATTTTTTAAAATTACTTAAATAACTAATATATTTATTATTATTTTATTTTTATTTTATTTTATTTTTCCTTTTCTTTTGGGCCCGGCCCGGCCCAGTGGGCCGAGCCCAACACCCAGCAGCCCAGCAGCCCTAGCCCATTTCCCCTGCGGGTCGGGCGGGTCTGTTCAGACCCGTTAGCCACCCGACCCGACCCGCACGTTCTCCCCCCCCCCCCAGCCACGCTGCCCGACTCCTCCGCCGCCCTCCGCGCGCAGCGCCGGCCCCCGCGCGCTGCGCCGCTCCCCGCGGCCCACGTCGCCTCACCACCGCTCCCCTCGGCCCCCTGCAACCGCCTCGCCCTCGTTTAAATACCCCGACCCCCCACCGTCTTCCCCCTCCAACTCCCTGAACCCTAACCCTAGCAGCCCCGCTCCGCCGCTGCTCGCCACCGCCGTCGACCCCCGCCGTGCCCAGCCCCGCCTCGCCGACCAGCGCCTCCCTCCCCCTCGGCGCCGCCCGCCGTCTCCTCCCGCAGAAACCGCAGCAGCAGCACGAGCAGCCCCCACCGCCGCTGCCGGCCGCCGCTCGCCACCGCCGAGCCGCCAGAAGCACCGCCTCACTCCGGCGAACCGTTCTCCCGCCCTCGCCGGCCGTCCAGCAGCCGTCTCCGCCGTCCTCGGCCGTTTTCCGACAAACCCTAACCCTAATCTCTGTTCCTGTGTCGGACACGGGACACAGTGTCCGACACGACTCGGACACGATTTTGACCCTGTTTTCGGGTCCCCTTCAGGTATGTGTAACTTTCGCCTCGTAGCTCCGTTTTTAATTCCGCAAATTGCGTTGTGAAGCCTGTATGACCCTCTCGGTGTCCGGACAAATTGTTCGGGACACCGCGTCCTGTGGTGATCGCACACCGCGATCCAAAAACAGGAAAAACCAGACCCTGTTTCACCCCGGAATCGAGTACGTCCCGCCAAACGGGACGACTTGGTCGCGTGCGGTCTTCACAGATACGTGCGCATCATCGATACGGACGTGTGAGTCTTCGTGGAAGCTGATTCGGGTGTGCGTGCACACCGGAATCAACGCGTATCCGCGGTCATCGTCCCGTATCCGCCTTTTCGGCAATTTACCCTAACTTCGTGCACACTCGTCAGATCGAGACAAAACTTGCGCCATCGGACTCGTAGCGATACGCTGGTCCTGTGGGTCAAGTTTGGTTCGATTCTGAGAACGTTGACGAAATCGCGTGTCGTGGGCCCCACAGGCCCCGCTCGACGGGCGATTTTGTGTTCGGCTCATCGAAATCCAAATCTGGAAGTTCCGTTGGGTTCGTATCAGCGTTCCTGACCTGTTGACACTAAGTTTGGTGAATTTGGAGACCTTTGACCCGGACGCGTTTTTCGGTGTAAAGCGGGCCCACCGGCGGACCCCGTTTTGACCCGAAACTGCCGTTTCTGTCCTTGTCTCCAAATTGGACCCAAGGACAGGCGTTTCTAGCTATTTGACATCTTCTGAGAGTGATGGTAATGTCTATTTCAGCTTTTGGACTCATCTGTGGAAATTTCTCCCAAGAACTAAATTAACCAGATCCAAACAACAGGCAAGTACCTGCACTTCAAGTTAATCTTTATATTGTGATAATTAAATTTCCTGCTCCACTAGTACTCTTGCTGATTTCACGTAGTGTTAGAATACTATATTTCATGTCTTGGATATTGGAATTCATGTCTTATTTTTCATGTCGGATGGGAGAATACTGAAAGGCATGTAGTTTACCCTTCCCCTTGCCGTGAATAATAGCTGTTGGTACACGACTGTCCATCAGCCGGATCTCGATTATTCGTGACTAATAGCCGTTCATGACGGCCGAATTAGCCTTATAAACCCCTACATGCCAACTAAGTATTCTAAAAACAAACACAAGTTTCATACAGATATCTTCTGGTCATGTTATATTCTTGCTGACTGTGTAGTTTCTTTTCCTGCTCGTTTACTTCTGTTTTCTCATATTCCTGTTTATAGTGTTGACTCTGAGATATTAACATTCTTTTATGCAATTTCCTTAACATGATATTCAATGTTTAATTGTCATGAATATTTAGTTTAACATTGTTGTGCACTGTGTACTTTGCTCCTTCCTGACTGGATCTGTTGATTTAGGCGATGATGAGGATCTTGCCCCTACCTATTATGGTCCTTATGAGGGTACAGATGATACCTATGAGGAGCCAGAACCCACTCAGGAGACCCCTGCTGCAGAATAGCTAGTAGTAGCTATCTTTTATTCTGTTTCTTATCTTATTTAATCAGGTTTGTCCCCGATTTCATTTGGAATTCCTGTATTAAACATTTGAATCTGTTGTCACATTATTTTCAGTTGCAAATCTTAAGTTTCATTTCTCATTATTATCTTGCCTATGTTGTTGTGAATGAGCTAGTTAGTAATTATGGATTGACCTAGACAGCGTACTACCGCCGACTCTGCGGCGTAGGCTGGACGTACCCACGCACTCGTGCCCGAACTTCCGGGTGCGGGTCGTGACATCAGCAGAGGGGATCTCCATTACAGATACAGCAACAAAGATTCGCCCAGCACCAGCACCAGAAGAGAGGCGCACCTCGAGGGCGAGCTTTTGCCATGACGGTCGATGAGACCGAGCTAGTGGGAGATGTGATATCAGGTTCAGTTCTTCTTGATTTTATTCCAGCATATGCTTTATTTAATTCTGGTGCTTTTCATAGTTTTGTATCTGTATCTTTTGCTTTTAAGCACCATTTAGAGACTGAACCTTTGGCTAGGACTTGCAAGATCACGACTAGGGGTGGCATTATCCTGGTCAGTGATGTTTGCAAGGATCAAAGAGTTACACTGAAATGCCGAGAGTTGAGTGTGTGCTTACTCGTAATGCCACTTTCGATCTATGACATAGTACTCGGGATGGATTGGTTGAGTAGGCACCATGCTATCATAGATTATCGTGGAGGCAGAGTATTATTTTGACCTCCAGGAGAGACAGAGTTTGAGATTTCCAGAGGAGCAGCGGAGCAGAGTGAAGATGCCATCTGTGGAGCCATGGTGGAAGAGAATGAGCCGCCACATCCGTTGATAACAGAGTTTATGGATATTTTCTAGGAGGATTTATCGGGCTTGCCGCCAGACCAAGATGTGAAGTTCTCTATAGACTTGGTGCCAGATGCAGAGCCGATATCTCAGCATGTCTATAGAGTCAACAATAGCGAACTGGCAGAGTTAAAGAAGCAGGTGGATAAGTTATAGGATAAAGGCTTCATTAGATCCAGTTCATCATTGTGGGGTGCTCCGATATTGTTTGTACCGAAGAAGGATGGGTCGGTACTGTTAGGGTTATATACTAAAAGTATCACTTTGTATTAACTATATTTTCTTATTTTTAAATGAGAATCATATGGGCAAATATTTGCATGTTATATTTGTTATGATGTTAATGCAAGTGTCTGATATTCTATACTATAGATAATATGGTGTATAGTATCACACAGAAGATCATATTATCAGTTTTTTGTGGAATATATAAATAGTTTAAAACCTAGATGGACTTGGACAAACCATTGAAAAGGTTGTGGTGTAATATGATATTAGTCTATCTTGACTATAGGTTTACACTAGTACACTTTGTGTGTATTGAACATGACCACTTGAGGTTGTTCTCTTTGTACTAACTACATAAGAGAACAAATACCTCTATTATTATGGATGCTTATGCTCTTAATCCGGATATAATAATATACATGTATATAAAGTGTGCATTACTTTGACTCATAAAAGTGTGAGATTCATTATGGGTCAATAACCTCTATAAATTGGGTAATAAAATTGTGTGTATGATGGACTGTTAATTATAAAAAAAATATATGTCCCGATACATCGGATTGATGATGTTCCATTAAGGAACTAGTAAGGATTATCATGTAAACCCTGTAAGTGGATTATATCCGACATGGCAAATAAATTTGAGTGGTACTACTTAAGGATAAAATATGTCGATCAATATAATTGTCAGTAACTTAATTTGATCGACGGACATTAGATATCTTAACATGGAGAGACAAACAAGCATATAATAAGAAGAAGCCCATAATCATAATTTGGGATTAGGAAGGTAGTGTAACAATAGTTCTTTAGTGGACCGGGCTATTGTTAACGAACCATGGTTGTGTGTTCGGGCTGAACATGGGATACCCAAATCCATTAGGAGACCTAACCCTAATTTCTCCTCTTGGTCCCTGCCGTAGCCTATATATATATATATATATATATATATATATATATATATATATATATCCTCTATTCACTGGCCGTCATGGAAATAAAAAAGTAAGTAGCTTTCTTTAAATTCATTTTTCACATTATGAGAGAAAGAGGGTCGGCCAAGAAGAAAAAAATGTTGGAAGATCGTCACCCACACGACGTCCAATCCGAGGAAGGAATATGTACAGAAGATCTTGGAGTCGCTAACTGATGAAGGTTGTTGAAAACCTTCATCTTTTTCTCGTTACTTCAGGTATAGTTCGTGAACTCTAGTTTCCGCCTTTGAAGGGTTAGATCACGTATTAAACTTGTTAATCTTTTATCGATTGATATGCACACCAATCTGCGGTCCTGGGGATCCCCAGTTCCATCAATTGGTATCAGAGACAGGTTTGGATCTGCGTATCGATTGATAAATCCATGTTGTCTAATAAAACTTGTATTAAAAAATAGTCGATAGATGTAGATATTGTCACGCCCCGGTCCCGCAGGGCCGTTCGTCCTCGCTTTGGTCCCTACGGAACCGATCGTTCTCGCACGGGCGTGATGCCGTGCAAGCCTAAAGTGCGCTTGCACAAGGCCAAAGCTTTGAAACAAGGGCAAGTAAGCTATTCAATATCTGAAGCAGCGGCACATAACATTGCAGAAAAGTGAAGAACACAATGGCATATGAAAATAGGCTCTTTTATTGATATCGAAATTGTTACAAGCGACACATGGCCGAGGTTACAGATCGCTCAAGCACTCTTCTCTCGATTACAATGATACCGTTCCATACATTATGTCCCTCTATCTGAAAGCAGCTCAAAGCAGGCACAACTCGATGCGGCTCCAGGCATCGACTCCAGATTTCCGGTTCCTTGGGATGAGGCACGGCTATCGCTTCCTCGCACGAACGATACCTGAGAACAAGCAAACTGTTGGTGGGTCAGCACTTTTATAAGTACTGGTGAGTATAAACAACTGAACAGAAGCTACACCCCCTGAGACCCACACTAAGTAATCTTGTGGCAAAACATTGCATTGCTAGTGATCTTGCTAGTTTTACCTAAGTTCGTTTCATGCAGTTCAGAACTATTAGTCAGATTACATCTTTTGAAAACACGAGTTAGAAACCAGTTTTGCATATTCAAACTCTAAGCATACGATTCGGGACAGTGCTCTATCGTGTAGTGTGCAGCATGTATTGTGCATCACAATCTATCTCGTTTGGGGCAAAGTTATCTAGCAGACTGAAAATATCGAATCGAGGCAAGCATATCAAGTAGACTATTATGCACTCAAGCACTTAAGGCAACACATCTATATGATTTCGGTCCCCGAAAAACTCAGGATTGGCAGCGGTAATCCAGCCATCCAATGACTCACATACTGGTACTATTAGCAGCTGTGACTGAGGTTCAGCTCTGCACTAATAGCCATTGTTCAACCGATGCAAATGCAATGAAGCTCTATCAGATAAATCACGATGCATACTGAATGACAAGCAGGCTATAAATAAACTCATAATATTTCTTACCCACGGCCGAACGGTTATCCCTGCAGCAGACACACAAGTTAGCCACAATTTGCATAATATAATGTATACAGTTCTCTAGTTTCCCCTGTTCGTCTCTGCATCAAACAGTTAGGTATGCAAGAAGGCTAGCCTAGCATGCGCCCTAACTATATGATGGTCCCCTCATCGGGATTAGCAGTTGGGACGTACAAGCCCATCTCACTAATAGACTTGTCTTTGGTCTACCCAAGAACGTACAAGCCTTGGGTATCTAGATCTCTTCCCGGACCGAACGATCCCCAGTGCCCCAGGAACCGCTCGAGAGATAATCCTTGTGCACAAGTTGTCCTGACCAAATGCATGAATGCAAGCCCTATCAGAAAAATATGCTATCATGCAACTGATGAACTATGCACAACAAGTCTATCTCTTCTTTTCTCTTTTCTCTTTTCTCTAACTCAAGTCCAGATAGCCGAAGCTCATTGTCTTAATGCACATTGCCTAATAGCCATGTCTCCCCCTTAAGGTTTTTAAGCCTCAGGGTGGGCTATTAGTCTAGATTCACAAGTTCACGCTATTCACCAAGTTTTGTCTTTTCACAAGCCAACTATAACACATATTCAAGCAAGCTAACTCTTAAACAAGTAACAAGCAAGAACAGTTCTTATAACTCTAGCATGCAAATTCTATCTCTTGTGGACAAGCATTCTAGTATTCCAGTCTAGCATACGATATAAGTGCAAGCAATCCTTTTTACTCTTGTTATTAGCATGGCAAGGTTCTATCTCGTTTCAGACAAGCATTATAGTTCTCTTATTAGGCAAGCAAGCAGATTCGTTTTAATGACAAGCTATGTGAGTTCTCTTATTAGCATACTGAGTCGGTTCTATCTTTCTTCTTATGACACAATCTTATTAAGCAACAAGCATACAAAAACTCAGATTCATTATTAAGTCGTGCAAGAATCAAAGAATGCAGTTCTGCCCGCTCACCTTTATCAATCGGTCGGGAATTCTCCGAGAAGACTTCCGTTCGAGCAAGCAAGGCGATCTCACTTTGTACGTAGCGTCGATGCGGAGCAGGGCGCTACAGATATGTTCTAACTTGGTTTTGCAGGCATCTTAAATCCAACTATTATGGTCTGTATGCATGTTTGTTTCTGGGATTTAAACCTACGGTATGTCATGGTTGTTGTTGTTCATGGATGTAATTAAAATCACGAGGGTTGATCGTGCTTATTTATTTAATTTTCTTCAATCTAGATTATGTGTAAACTCCTTCGAGAGTCATATGATTGATGTAATTTTAAATTTATGATCTATCGTGATGGCGATGGTGGATGTTTCTGATGCATGACGAGATGTTATTTTTTAGCAGTCCGAAGGCAAACAGATAATTTTCGATGAAGGAAAAAGACGGACAAACCTAAATAAAAAAATTAAAAAAATTGGGACGTTGCCCTGAACCCCGCGACCTGACCGGGCAGGTCGAACCCCGAATAACTCTGCGCAGAGCAAGATTCTGGATTCGGCAGTTGAGGAAGAAACATGATATTTGGCCATAATAGTTGGATATTTATTATTTTCTTTATTGTTATATCTGCTTATTCTGTTATGCATGCTTTTTAATCTGTGGATATTTTCTATAAACTAAGCCCGCATTAATAATGGACAACATGGACATACGTCAACTAGTAGAAAAACCCTCATTGTTAAATAACTAAGTGGGGAGAGAATTTATTTAGTATAAATCCCATGGTCTCCATTACTGGTTTGTAGGTGATGTAATTATACTTGCGTATTGGCTTTAGTGCCTTCCTCCATATCGGATGAGTATAATTACGGATCACCAGTACAGACTTCTTTTGGGACAATTATAAAAAATTACCTAGTGTGTGTTTACTTCTCTATCTGAAGAAATACATTACAAAGTAATGGACTTAGTATTAACTAATGGTGTACACTTAGATACAAATAATGGTATCATCTCCATCGGAGTCACTGCTATTATTTGTAGGACCAAAGTAAAGACTATCAAATTAATTTTATTTGTCATAAAGTTAGGTTGACATGATAGTAAAATTAATAGAAAAAACCTCCTTGGACAAATACTGAATTAGTATATGTCCACACTATAGTGTCATACTAAATTCATGGTGTTTAAGATGTTGGTGAACTTTTTATTATTGTTTTGAGAGAATCAATATATTTTTAGTTCAAAAATTTTTTGCCCTACATAATTATTATTTATGTGATTCTCAGGATTTCAAAAATTGGTTCATTCAGTCCATTTATGGTGATTCTTAAAGAAAACAAACTTACCGGCTCTAATTACATTGACTGGAAACGTAACTTGGATATTGTCTTAACTGCTGAAGAGTACAAATATATACTCCATGAGGAATGTCCTCCTAAGCCAGATGTTAATTCTGATGAAGAGGTCAAAGAGGCTTATAAGAAGTGGATCAAGGCATATGCGATGACGCGGTGTTATATTCTGGCATCTATGTCAAATGTACTGCAACATCAGCATCAGGCCATGGCCACAGATTATGACATGATGTATAACCTCAAGGAACTCTTCGGATATCAGAGTAGGGCAGCTAGGCAGTTTGCTATAAAGAGTTTGATGAATACGACCATGACTGAAGGGACGCTAGTAAGGGATCATATTCTCAAGATGATGGATCATCTGAATGAGATGGAGATCCTTGGAGCTGAAATCGATGGGGAAACCCAGGTCGATATTATTCTCGGGACTCTGCCTAAAAGTTTTGACATGTTTTACCTTAACTACAACATGAACAAAAGGTTGTGCAGTTTGGCAGAACTTGCGAAAGAACTGCAGGATGTTGAGGCTCTCTTGAGGCAGAATGGTCATATTTATGTTACTCAAAAGGCTTCTACTTCTAAGCTGAAAGACGGTAAGAAGAAGAATAATATTTAGAAATAAGCAAATTCAGCAAAGAAGGGCATGGGACCTCAAGGCATTGTAAAAAAACCGAAATGCAAGTATTTTAAGTGCAAAGGGTCAGGACATTGGAAGAGTGACTGTCCACTTCTCAAACAAGGGAATAAAGAAGGTATATCTCATTTACTAATAGTTAAAACATATTTAGTGGTGTTATCTATCGGCACTTGGTGTGTAGATACATGAGCCACTAATCATGTCTGCAATTCATTGCAGGGGTTCCAGAAAATCAGGCGGCTTAGTAATAGAGAGATATGCTTGTTCATGGGTGATGCTACAAAAGTAGCAGCCGTTGCAATAGGAGATATTATTTTATCTTTTGGTAAAAATAAGTCTTTGACATTGAGAGATTGTCTTTATGAACCTTCACTTAGAAGGAATTTAATTTCTGTTTCTATGCTAGTTAAGGATGGATATTCAGTTTATTTTAATGACAATGTTGTTATTAGAAAAAATAAGCATTTTATCTGTTCTGGTGCATTAGTTGATAATTTATATGTCTTTAATCATATTTCACCCATAATGCAACTTATGGAAATGAATAACACGTTTTCTAACTTAAATAAGAGAAAATAACCTTCTTGTATGAACCAAATATATCTTTGGCACTTGCGGTTGGGACATATTAATCTAAGAAGTATTCAAAGACTGGTTAAAGATGGACCTTTGAGTTCATTGGAAGTAGAGGCACTTTCAGTCTGTGAATCCTGCTTGGAAGGTAAAATGACCAAAAATTCTTTCACGACAAAGGGGTATAGGGCCAAACATGTATTGGAATTGGTTCATTCTGATTTGTGTGGGCCCATGACTGTCCAGACTAGATGTGGCTTTGAATATTTTGTCATATTTATTGACGATTATTCAAGGTATGGATACATTTATTTAATGTGTTGTAAGTCTGAGTGCTTTGAGAAATTCAAAGGATACAAGGCTAAAACGGAGAAATGCCATGGAAAATATATCAAGTCATTACGTTCAGATCATGGTGGCGAGTACCACTTTGGAGAGTTTAGGGACTATTTATCAGAAGTTGGGATTACATCCCAATTGACTGCACCTGGAATACCCCAACATAATGGTGCAGCAGAAAGAAGGAATATGACTCTTATGGAGATGGTTAGATCAATGATGAGTTATTCGAATTTACTAAATTTATTTTGGGGATATGCCTTAGAGACTGCAGCTTATATTTTGAACTTGGTACCTTCTAAGTCAGTACCTATTACTCCCACAGAGCTGCGGACCGGGCATAATCCTAGTCTGAAACATGTTCGAATTTGGGGTAGTCCAGTACATGTGCTGAATGGGAAAGCAGATAAGTTAAAATCTGGTACAGAAGTACGCTTGTTTGTAGGCTATCGAAGAGGAATGAAAGGAGGTTTATTTTATAGTCCTAAGGATCAGAAGGTCATTGTTAGCACTAATACCCGATTCTTAGAGGAAGACTATGTGATAAACCATAAACCCATGAGTAGAGTTATTCTAGAAGAACTGAGATGAGACACCAAATACTTCAGTACCAACAATACAACAAGAGGAACCATAAGTAAATGCACAACGTGTCACAAATGTTACACTATAACCTATAGTGCCTCATCATAGTGGGAGGGTTATTGTACAAACTGACAGATTCATGTTCTTGGAAGAGTCATCAGACTTCGTCCCTGAGGAACAAGATCCTAATCCCTGCACCTATAATGAAGCACTCAAAGATAAAGATGCAGAATCTTGGCAAAAAGCAATAATATCTAAAATAGAATCTATGGATTCTAATCAAGTCTGGGAGCTTGTAAAACCACCCACTGGTGTAAATGCCATTGGATGCATGTAGGTTTACAAGAGAAAAAAAGGATCATACAGTAAGGTTGAAACCTTTAAAGCTCGGTTTATTGCAAAAGATTTTACTCAGAAAGAGGGTATTGATTATGAGAAAATATTTTTGCCATAATCCATGCTTAAGTCTATCTGGATTCTTTTATCTAAGCTTATCTCGATTATGAGATTTGATAAATGGATGTCAAGACAGCTTTCCTTAATGGAAGTCTTGAGGAGAACATCTATATGAAGCAACCAGATGGGTTCATTAAAAAGGGCAAAGAGCATATTGTTTGTAAGCTCAAGAAGTCCATTTATGGACTTAAGCAAGCTTCTAGATCTTGGAATATCCATTTTGATCAAGTAATAAAATTCTATGGATTTGATCAATGTCCGGATGAAGCATGTGTATACAGAAAGTGTGACAAAAATGTAGTGGTATTCCTAGTACTTTACGTGGATGACATCTTGCTCATTGGAAACAGTTTGAAGGTGTTATCTAATGTAAGGCTATAGTTATACAAGCAGTTTGATATGAAGGACTTGGGAGAAGTAGGTCACATCTTTGGGATCAAAGTTCTACGAGATCGCAAGAAAATGATGTTAGGTTTATCCCAAGCTACCTATATTGATATTATACTAACTCGTTTTAACATACAAAATTCTAAGAAATGTTTCTTACCTTTTAGGCATGTAATTGCTCTATCAAAGAAGCAGTGTCCGAAGACACCTAAAGAGATAGAGGACATAAAAGCGGTTCCTTATGCTTTGATAGTAGGAAGCTTAATGTATGCAATGTTATGTACGGGACCAGACATCTGCTTTGCCATTGGCATGGTTAGCAGATATCAGTCTAACCCAGGACAAGATCACTAGACTGCGATAGAGCATATTTTAAAGTACCTGAAAAGGACTAAAGATTATATGTTGATTTATCATGCAAATAGTTTAGCGCCCTTAGAGTATACAGACTCATATTTTCAGTTAGATAGGGATGCCAGAAAATATACGTCAGGTTATGTATTTACTTTAGGAGGTGGAGCCATAGTATGGAGGGGCATCAATCAAAAATGTATTGTCGATTCCACCATGGAAGCCGAGTATGTGGCAGCCTCTAAGGCAGCCAAAGAAGCAATTTTGCTCAGAAATTTTCTATTCGACTTGGATGTGGTACCTAGTTTGCCTAAGACTATTACAATTTATTGTGATAATAGTGGTGCAGTTGCAAACTCAAAGAAACTACGAGCCCATAAGACAGGTAAACACATTGAGTGCAAGTACCACCTGATACAAAATTTTGTAAACAGAGAAAAAGTTACTGTGATCAAAATAGCATCAGCAGACAACCTAGCTGATCCAGTTACAAAGAGCTTACCAGCTAAGGCTTTTGATAGTCACGTTGAGGGAATGAGAGTCAGATGTGTAGCAACATGGCTTTAAGTATAAGTGAAAGATTTGTAACAGTATACTAAAAATTAATGCTTTGAGTATAAGTGGGAGATTGCTAGGGTTATATACTAAAAGCATCAATTTGTATTAACTATATTTCCTTATTTTTAAATGAGAATCATATGAAAAAAAGTTTGCATATTGTATTTGTTATAATGTTAATGCAAGTTTTTGATATTCTATATTATAGATATTATGGTGTGTGGTGTCACACAAAAGATCATATTATAAGTTTCCTGTGGAATATATAAATAGTTCACAACCTAGATGGACTTGGACAAACCATTAGAAATATTGTGGTGTAATATGGTATTAGTCTACCTAGTATACTTTGTGTGTATTGAACATGACCACTTGAGGTTGTTCTCTTTGTACTGACTACATAAGAGAACAAATACTCTATTATTATGGATGATTATGCTCTTAATCCGGATATAATAATATACATGTATATAAAGTGTGCATTACTTTGACTCATAAAAGTGTGAGATTCATTGTGGGTCAATAACCTCTATAAATTGGGTAATAACATTATGTGTATGATGGACTGTTGATTATAAAAGGAATCTATGTCCCGATACATCGGGTTGATGACGTTCCCTTAAGGAAATCATAAGGATTGTCATGTAAACCCTGTAGGTGGATTATATCTGACATGACAAATAAAGTTGAGTGATACTACTTAAGGATAAAAGATGTTGATCAATATAATTGTCAGTAACTTAATTTGATCGACGGACATTCGATATCTTAACATAGGAAGACAAATAAGCATATAATAATAAGGAACCTATAATCGTAGTTTAGGATTAGGAAGGTAGTGCAACAATAGCTCTTTAGTGGACCGAGCCATTGTTAATGGGCCAGGGTTGTGTGTTTGGGCTGAACATGGGATACCCAGATCCGTTAGGAGACCTAACCCTAATTTCTCCTTATGGTCCCTGCCGTAGCCTATATATATCCTCTATTCTCTGGCCGTCATAGAAATAAAAAGGTAAGCAACTTTTTCTAAATTCATTTTTCACATAAGGAGAGAAAGATGGTCGACCAAGGAGAAAAAAATATTGGAAGATCATCGCCCACACGGCGTCCAATACGAGAAAGGAATACGTGCAGAAGATCTTGGGGTCGCTAACTGATCAAGGTTGCTGAAAACCTTCATCTTCTTCTCGTTACTTCAGGTATAATTCGTGAACTATAGTTTTCACCTTTGAAGGGTTAGATCATGTATTAAACTCGTTTATCTTCTATCGATCGATATGCACACCAATCTGTGGTCCTAGGGATCCCCAGTTCCATCAGGTACACATGTGTATCGACTACAGGGCTCTGAATAACCTCGTTATTAAGAACAAATATTCGCTGCCGAGGATAGATGATCTCTTCGATCAGTTGAGTGGAGCGAAGGTATTCTCGAATATAGACTTAAGGTCGGGCTACTACCAGGTGAAAGTAAAGAATGAGGATATTATGAAGATGACTTTTTTGACTCGGTATGGCCAGTTTGAGTTCATGGTACTACTGTTTGGGTTGACCAATGCCCCGGCGATATTCGTGAATCTGATAAACAAGGTATTCTATCATTATCTGGATAAATTTGTGTTGGTATTCATTGATGATATTCTGGTGTATTCGAAGACCTCGGAGGAACATGAAGAGCATCTGGGGATAGTTCTGGAGACTCTTAGGAAGAAAAAAATGGAAAGATTTCAAAGTATGAGTTCTTCCTTGACAAGGTTGAATTTCTTGGTCATGTGGTTACAGGTGATAGGATCTCAGTAGACCTGAAGAAGATCGTGGCAATGGAGTCATGGGCTACTCAGAGTTCAGTGGAAGATATCAGAAGTTTTTTGGGGCTGGCAGATTATTACATAAAGTTTGTGCAAGACTTCTCCAGGATTACAGAGCCGATGACTAGGATGACTAGGAAGGATGTGGAGTTTATCTGGACAAAGGATTGTCAGACCGCTTTTGATGAGCTAAAGAGGAGATTGACGACAGATCCAGTATTGACGTTGCCATCAGGGACGAGTTGATTCATTATCTATAGTGATGCTTCAGGGAAGGGTTTGGGTTGCGTTCTGCAGCAGAATGGGAAGGAGATTGCCTATGCTTTTTGGCAATTTAGTTCTCATGAAAAGAATTACCCTACCCATAATTTGGAGTTGGCAGCGGTCATCTTTGCTCTAAAGATGTGGAAACACTATCTGTACAGAGAGCGCGTGAAGATCTTTACAGACCACAAGATCTTGAAGTAAATGTTTACACAGAAAGAGCTGAACATGAGACAACGACGATGGTTGGAGTTGATGAAGGACTTTGACATATCTTTACAGTACCATCCAAGAAAGGCCAACATAGTCGCTGATGCCTTAAGCATGTATCCAGTGGCTATGTACTTGACGGCAGACAGACACTTGTTGGCCGATCTTGAGAGATTGGGTATTGAGTTACTAGTTTCTGGGGTTGAAGCACAAATATGGGGATTACAGATACAGTCAGAGTTGATTGACATGATCAGAACTATATAGTATAATAATGAGACTCTGAGGAGTATCAGAGCACAGATTCAGATGGGATTATCAGAGGACTTGACTATAACTGATGATGGATCATTACGGCACGGTACTAGGTTATGTGTGCCAGGTGGAGAGTTGTGCGAGGAGGTTCTCCAGGATGCACATCGATCTCAGTACTCTATGCATCCAGGTACTAACAAGATGTATAGAGATCTGAAGGAGTATATGTGGTGGTATGGTATGAAGCAGGAGGTTGCACGCTTCATATCTAGGTGTTTAGTGTGCCAGCAAGTAAAGACGGAGAGGCAGAGGCCAGGTGGTTTACTTCAGACTTTACCCATTTTAGAGTGGATGTGGGAGCATGCTACCATGGATTTTGTTTAGGGGCTTCCACGTTCTCTAGGAGGGAAAGTCGCAATTTGGGTCATCATAGACAGGTTGACCAAATCGGTCTACTTTTTGCCATTCAAAGTGGGTATGTCTACGGAGAAGCTGGCGGAGATATATGTGCGATAGATTATCATATTGCATGGAGTTCCTGTGAGCATCATCTCGGACCAGGATAGTTGCTTCATATCCCACTTATGGAGGAGTTTGCAGGCTAGCTTGGGCACCCAGCTCAAGTTTAGTACCGTATATCACCCCCAGACAGACAGGCAATCAGAGAGGACTATTCAGACTCTCAAGGATATGATTCACACTTGTATTTTAGATTTTGGAGGCTCTTGGGAGGGTCATCTTCACCTGGTAGAGTTTGCTTACAACAATAATTATCAGGCCAGTATCAAGATGTCACCATTTGAGGCTTTATATGGACGGAGATGTCACACTCCTCTATCTTGGGATGATGTTGGTGAGAGAGCCTTGTTGGGACCAGAGATGATTGTGGATGCAACTGAGAAGGTGAAGCTTATTAGAGATAGACTTCAGGTGGCACAGGACAAACAGCGGCATTGGGCCGACAGCCACCGGAGACCCTTTGAGTTTGAGGTATAGGTTTTGTTTTGCATTGCTTGTGATTGCTTTATTTTAGGTTTAGTGTTAAGGCTATATTTTATTCTAGTTTGATGATCTGGTGTTCTTGTAGATTTCTTCGACACGGGACACGATTCGCTTTGGTGGAGGCGGGAAGCTTAGTCTACGGTATATTAGACCCTTCACTATTCTTGTGAGGGTCAGTGCAGTGGCTTACAGACTAGACTTTCCACCTGCACCGGAGGGAGTATATAGCATATTCCATATATGACAGTTGATACGGTACATGGCAGATCCTAGTCACGTATTTGGTCACTCAGAGATAGAGGTAGGTCCGACTCTCAGTTATCCAGAGCAGCCAATGAAGATTCTAGACTGCAAGGAGAAGGTGATGCGAAATCAGACGATTCTTTTGGTACGCATCGCGTGGAGGCATCACTCTCCTGGAGAGTCTACCTGGGAGAGGAAAGCTGAGATGCGCGAGTGGTACCCTTATCTCTTTGAGCCGTGAGGTATCATTCTTTTCTTGCTATGATTGCTTATTGTAGCTTTAGTTCCTTTCTTAAATTTTGAGGACAAAATTTTTCTAAAAAGGATAGACTTGTCACTACCACATTTCGAGATAGTGGTAATTTTGTCATTACATATTATTTTTATTTAGTCGTTATATTTTATATATTGTGTTATTTATTTATTAGTTAGTGGACTAGCATATTTATTTGGACTTGATACTAGTGGACCTAACTAGACTTGACATGACATATTGAACCCAACAATTGGGCTAGGCTATTAGACTCATCCCTCTTCATTAATTAGGAGATTAAAATTAGTCTTCATTAGAATTAGATGCTTCCTAATATAGCCCTCATAATTAAATACCTCATGAATAATTAAAAGGGGCATTGTGGACATTGCACAAATCTTGTGATCCAAGCATAGGAGGTCGGCCACTATAGAGAGGGGAGAATTCTCTCTCCTCTTTATTCATTCATTCACTCCATTACATTCCCAATTGTATTTTTTTCTAATTTGGTTCATCCCTCCATCAATTTTACCTTAAATCATTCTCAATTCCTTCTATTTTCATCATCTAAGGAGCATTGAAGCTTGGATTGCAATGGGCACTTGGAGAAGAAGGAGTTGGCTAGGAGCTTGTGTCCTAATTGTGTCCATTTGTATTTTGTATTGGGAATCCTTCTCCCAATAGGTATAATTCTGAATTTTCTCCTTAATTAGACTCTAATTCATGCATTTGACCATTATGAACCCTTCCTTGGCATAGGACTACCCATAGGAATAAGAATTATGTTCATATGTCTTGTATTGTGACTTTTACTTTGAGATTTGTGCCTATTTTGGAGAATTCTGAGATTGGTGCACCAAGTGTTTGTCATTAGGACAATTAGGTCTAATTGGACTTAGATTGAGTATGTGAAGCTAGCTACGTGTCTACAATTGGATATGATTAGGGCATATCATGGTATTTCGTGATACGCTATGTTACGGGGACTTATTTTGGTGGTTTTGTGCATGATGGTATAATTACTCTTCAATTTTATTTGTAATTAATTATATTAGTTATTTATATATGTAATTGATATGTATAATTGTAATTGTTGAGAATTGGGAGTTTTGGTATCTTATTTGGGGGCGTATCATGAGTACCCTAGTGGTACACTATAGGTGTACACTCAACATCATTGTGTACATATATAATTATATATTAGTATATATAGCTGTACTTATATATAATTTCAATTGTGTGATTGTGGTGTTGGTGATATGATGACTGTGTGTGTATAAGTGTATGCATATGTTGTGTGCAGGTAGGTGTATAGATGTGTGTTCGCTCACTGTAACATGATGTGAGTGGAAGAGTTAGGTGTGTTGTGTGTGTGGAGTTATGTAGGGGGGGAGTTGTGTGATGTTGATACTGGGTGTGTGTGGGTGATGAGGAAGTGATCAGGGGGCTCGGGTATGGACTGATACTGGAGTATTAGTGTTAAAGGGAGAGGGTATCGGCAGACCAGTGAGAGTGTCTGATACACTCGGGTACATGGGTATTGTGGGGATAAGCGGGTTGCATTGCACTGCATTGCAATCACCAACATTTGGAAGCAGTGACATCAGCAACTTCAGGTGGTTGGAAATTCAATGTGGGCGGTAGGGGGAAACTGCACAAATATAGGGGAATGAGTGGCCCATTGTACACATGTATAAGGAGAATACCTGAACTAATACTCATGTATCAGAGGGTGATACATGAGCACTAATCGAGTGACAGGTAGCACTGACAGTGCTTGTATTAGGTGGAGAAAATTTGTATCAGTGTGGTGGTGACTGCACACTGTTTTGATGTAGATTGAATTAATGTGATCTTAGCAAGAGCCGAAACACTTGTAGCTCAGTTGGAGGCAGGTATCAAAGTTGGTTGCAGTTGGTTGTAGGTAACAAAAATTGCAAGTAGCAGTCAACATGTGATCTAGGTGAGCAGGTCTTGGTTCAGAATTTGGGGGTGCAGGACTAATTACAACAACTGCAAGTATATGCTTTATGCTGCAGTGCACAGTGCCAATAAGGTGTAGGTGCAAGAGTGAGAGGTACTCAGGTGGAGTAAGTGTTTAGGTGGAGTGTCCATGATAAGTGTATCCTATTATGCGTATGTATATAGCAACCAATGTTGGGGTGTCAACTAATAAGTGCAGGTAGTGTTCTATATAACCAACGGTAGATAAGTATAGAGGTTAGATGTATAGCTAGGATGCAGATATGGTGGTAAGGTATTACCTAGATACTAAGGTATTTTGATACTAAGGTAAGTATTAGAGTTTAATACTATATATATATATATATATATATATATATATATATATATATATATATATATATATATATATATATATATATATATATATATATATATATATATAAGTTCATATAGGGTATGATAAGATACATAGAGTATCATATTATCTAGTATATAAATATCTTAGTACTACTAGCTAGTATAATACTAATATGGACTAGTTACCTTAATATGGACCTAGAATCTAGATATGACCTAGTATCACCTAATAACTACTAGTATGGACTAGTAATCACCCTAGAAGCTAGAATTGGACATAATATCAAAATATTGACCTAGTTTGACTAATGTGACCTAGGAATAACCTATAAAATCATATTTTAGTGCATTTAGCATATTTATTATTTTCTTACACCATATTTATCATTTTCTTACACCAAATGATATGATATTTCATATATAGGTCTGTGTGATACCAGCTTAGACACCGAGTTATATCATTTGCTCAGGACCAGAGGCGAGTACATTCTTTGATAGTTTTCGATATATGGTAGCTTCTATGTTACATGTATCTAGTGTAGTTATACATGATTCCTGATACGATGTTACACGGATTAATATATTCAGGATTCCGTCATGAGATATTATTTTCTATTGGACCCTGTAAATACCCTGCTATCTTGTATATGTATAGACACTGATTCATGAGAAGATTAACTCCCTTCTCATAGAATCTGGTGTCGTAGCGTGTCATGGTTGGATCCACTATATCAGTTGGGGGTTGGGAAGTGTTAGTTAGATATGTGATCATACCCACCATGTACAAGTATTCATGTACCAGTACCCAGTTAGTGTTAATCATACACTTCACGTATGATTAATCAGGCCATGATCCATGTTCATGTTCCTAAGTCGATCGCACATTTAGTGTAGTTTCTTATTCATGTTTCCATGTATATGATATTTCTTTATCTGCTCATTTACATCCTGTATTTTTATTTATCAGTGGCTATCTCCGTTCCCTGCTTTTATTTCATATTATGTATTTCTTACTATTTATTGTTTCATAGTCTTTATCATTTATTTGGAACTACTATTAGAGGTGTGCTTTGCTCCAATCATGACTGGATATATTTTTTAGATGATTTAGATGACTGGTATCCTACACACTATGGACCTCAGGACGTAGTAGGTGTAGAGTTGGAGACGGTGGCTCAGGAGGAGCCGATACCGGTTGAGGAAAATGATCAGCTAGTTGCAGATAGATAGACTATTGTACTGATTATGTTCCCAGATAGACATTTTGGGCATGTATATTATTTTGGAGACTATTGTATTGTGGCTAGATTATAGACTTGGTTGGATTGTATTTGTGACTGTGATTCATTTCTTCTATTCCATATCGTGCTACATCTTCCTCTAGTTTTATTGTGATTGAGTATTGATTATCCTATTGTCCTCCATTTGGAGTTGAGATATCTTGACAGGTACATTATATATATTGTGTGAGATGTTTGGATAGTATTGTTGACCTTGACAACGTTCTACCGCCGATGCTGCGGCGTAGGATGAACGTACCCACGTACTCGTACCCTTACACCGTGTGCGGATCGTGACAGACATGTTGATCATGAAAACAGAAAACATTTATTATTTACATGTCATTAATCCATTTAAAATTCCTAAGAGTATCGCATGAGGCAAACCCCAATGATATGCAATACAAGCTAATCGAGAATATCTCAAAAAAAATGTAATTCCATGAATGCGAGTCATAAGGTGAGAGGGGGCCTCTTTCGAGTCACAAAGAAACACAAATGGTCAAGAACTTGCTTTACGAGGATCACGGTATACCATTGGTATACCTCGATTCACGTATTATGAGAAAACTCAATCTCTCAACCAAGATACTGAAATCACACATTACGATCAAATATGAAATACAAATATGAAGTACACAAACATATCAATATAAGATATCTACATGGGAAGACGGGTGTTACGATGACGTGACCATATTTCTTGGAATGATAACACGAACCGTCCTTCTTTCTTGATGCCGATTGAGATCGTGCCGCTCTCGATCCCGATCAAATATGAAGTACATCCTGATAGAACTCATAGCATTTATCTCCATGTCCTCCTACTCGTCATCGTTCATTGTCTCTGATTTCTTGTATTTTTTTCAACAATACTTTGTGAAGGTCTTTAATCCTCCTTTATCGTTGAATTTATCCACCTTGAATCGTCCAAGCATTGCCTTAGACTTTCCTACCATTATCGATCTTCCGGATCTTTAACTGAAGCTATGATACCACTTATTAGGAATAAAAACGGAAACTATTTTCCAAGATAGACGTTTGCGAACACCCAACACATTGGTCGACTTATGCAGAAAAATAAAAATTACAAAGTTCAAGATAAAAATGCACAAGAATTAAGTGAAAAAATAATCGGTAAAACAACCAGGAGAGTGAGATCAATACTAATAAGGTTACAAGGCTTTACAATATCGCTACAAAAGTCATAACCTCCAATACAACAAAAAATACACAATGAGAACCTAAAAAATCTCGAGATATTATACTCGAGAAGACTTGAGAAACCCAAATTTCCCCTTCTTCAACTTTTGTCTTTTTCTCTAACCCATTGATGGCTATCCAACACGTAATTTTATCACAATAATCTATTACACAAAGAACTCTATAGCCAGATCTTGCATATTGTTGGTATGATATTGTAAATTATACTGTTCACATATTCATAGATTACTGAATATTTTGTAATGCACATATTTTAAAATCACAATGTTCCTTTGAGTATCCAGACTTTCTTGTCGTAGAGATTTGCAGTCACATACATCATATATGGTTAACAACAAAGTTCTGATCATAGTTTGATCAGTATAGGCAGATATCTATCCGATACGGACAATACCGATACGGTTTGGCAAGTCCTTATCCGATACCGGTCAATATTCGATACTAACCAATATTTGGAATCTCTTTTCCAGTCAATTCGGTATTTTTTTTTTTTACTAAAGAAGACCAATCAACAATGATGCAAGTATAATAAAATTGTAAAAGAAGAAAACTTATCTATCACATGTAAACCAATCGACAAAGGTGACTACTATTTCATTCAATTTCAAAACTACTAAAAAAATAACACTAAAAATACTTAAAATTATGTCTAAATGTCTAAATTGTATTTTCTAAAATGTTGATAATTATTTGTTTTTCGATACCAAAAGATCCGATACTCCGATCCGAAAACGCTCATACTGCCAATACAGTTGATCCCAATACTCATAGCAATGGTCAAGTACTGATTTCGATACCAATAATGTAAACCTTGGTTCTGATGTTAAACATTAGCAATGTCCTATTCACAAAACATAAGTTACGAAAATTATGTCAACTCCAGGCAACAATGTAATCAATTTGATCTGTCTGGATACAAACAGAAACCAATTCAATCATCCGTATAAGAATAAATATACATTCAGCTTTATATTCATCTTCCTCGTACTCTTCCAATCTTGAAGTCATACATTAGTCTATGAACCGTCGGACCATTTCTTATCATACTGTGATGGCACCCTTTTGTAGAATATGGTGGTTGGCATCGAGGAGCGCCTCCAGTGACCTGGCCTTCCTGCTCCTGACCCTCCCAACGTCCTTTAACAACTCGGCCAACCTCCTCTTCTCGTCGTCCACATCTGGGTTCGCGGTCCCAAGCTTCTCTTCCCTTATTCCAACGACATGTTCTAATAGTTCGATGGCTTCGTCCAACCTGCACCCAGTTGCATAATATTCAGTAAAAGCAATTCAAAAGCCGACTATATTTAGTTTTCATTTCGTAACAGATCACGGAATAGTTTCTATAAAGCAGATCGCCACATGCCTGCAGAACATTTTTACATAAAGCTGAAGGCCACATGCCCCCTTCAGGTGGGGTTGGTGAAGAGTATGCTATAAATCAAACCTAATAGTAGAATATGTAAAGGTGATAGCTAAGGTCTTACTTTACTAACAAAAGATGAAGCTGTGCAGCAATAATAATAATAAAAGCGAATAGTCGTTTGACAATAACAACACTTTATGAGAGGTTCCATCTTTAAGGAACATGTGGGGAGCACACCATGACGTTCACAAACCTCACTTCTGATGGTTATTCAAATGTTAACAAGGAATGATTAACTGACAGCTGATCCAGGCCGAGGCCAACTACTTGTGTTGATAATACCAAGCTCATACTTCTATCATAGCCTACAAAGTAACGCAGTTATATCCAGATAAAGCAATCACCTACTTGCCAACTGGAAAGTCCCATCTCAGAACCTACACTTTAGAATCAGTGTCGAGAACCAGTCAAGAAAACTTGGTCAATTAATCTGAAACATTTTGGTTTCGAGCAATGTCCCACTGCTTGATCCTGATTTGAAGGGGTAGAAAGTCGTCCAAGCAGCAAGAAAAAGGATAACTGATTTATCACGAGATGATACTATTTATTGGGCAATAATTGATCTCTAATGCGGTAACAGGTTTGTCAATCAGGACTAGGCCACAATTATGGTCTTTGCTCATGAATTCTACCTGCCTAGAAAGTAAAATCTATCTCTATATATAATCACAAGTAAATGAAAGGGTGCTAGCTACTCGTGTGAAGGACCTATCGGAGGTCAAGAAAATCATTGAAGCAGTATGTGAAGTAGTTCAACATACAATTAGGTGGTGAAAGCAACTATCAATGTGATCAGATGCTCTTATGTAAGATATTAAGATTAGTCATTATTAGAGTTCCTTTTCTTTCAAGTCAGGTGTCACCATGGCTCTCACTTGACAGCAAAGAGACTTTATTACTGTGGTGCAGTAGAACCCACGGCAGTGAGATATTTTTGTATGCCATAAGGTCACACCTATAAAACCTGCTGGTCTAGAGTCATGTAATTTAAGCACATGGATATTCCTGAATATTCTATTAAATAGTGGAAACTATAACTATAAGAAAATTAGTCGATGGAGAAAACTCCCTTGACATATAAACTTGGGAATTAGAAGTTTAAATTCTATATAAAATCAAAGTTTTTAAATTTTAATAAGAATGATGATCATTGTCTTCCTACCATTTTACAATTTTCTTTCACCCCAAGATCTTCTGAAACCTAAGAAACAACATCCAATAGCTACCAGATATAAATTTCACAATAAAGCATGATATATTTATTTGTTGAGGAAATAAAACATGGCATTTTATAGTTAAAACAAAAATGATAAAATGTAGCCTTAGCAGAAACATGGAGGGAAGACTTGTAATGTAAGACTAAGGTAATTCCGTACCTTCCCATTGCGTCATAAGTTCCAGCAAGATTGCTATAAACTCCGAGTGTATCAGGATGATAAGGCCCGTACTCTTGCTCAAGAACAATCTTCGCTTCTTCAAACAGTTCGGCAGCCTCCTTTATAGCAAACCTTTGCACACAAGTCAAGCCCATTTGGTTCAAAGCAATGCCAAAAAATGCTGACTTCTTCTCCCCAGAAGCCCTCAGCTTGGCAATTGCATTCTTCAACGACCTGTAAGACTCCCCATAATTTCCCATTATATAGTACAAAACACCCATTTGAGCTTCAATGCCTGCTATTGTACTCTGCTGACCTGGAGAATTCTTGTAAAGCTTTAGAGCCTTCTTTAGTAACTTGAGAGCTTGCTCATTGTCGCCCATCGATTCATAAATGGCAGAAACATCGGTGAGACCACTTGCAATCTCCTCGTTGTTGGTCCCTGGAATCGGTTTCCCATATATTTTTAGGGTATTCTCGCAGTGTGTCTTCGACTCCTTTGGCTTACCAGTCTTGTTGTACAAATCGGCAAGGCGAATAGACACTGATGCTACAATTGGGTGGTTCTCCCCTTTAGAGGACTTGAACACCGCAAGCACTTTCTGGTAGGCAAGAACAGCCTCATCGTACCGGCCCAAAGAAAGATATATGTCTCCAATGCTTAAATCTACTGAACACACCTCGGAATCCAAGCCATTGGCGACCATGGCCATACTTGCTAAGTTTAGATGCTCAAGAGCTACTTCATGATCCCCCTTGGTTTCACAAATAAAACCCATAAGCCTCCGATCTAGCGTCTCTTCCAAGGAAGAAGCTTCACCTTTGTCTCTATGGATGTCTAGGGCCACCTGGCACAACCTCTCAGCCTCATCGAACTGAAGGGCTTGCACATGAGCTTCGGCGAGGTACCGGCATGTCTCACCGACTCTGGGGTCAAAATCACCCAATGCTTGCTTCTGGACTTCTAAACCCAAAGTGTAGCAATGTATCGAGCTCTCTGTTAGACCCAACATCGAATAAGTGTCACCTAACTGCATTAGGCCAGAGAATTTAGCGAGGGCATGCTCCTGGCCTAACTCCAGGGACGGGATCTCGATGGACTGCTCAAGGATTGCGATAGCCTCATTGAATTTCCCCAAACTACTGTGAATTGACGCTATGACATGCATGGTCATAACCAATTCCAAACTAGGCTTCCCATTCGAAGATTTCTCGAACACTTTTGCAGCCCTAAGAGCATATTTCAAAGCTCTCTTGTGGCTATCAGAAGCAATCAATTCCCTGGCATGCTTTAAGAAGAAATTTCCAAGCTCGGGGTTGTCAACCCTAGCTTCTGGTGATTCCTTTAATTTGCTACCACCGGTGGGTGGTTTCGACACACTCTTCAGCGTGGACTTCACCGAGGCATCAGACTCCAATTGGGATGTAGAAGGCTTCTTGGACGAAGCCGAACACTTGGTGGGCGACTGGATCTCCACATTGCTGCCTTCTCCAATAACATTGTTCGAGCTATTCACCACGTCGTCCTCTTCCATCACTTCAATAGCCTTCATCTCGCCGCCGACAAGGTGGCGCAGCTCCGAATCGATCCTCGACTCGTTTTCCGAACCGAAGCTGTGCCTCGACGGTGACTGATCGTCGCCAGAGCTCTCCATCTCGCAGACATTGTTGTAGAGACGATCGATCGAGGTATACACAACACAATCCTCCTCTGCCAGATCGAGGGCTTCACTGTGACAACTTCTAGGGCTTGGGGATTCAGGAATGCTTACATTTCCTTTGATGTGTGTGGAATTCAACTCATTGGAGCCCTCATCCGCACTTATCTCTTCAATTATAATTCCAGGCATCACGACAATTACAGTAAATTACTGGAAACTTAGCAAAAATTACCAAAGTTGGCTGCTTTCTGCAAATAAGATCCAAACAAAGGGTACCAAATTTGGAATTTATCAAATGTAAGTTGTATTTTACTGAAAAGTGTGCAGAAATTTTGGGGAAAATGACTTAAGCCAAAGAAGAGTAGAACTACAAACTTTTGTTTCATCAATAAACCCCAACATAATCAACATACCGATTCCATCCACTGAGCGAATTAATCCAAATATGGAGTTAAAATTAACCTTTATTGATTCATCAGATCATACCAAACCAAAGATTGAATCTTTTGATTGTAGAAAGTCAACACAATCAACAACAGACCATGGGCAGAAGAAAAACCTTAAATTTCCAGTGGGTCACTAGAAACCCGTGATAAAAATCAAATCTTTGGGTGGGATTTCATCAAATTAGTGTTGGAACTCATTGGATTAGTCATATTTAACAACCAATTAATTCAAAAATGATAAATAAATGGAGAGAAAGAGGGGGAATACCTCAAAATTCTGGCATGGGAGAAAAAGGGAAGACGTTTGCTTCTCCTCGATAGGGATTGGATTATTAAGTATAAGTAATTAGTGCTGTTGTTAAATATAACAAAAGGTCGTGGTAGATACTGGATAGCATAGCAAGGAAGGGGATTTCGGAGGATTATTGAGGGTAAAATGGGAAACGAAGGAATTTTAATGGACTTTTTTCAAACAAATCACAATATGGTGTTATTTTGTCTCGAGGTTTTTTTTGATTTTTTTTTATCGGAACATAATATTTTTTATTATGGACTATCCAAAAAAATTTGCTTTAATTATAAGTTTATCATACGAATAAATTATTTGGAACTAATTCACTAGTGAGTATAAAAAATAACTTTTATATTTTTTTTTTTATCTTTTTTCTTTGTCATCTTCCTCCCAACTTCCAAAACCAAAATCCCAAAAAAAATATTTCAATGGATAATGTGGTTTCAAGTTTCACTCCAAGCCAACTTGGTGATTCTCCTACCAATATTTAACTTTTATTCAGTATATATTCGAGAAAATATGATGATAAAATTTTCAGAAAATTTACTGTAGCGAAATAAATTTATATGAAATTCATGCAAACGAAACAAGTTTGTAAAATTTTGAAAAAAAGGCAGAGTCCGCCAACAATGTTTGCGGAAAACACAACTATTGTACACGTACGCAGAATAAAAAAAATTTAATGTGGACCCCACGGCCAATTCTTCCAACTGTGTTGGCTGAAATTGGTGGGGGGCCAATTTCAACCAACATAGTTGGCGGAAATTGGCCGTGGGGCCCACGGTTTATTTTATTGATTTTGTTTGGTGGGTTTATTTTAATTAGTTATGTTTTTATTTTATTTATTTAGTTTTGTTTTGTAATTAGATTTAAGAAAATTTATTTTAACGAAATAAAATTAAAATAAAATAATTGGAAAGAAATATTTAGAAATATTTTTTTCGAAAATTTGTTTTCAAAGCATCAAAATTTGTATAAATTCCATCTAAAGCATAAAAGTCTAAAAAATTACGAAAATTTATCAAATCAATTGGACGTTTATATTTATAAATATTATATTTTTATCGTTAATTTTTTCGTCGTTAACAGACGTTACAATAATAATAAAAATAAAAATCTGTCGTAAGAATATTACGTCTGCCGTCGAGCAGACTTCGAGTGGCCATAACTACTTGTTTTGAAATCGTTTTTCGTTAAATAATAAGTCGATTTGTATGTTTTCGACGAGAGTTACACAAATCGTGTAGAAAAAAATTTATCCAAAACAAGATGCACATGTTACAGGCAAAAATATAAAATTTAAAACTTTAAAGTATCATAACTTTTGACTGAGAGATCGAAACAAACTTCAGTTTGTGCCAAAATGACCGTATCGAAAAGTACTAAGGGATAAACCGTTTCACTGTTTTACGGACTTCGAAAATTTTCAGAATCGCAAAAAAATGATGTTTCGACCTCCAAATTTTACTTTCGGTCTTTTTTTTCGAATATTTAAAATTTACTGTAGCAAAATTAATTTATATTGGGTGTGGGGGGCCACAGATTTAAAACGATGTTTCGACCTCCAAAAAAAATTAGAAAAATTTAAATTAATTATTTTATGTCTACTATGAAAGAAACTAATAAAACAAAATAAATAATTAAACTAAACCAACCAAAGCAACCAAAACTATTTTGTTTTGTAATTATGTTTGATTTAAATTAATTATTTTATGTTAACTATTTTGTTTTATTAGTTACCTACATAATAGTTAACATAAAATAATTTTAGATGGAATTTATACAAATTTTGATGCTTTGGAAACAAATTTCCGAACAAAATATTTCTAAATATTTCTTTCGAATAAATTTATTTTAATTTTATTTCGTTAAAATAAATTTTCTTAAATCTAATTACAAAACAAAACTAAATAAATAAAACAAAAGCATAACTAATTAAAATAAACCAATCAAACAAATCAATCAAACCAAACTAAGCAAACAAACCAAACCAAACAAAACCAATAAAATAAACCGTGGGCCCCACGGCCAATTTCTGCCAACTGTGATGGCTGAAATTGGTCCCCCACCAATTTCAGCCAAAAATTGGCCGTGGGGCCCACATTATTTTTATTTTTTATTTTTTTGCTGCGTACGTGTATAGCAGTTGTGTTTTCCGCCAACACTGTTGGCGGACTCTGCCTTTTTTTTCAAAATTTTGCAAACTTGTTTCGTTTGCATGAATTTAATATAAATTTATTTCGCTATTGTAAATTTTCTGGAAAAATTTCTAAGTATTTGGTTCACCCCAAATTAATTAATTTTTTCCAACCAATGTAGGGGATATACACGAAAATATCTTCGACGAAGAAATCTGATCATCGAATCCACTAAATCCAACTTGCTCTCATTCCGTTGAACATCCGGGTCCTTCCTCGGTAAGCAATTTAGCTGCCATAGTTCCACAGTTTTCGTGTTTGGACTGTCAAAATTATTACAGTCCAAAAAATTTGATGGACTGTCAAATATTTGACATTTTTTCATATTGCATGCTATTTAGGACTGTCAAAATATCGACAGTCCTAGCATTTAAAATGACTGTAAATGAACAATAAATTATATTTAAAATTGTTAAAATTTTGACAGTCTTTATTAATGATAGGACTGCCAAAATTTTAATGATCGTTGACACATCATGGAAGTATAGTGGCATTTTCACTGATTCTTTTGTCTACAGCCAGTAAATATAGCAACAATCCTGTCCGCTGGAGAAGAGATCTTAACTTTTGGTTGTAAGTGATTGATGTCTCTGAGTCCGGCCGACTTGAAGATTTCAAAGAATGTCTGATTTGTAAAATAAGTTTAGGAGTATAGCTTAAAAAATAAGTTAGTTCATGAAATGTAATAATTTGTTGTATAAAATGTTACTCGAAGTAATAATTTGATCTATGAAAGGAAAAAATATTTAGCAGTCTAGGACCATGCATGTAAATGTATATTCTGAGTTGATTATTCACACTTGAATTGATGATGATGGACAAGAATGTAAAAGATAATTAATGGAATTAATGATATATAACCCATTTGTGTATTTTATTCTTAATTATTTCTGATGTATCTTTATCCATAGGAAGTAAAAGAAAATGTGATTTTGGTAGTATGTGAATAGCTAATGTTTGAAAATAATGTATATGAGCCAATTGTTGTCCGTCACAGTCCATTCATGTCTTAGTTATCAATGATCTGCCACGAGTTTCATTTGTAATGTCAATTGCTATATTAAACATAGAATTCAGTTCGTATTGTCAAAGACAGTCCTAATTTTAGTCAAAAAAAATTTATGACAGTCCTACATTTCCAATAGATTATTAGTAGGATTATCAAAAAAATTACAGTCCAGACTGAAACTAGAGCTGTCAAATTTTTGACAGTCCTAATAATAGTCAGGCTTAAATTAGGACTGTTAAAATTTTTGACAGTCCTGGCTAATGTTAGGACTGTCAAATTTTCTACAGTCCTTCGTCTTCCAACCATCGACTGTGTCAACTTCGTATTCTTAATATGGTTTCGAAAGTTCAAAAATTCATCCAAAGTTAATCTAAAACCTATTTTATGTTACTATACAATGATCTTTTGGGCATTTAGAAGGATTGAGAAGAAGATTTATCAAAATAAAATCAAAATTACAAACCCTAAAATTATAGATGGATAAAATGGAGGAAGAAGATTGGGAAGATGATTTGTGAGGAATTGGAAAGAAGATTGAGAAGAATATTATGATTTTGGAGGAGATGAAGGAGATGGAGAAGGGAGATGTTTAGGTTTTTGAAGAGAGAGAGAGAGAGAGAGAGAGAGAGAGAGAGTGAAAATTAGAATGAAAGAATTTGGGAGGGTTTTGGTGGTGTTTGGGAGATGTGGGCAGTCCCAGGTAATAAAATGGCTGTCCCGAGTAATATCTCCTCTGTACTGGACTAGTCTCAATCCTGGAATAGCTCCGAGTATAAAGTGTTGTGCCCCGATAAAAAAAATCTTCTTTTTGTATGGCCAATGCTATGAACAAAGTATGTGGTTTTCACCATTTTTTCAGTATTAAAATTTTGGCAGTTCTTGTTATGTTTAGGATAACTAATTTTTTTGCATTCTTAGACTTGGACTGTCAAAGACATGCCAAAATTTTGACAGTCATAGATATACACATGATTGTCAAAATTTTAACTGTTCTCATATTCGACTACCAAAATTTTGACATTCCAAAACTGCAGAAATAGTGACAACTATTAACACTTTATACATTGATCTTAGCATTAGTATTTTGCATATATACTTCTTTAACGTGGCTTGGAAACGACTAAAAAATCTCGACGGTGTCGTCGAGACCGAGCAGGAGGAGGAGTCCTCCCTGCGCTAGGAATTTAGTAGTGCCCACCTCGGATCTGCCGGCTCCTCGGCCGATACGGAGAGCCTTGGAGACCGCAGAGGCTCTCTGGTAAGATCTGTCGAAGTCAACGGAGGAAACCAAGGGGACCAGTGGTGGTGGGGACTAGAAATTAGGGTTATGGTTAGGGCTTCAATGGTGGTGATAGTAGAGAGAAAGGGGATGGTGAGGCGAAGAAAATAGGGAGAGGAAGACCGGCAATATACCGGTCTTTTTGTTATATGGGCTCATTTGGTCCAAACATTTGGTATAATATAAAAATATAGGATATCAAGTTGATTTGCTTGAATAGTTGAGGATATTAGTTGCAAAAAAGCCTAAGAAATTTACAATATTTGATTCACAAATTGACACTTGAGGATGGATGCTGACATATCCAACTAATAATTAATGATGTGTCCATGACATCCATCCTTGAGCAAGAGCCATATCGTGGGTCATAAAACATCTTCCAACAAGAAAATGATCACATTTTAGCATATCACATGGATAAGTTGCAGCAATAGCAATAAGCAACAATTACTTGTGCAACAAAAACCGAAACTTCAAAAGTGCTATATAGACAGGGCTATCACTGTAAAAGTTACTACATATGTTCCTTCCATCCATCCAAACTGCAAATACACAAAAAAAAAAAAAAAAAAAAAAAAACCAAAAATTTGAGTTACCTACTTAACTTTAGTTCCTTACATGGTTCCTCCAAATCTGTTCCAATATTAACTTTTCCGCCAAACAAATCCCAATAACCAGTGGTATCCACGCCACCAAATTGAGTTGGAGATATCTTGAAGTGGTGCTACGTAGCACGGAAAAACTAGAATTTACCCCAAACTTTGATACAATTAACAACAAATCTACGAGAGCTCTGTCAGAAATACATAAAAACTAGACTAGGACCGAGCCTTTTTACCCGATTTTGGTAAGGCCGGCATAGAAATTGAAAGAAAATGACCGTAACGTATGATACATCTTATGCAGTCGAAGAACAATGATGCACTGTGCTTCAGGGAGACGATGCACGCTTGCAAGGTGCAATGCACCTGGGTAGACACCGACGAAGAGCCTGCTGTTGAATGGGTTTATACGATGAAAAGAACGTTGGGTCCTCCTCAAAAGACTCTTTGTAACTTTCAAGTATCGAGACAATCTCCTCAAACTGTGGTCTTTTATCAGGGTTGGTTGCCCAGCATCGAGAGATAAGATGGCTAAACGCAGGAGGGCAAGATGCTGGAAGAGGTGGTCTTGCGTTCTGCAATAACAAATGGAATGCAATGTTAATATAACCTTCAAATTGTGAACAACATGCAACGAACAGAAGTACAAATGATAAAACTTCTGCCCAACTTATTTCTCACATAATTTGACCAAAGAGGGAACAATTGATGGTCTGAGCTGATTGCTCAAATGATACTTTTAAGCCACTATATTAATCTAAATGCCAAGATATTTTGGAGAAGCAACATCCATTAGACCACCACATGAAACTAACATCTTTCAAGAGAGAACTTAATTCCATGATGTCGTTTTTACATAACCATCCAAACCTCACTGTCTTGAACATCATCTCCAAACCTTCTCCCATTAGGAAGTGGTTGTCTATGGAGAGCATAATAAGGATTCAAAGTGGTTGTCAACCTGACATCAACTGTATGTACCGATTTCAAACCACAGAGGCAAAAGTAATACTTTCAGCTGAATGCCTTAACCAAGTTATAAATTGGACAAAAATAAAACAAAAACTCCGACACACATGCAATCGAATCATACCTTCTGAGCAACAGCAAAGGCAGCTTGTTCAGGGTTCATTTCATGGAATGGAATCAATGCTGTTAGAAGTTCCCAAAGGACGACACCATAGCTATACACATCAACCTTCCTCGTGTGATGTTTTTCCTTGATCATTTCCGGTGCCATCCATCGGTAAGTACTTGTAAAACCCCTCCCACTGCCACACTGAGATTCTAAGCATGAAATTCCAAAATCTGCAACCTTCACTGACAGATCTTCTCCAAGCAGAATATTTTCTGACTTCAGATCCCTGTGAAGTATTCCCACAGAATGAAGATAATTCATCCCATAAGCAATATCAAGCGCCAGTCTCAAAACAATCTTAAGAGGAAGTGAGTAAGGTTCTTGATTGTGGAGATATTTTCTCAGGGAACCCCCTGCCATGTACTCTGTGATGATGCAGAAAACTGGGGGTTTCTTGCAAGCTGCAACAAACTAAAGAATAGACCAAAATGCATGCCCATGAGTTCAAATATAGATATACGACCCTAATAATAGCTCAGTCATTATGGAAACAGGTAAAATAGACTACGAATTGATTTAGGAACAACTAAAGAAGAAGAAGAAGAAAAACTATTAAATGAAGAATTGATAGTTTTTGCTTGTAAGTTAATGGAGGCATCAAAACATCAACTCTTGACTGTGCATTATAAATAAGATGTTACATATGAGAACGCTTCTTCTCAACCTGTCAACAACCTTCCTAGATAGTGTTGAAGTCCGAGTAGACGCAATATAAGTTGGGAGGGAGCCAGACATGACACCTGTAAGGCCTAAGGAAGGAACACATTTACATTATTGGTCAGTTGTGCAAGATATCATTCAGAGGTCGCTGAATTAGGAAAATATTTCAATCGAGGAGGGAAAAAAAAGGAAGAAGCAAAAATAGAAACACTTTCATCTGTTAAACACATTATCAGGGGAAGGACCAATAGAACAGCAAACTGGTTGGAACATCGGTAACTTAAACTCACTGGATTTGCTCTTTAGTCTTTACAGTGATCAACTTGATCATGAAAGACCAGAAATGCCAATAATTTCACAAATTTCCGCAACAGCAGTAAACAATTCTCTCCTATAAGTGCAATTACATAGGGAATTGTCTTCATTAAGTCCTCCATAGTAATGAAGAAACATATCTAATTTGCTAGTGATATTGAGTACTTCCTTTAGAGTAGTCTGAAATATACTGTAAAAAGGATTTAAAATCCTCCAATTCAATAGATATAATGCACAAGTGTGGAAAACAGTTTTTGAGGGGATACTCCCTAAATCTATTTCCTTTAATTTTCTTCCCACTAACTTGTCCAAAACGAAGTACTAAAATGAAAGAATGTAAGAATCAGTAGATTTCCGCGATAGGGACATATTCAGACATTGGATTCCATTGTTAAATGGCAACATCTTCCTTGCAGGTAGAGATTCCTCGAATGCGTTGTCTACATATGAAGCCTCTCTTCCTATTCCCTTTTACCTCATCTCCCTTCAACCGCTTCTTCCTTTTCTTGCACCGGTGAGAGACCCTGAAGGTCATCCTTGTCTTGGTGGTGACGATGCAGAGTTAAGGCTAAGGTTTGAGGTAGAGGTTGGGTATTATAGATTGTTAAGATCCTTGAGCCTCCTGTAAGTAATTAGGACTCCTAAGCTTAGTCAACTTCTGATCTAATGGGATTCTTATGGGAAAAGCAGGTGTGGAGACATTTTCCCACTATGCATAAACAAAAGAAAGAGACCCATATGTGAAAGTAAATAAGGAAACATTCAACTTTCACTTGTACATTAGATACAAAAAAGCCATCATGTTTTTTTAACCTAGATAACCATATCTAGGAATATTTACAGTTACTATTTGTGTTCACCAATGCAATTCAAATTTTATTTACAGCTTCTATTTGTGTTCGTCAATGCAATTCAAATTGGACAACTTTAACGTAAGTTGTAACTTGATGACTCTACTATCCAAATTGTAACCAAATTTCACCATAAAGTTAGCATTTCGCGATCTGTGACTGCGTTTTCTGGAACTCAAAACACTGACGAATTGGGACGTGAAAATCAACTCACCGACAATCGAACATGTCATATACTTGGTTTTTCCATCCTGGCTTTAAGAATGGAAGAAGACGTGGTTCTTTTAGTATTTTTTCGTTAAAAGTTTTAGAGTGAAAGACATGCAATTTAGTTTTGAAAGACATTATTGCTGAGATTACTCATGAATCTTTTTCTAGTTTTGATTTTTTGATGATGCTATATTACGGTATTTGATTAATTTTGAATCTTAAACATGCATTATATATTATAATACATATTTGTTCTTTACCAAGTTTACACGTTTTGGATAAATGTATTGTGTTCCGAATAAGCATTCCAAAGAAGACTACTCCCAACATGTGTAGTGCGGTTTCATTCCGTTTTCCAAAGTGTTACACATTTCAGGTTAACCATGTGTAAAGTGTAACCTCAAGCAAATCAGAGTGATTAAAAAGTGATTTTAATATGTTTGAGGCGTCGTAGCGCAAGTGAGAAAATAAAGTCCACGCAATTCTATTCTCTTAGCATGTGCTATTTGTACAGTTTATAAAATTTAAAGGAAGGATTATAGGGGCAAGCAATTGGTATGCATACTCGTGTTGTAAAAAGAAGGTATTTCAGTGCCACGACGCTCCCACTAATGCAGGATTTGAGAATGGTCAAAATCTATGCAGCCTTGCCCCCAAAATATATGGATAGGATGTTTATGTGATGATACTCATGTTCACAACAATAGGAATGCTAAGTAGACAGGAAACAAGTAATTTCATGTACCATCATTTGTTTGTCAACGGGCAGTAATATAACAAAGAAAGGTAGCTAAACAACGAGAACTGGTTTCCGAATCTGTAGCAAACATGGAAAGAGGTTTAAGTTATGCTAGAATTGCAGCGTAAAAATGTATATGTTACAACCTACATTGCGTGCAACAATAATGACAATGAAAACAAACATAGGGGGATGCGTCGATTACCCTAACTATATTTGGATGGCAGAGGCGGAGCAGCAGCGCGACCTCCGAGTTGAACTGCTGCTCGAGCGAGGCCGCGAGCGCCTCGTCCTCCTCGGGCTGGCTCATCAGCTTCACCGCCACCTCCCGCTCCTGGTACACCCCGTGGTAGATCCTGCTGTGCCTCCCCGCCGCGAACTTGCTCCCGATGAGCAGCTGCGACATGTCGGCGCTCCACTCCCTCTCTCCCCCGCCCCTGATCTCCCCGCCAGAGGAGACCATGTACTTGGACCACGACGCCGCCTTCCTGTACTCCTTCAGCGACAGGATCCTCCGCGCGCCCACCGAGTTGCCGCGCTTCGCGTTCTTCTGCTTCAAGCAGTCCATCGACAAAGATCCCATATTTCTTCAATTCCCCACCATGGGAATACCAAAAATGCCAACTTTCACGGGAAATAGCTATCAAAGATCAAATATCCCACCTTTCTTCAATCCCCACCATAGGAGTCCCAAAAGACGGAAACTTTTTAAGAAAAATAGCTAAAAATCAGATCTTTGGGGTGCAAATGAGATGAAAAGCTCGGAATTGCACTCAAATGCTCCCCATTTCGTCTACATATCGCCGATCGAGCTGAAATTTTGGGAATCGCTCCCATCACAAGCGAATTGGAGGGGCAGAGGGGAATGTGCTATAGCATTTGGGAGATTTTGGGATGGTCGAACTCAGCTAGGGTTAGGGTTTGAGAGGAGAGGAGAGGAGAGAAAGAGAGAGGAGAGAGAATGGTGGTTTTTTGAGGAACATGGGAGGATGACCGGTTCTGGGACAGTGATGCTGCTGCTGACTCAATTGTTGATCCGATGCTTTCAACTGGAAATGCCCCTGGAGGTGCATCATTTTACAAATCTGCCATTTAAGTAGGGTTAAATTATGGTAATTGGTACCACTATTTTTTAATTTTTTAGAATTTTTTTTTCTTTTTTCTTTTCCGACTTAAATAGATTTTGCCCCCTAACTTATATGTCCGTGAGGTATTCTTACTCCCGGATAACTTATACAACAAAAACATTCAATACAGAAGTTTAATTTGTTTAGTTATAATTAATAAAGTATTCTCAAATTTTGTTTTCAATTAGTATTGTTATACAAAAATGTATAATCAAGATGTTGGAGATTTTGACATTTGCTAAAATATTAAGAGCATGGTACAAATTTTATGCACTTGCAAATCCAAGAAGACATATTAACAAGATAAGAAAATGATATCGGAAAAACTATTACTACTGATATATTAAATTGTAAGTTTGATTCGAACAACTAAGACCACATTTGGTATTGTTATTAATTTTTACCGTTTATGAAAGTAGTCTCTTATTGCTTCTAGAAGTTCTTTTGAAATGAACTAATTAAAAAAAAAAAAAACCCCAGAAGCAACCATCACTGTACAACTTTCTGTCAATAAAATTTTAAAATATTTAAAATATGTCAAATAAGTTGTATCAATTATTCAAGATATGAATTTTCAGATAGGTATCGTTGTTGTTATTATTGAAAAAAATAAAATCTGCGATTGGAAGCAACCTCTTACGTTTTCAGAAGTATTCATAAAATAAACTAACTTAACATGAAAATAGTTTTTTTTGTCAAAACATCCCAAATAAGTTTTTTTTTCTTCTATTTAAAAATAAATAAATAAATAAATTTAACAGATGGAAAAATTTAACAGGGATGGTACTTCCGTAATTAATGGAGAAAGGAAGGACATCTACAAAGGGCCTAAATGGGAAGACAAGACTAGGGTGGGCGGATTTCTTATTGTTGGTGGGCCCCACGGAGGAATCGAGGACGACCGTATAGTTATTCCGTATACGGACACTCACTTGCTACGAGGAGAGAGAGAGAGAGAGAGAGAGAGAGAGACGTTATAAATTTCAAGAAATGGAAGAGAATTTCCTTGATATGGTCACCTCCTATTTTTATGTCCTACCAACCAACTTAGCAATGTTGTAGGACATTAAAAAAAAGTATTAATTAAATTATCAGAAAATTACATAAAATAGCAAAGAACTTTAGATATATTATATAAAAGATATAATATTTTAAAAATTTGTATATACACCATATTATCGTACAAAAATATGACGTAAAATCGAAGAAAAAAAATACTCACACCTAATTTTAGGACGTAAGTTACAAACTTACGTCCTAATTTGATGCGTAAATTTTTAATTACCTAATTAATTTAAATTTTATTGCGGATTAGGAAAAAAATAACCGTGGTTTTAAATTTTTTTATTTTAAAAAGTAACGGCTAAAAATGGCTTTTAGTGCGAAAGTTTAAATATTTTCGTTAATCATGATTAACGTTGAATTAAAATATAACTCACATCTAAAAATTTGGCGCAAGTAACATTTAAAAAAGAAGAAGTAAATACTACTCACGCACCAATTTTGGACGTAAGTTAGGTTTGACCGGACCGGTGGGTTAGTTGGGTGGGGGTTGGGTGTTGTTGGGGAGAAATTAAATGAGGATTAAATGTCTTTGAGTTATATAGGGGAAGGGGAGGGTAAAAATTATTTACAGTAGAAGACAATTGAAGAAGAAGAAGAAAAAGAAGAAGGAAGAGGAGGAGACAGCGTGCGCATTATTGAGGTAAATTTTCAGTATTTTTTATTATAAATGTATTATATTTTAAATTACTATATATATATATATATATATATATATAAAGATTCTTTTTAGTTCAGACTTAAAGATACCACTTAATATTTAAATAATTTCAATTACAATAACTTAAAAAAATAGTGAAGTAATCTCATATGAGAAAGATACAAGGTAAGGTAATTACAGATAAATACAATATTTACTGTGTCGGTTGTCTTGTACATTTTTTCTGTTGTGTCCAAGTCTGCCACAATTATTGCAATGAATATCTCTGTTTGCCAGGTCCCTTGTCATAAAGCGATTCTTTTTAGGTCTGCCAGCTCTCCATCGAACATTTGGTACACTAAATTCACCTCTTACCAATTCACCTTGAGGAGTGTATGAGGATGAAATTGGTACCATACATGGCGTGTATACACTTTTCAGTGTTTCAACAGAAAATTGAGCAGGATAATAATTTGTAAGTTATAAGACTAACAAGAAAAGTAAGCATGTACACATGGTAAAAGAGTGTGTTGCCAACGAAAACATGTACAAGTTTTATTTTCTAAATCTACCACATAACATCTACTAGTTTCATGATCCAATATTTTAAATTTATAATCTTCAACATGCAGAATATTAAAATGATGTCTCTCTTTTGATAAGTGCTGCATAATCTTAAGCATCATTGGAAAAAAGTCTCGATCCATATTTTTAGCGTTTTGCTGATGCTTATCATAAATTGTTATGATTTTTGCTCTAATACCATCAAGCAATATTGTTATTGGTTTATCACGTAAATTTGTAATCCAATTATTAAAACTCTCTGCAATGTTCGATGTGTTAATATCGAGTCTAGGACATGGTACATAAGCTGTGATCCAATGAAAAAAATACATTTTTTTATCATCTCTACCAACAATCCAATTAAACATCCTAATAATCTGCCGATTTAATCTTTTCAAACTATTCTGTCGCATCCACAACATTATAAGATCGAGCAAGTTTAGCTAACCATTCTTGATATTTTTGTGTACTACTACATGACTTCTCATATTTTGTTTGAAATGTTGGATACAAACAAAATATGGAGAGTATGAAAAAGTATCACGCATTCCACGAATTAATCCTTTTTGCTTATATGATATAAATGAAATACTATCACAACGATCAAAATAACTTTCAAAAAATTTTTTTAAATTGTCTAAAAACCATGTCCATGATTCAGTATTTTCATTTTCAGCAATACAATAAGCAATATGATATAATTGATAGTTAGGATCATGAGAACAAGCCACAAATAGAGTACCTTGACATCTAGATGTCAGAAAAGTTGCATCAATACTAATTATAGGTAAACAACCACGTAAAAAACTATCGATACATGCCTTGAAACAAATAAATATTTTTTGAAAAATATTATTTTCTATCGTCTTTAAAAAATATTATTTTCTACCGTCTTTAAAAAACATCTCTTCCAGGATTTGTTTCCTTAATTGTAAGGCCATATTTTTCAAGACTACCGTTGTTTTCCATTAAATCAAAAGGAGAACTAAAAAAACTTGATTTAATTAACAAACTAAGAAAAAGTACAGAGAAGTCCTAGAAGACAATCTAAGTACAAATTTATTTTCTGGGGGTGACGATGGTGGGTTAGGAGTGTAGCAACTCTCTTTACTTCGTGGACGATCCGATGCAGAAGCTCTTCTCTCTTTCTCGAGTATAGGTTTGCCAGTAGCCAGCCAGGGTCCTTTGTATGGGTGTGGTACCTTGTTATTCATAGCCGTCCTGTGGATGTGCTATGGATGCCGTATATATTCCTACTTGGTGGCCATATAGGGCTATTTCAACAGCATGCCATTGTAACTGTGGTCGCATGTCACGGAGAAGCTGTCACGTGAGTTCGGTTCATATATGTTCTTAATGAGATCTCGGGGTTGTTATCAACCCGTTGTGGGCGTGACTTGGTAAGCTGGACACGTAGTCAGCACCAACTGTGCGAAGATCTCAGCAGTTGTAACGGGAAGATCTTGTGAGCTGGAGGCCGCATCATAACAACTAGGCCGCATAATGGTGAGGCCGCATGGGTCTTGTAGCCGCATACGTGCTCTTGTTTGGGCCTTGGTCGAATAGACACTCTGGCCGCATGTTGGCGAGGCCGTATATGTACTCTCATATGCTTTTGGTCTAATGGACACTTTGGCTTCATGAGGACGATGACGCATAGAGTAGAGGCCGCATGTGTGCTCTGGCCGCATATGTGTCCTGGCCGCATATGAGCTTTTATTTGACTAAGGCCGCATATCATCGATGTCGCATAATGTTGAAGCCGCATAGACGGGACACGTGGTACGGCTCGTCTGACGAGGTCATTAATTATTGGATGTGACTCTTTATCTTTTTGTCTGCCACCATTTTGTGAGTCTCGAGGCCATCAGGCCATTTTGTCAGGCGTTGGAGAGTGTGTCAAGGATCCTTTATGCGCCCTCTTGCTACTTGGTTGGTCTGGCCGCATGATGGCTATCATGTTTTATGCGGCATGAGTGCTATACGGCCTGTAGTATTTTTATGCTTCTACAAGACCCCCTTCAAAGTTTCCAAAATGACGAGTTTGGAATACTTTGAATGAGAAGCATGATCGAGCACTTTTGGTCGCATAGTAGAGACATGCCGCATAACTCTGTGTTGCCGTATAGCATGTTCTGTCATGCTGTCAAGTCATTAAATGAGTGGATTTGGTTCGATCTCCAAGGAGATCTCTTGGGATTCTGTGCTGTCAGTTGACACGGAGTCCGAGGTGACGGTTTATAGAAGATAAAGCGGTTCAACCAACGAGAAGTCGCCATCATCTTTTTGATGTTTCGTGGATCTAGGTGTTGGGATTCGAACCGTCGCCACATTTATCCCTAGCTGCATATCCCCACCTATATAAGGGTCATGAGGAGAGAGAGAAAAAAACTCTATTTTCTCCTCTTCTCCTCTTCCCTCTTTTTTTTGCTGCTCTCTGACATGGCCCCCAAAGTCGCTGCCTCTGCCGCTAAGAGCAAGGGAAAGGCCGAGAGCAAGGAGAAGGCCTGCTCCGCTGTTCCCTGCCGACGTTCACCGCTGATCAAGGGTAGGTTTCGAACGAGGAAGATGAAAGGATTCAGTTGAACACGGAGACACATATGCACGGTTGGACACATGGATCCGTCTATGCGCCAACTCACTGCCGCATGGGTGTGTTAGCCGCATAAGCCGCTCGATCACATGACCAACTTTGTCTTATGCATGGCTGGCCTCAGCAGCATGACTGGCTCTGCCGCATGGGTGACCATGCCACATGGTTGACCTTGGCCGCATGGTTGTCTCTGCCGCATGGGTGCCTCAGCCGCATAAGCTTCTCTGCCATATGACGGCAGGCGCGGGAGGTCGACCTGGTCATCACAGTGGAAGAGGAACGTGAGTTCCTCCTGAAGTCCATGGATCAGGTAAAGACCGCATATGTAAAGAACAAGCAGGCCCTGGAATGTGACCTCCAGAAGTTGGCCCTCAAGCATGACAAGTTGGATGATCGAGGGAAGGTTTTTGTTGCTCAGGAGGACTCCACAACCCATGCCATGGCTGAGATCAACGAGCAAATTGCGTAACTTCAAGCCCATCTCGTTGTCCTGGAGGGCGACCTTCAGGAGGCTCGTCGAGAGAGGGAGGCCATCTGCGAGAAAACTAGCAGGGTGGCCCAGTCTTTCGCTGCCTTGGAGAATACGTTGAAGAGGCTGGAGGACAAGTACCAGGCCTATGCCCATTTAGAGGATCCTGCGGCTTTGGCTCAAGAAGTCGAGCGCAGAGTCAGAGCGAATATTGACGCTTCTATTGCTCGTCTCTAAGGGCGAATAGAGAAGTTGTGCACCAGTGAGGAGCAGTATTAGTTTGCGTTTCATTTTCTGAAACTGTCTTTTGTTCTTGTTTTGAAGTTTATTTTGCAGTTGGGACATGGATAGTCCCCTAAGTGTAGTTTACTCTTTTCACTTTAGTAAAATAAAATAAAATATTTTCCTTTTTTTTGTGATTTTTGTGTGAACTTCGGACATCGTACCAGAGGTAATATGGACATAGTAAAATATCGTGTTTGTTGAGGACATTCTGCTGGGCTTACGGTCGGGTGGTCGGGGAGGAGTTGCGGGGAGGCTGGCGGCCGGGGCGGTGGTCGTGGGGGGGTGTGGCGGTGGTGTTTCGATAGAGGGGGTCACGACGGAGCGGATGAGGGTGGTGGCGATGGTCCACGACGGCCAGGGTGGCGGTGAGGGGCGGTCGGGGGTGGTGGAGCTGCTGTGGAGTGGAGGGGAGGTTGGGTGCTGCGGGGGCTGCCGGAGGCGGAGGCGGCGGCCAGGGGGGGTGGCCGTCGGCCGGGGGGTGGCTGGGTGAGGGGCGAAGGGGTTGGCGGCGGTCCGGTGGCGGAGGGTGGCCGTGGTGGTGGTGGTGTGTGGTCGGAATGGGGGGGCTGTGGTCGGGTATAAATAGGGTTTAGGGAATGACATGGGTAGTAATTAGGGGGAAGTCTAGGGGTATTTAGGGTATTTTGGTTTTTTAGATATTTTTGCAGCCATTTGTGGGTCCCACATGACACGTGTGCGGTCCACATTCACCAGCCAATGAGGTGATGCCACCTCACACTGGAAATTTGCATAAAAACTCTTGAAATTCCTTAAATTGCAAATAGGTCCCAATATTGGTATTTTGCGTAATTACGCAATTTATCCGAAAAATTACCTGATTCCTAAAATTACTAAAATTCACAGAAATGAGGGGAAAAGCTGGGGGAGTGCCCTGGGGGGTGTGGGGGTGAGCCTGGGCAGGGGCAGGGCCTGGTTCTTAGGTGATACGGGTCACCGTATTTATTATTTAATAAATACTGCGCACGGTGTTCTCTAATTATTTAGAGGCAGGTAGGGTCATAATTTTTCTACGGTGTCAATATACTAATTGTAGTATATTCAAAGTAGAATATTTACGTATTTTTGTTTGGACAAAACTGGTGCAGGTTGGGCCTCAATTCCTAGGGGTACAGAGATGGGTAAAGAGCAAGAAATAAAATAGAAATTTAAATACGGACTTTTGTAATGATACTTGTGCGTCTCAAACGAGGCTCAAAATAAAGCATCTGAGAGTTGCACAAAATTCAGAAAAATAGTCTAACATGTCTAGGGCAGGTATGTGAATTTTGTCTGGGAATAATAGTCAGTGTAATGCCCTAATTAATTAGGTGATGGATAGGTGCACAATCAATAGGATATAAATAAATAAAATATTGCAATAAATTCTAATTTGCTAAAAAAATGATTTTTTTTTAAATAGTGAAATCTGGTCGAGGGAGTTTACAATCTACCCTCCTTAGAATATTTCGTCCTCGAAATAAAAACAGACATATAATGAGAATGAAAGATTGATTAATTTGAGATATTAAGACATAGTCATAGCTGAAGATTGATTGATTTGAAATATTTGGACATACCCTGGTCTGGAAATAGATGGGGAAAACATTATCGAATATCCTTTTCTCGTTCCCAGGTTGATTTGTCTGGTGCATGATATTTTCATGTAATACGAATTAAAGGATAGTCTGGCCTTGCAACATCTTCTCGCTTTGATCTAGGATTTCTACAGGCTCCGACACTAATCTCAATGGTCCAGCACATGACTTGTATCCGGAGTGTACCTCCTCAATTGGGATACGTGAGGGACGTCATGTACTTTCCTAATTTCTGAGGAAGAGTTTATCTTGTAATCCATTTCTTCGATGTGTTCCATCACATCGAAGGGTCGGATGCCCCTCGGGCTTAGTTTTCCTCATCTTCCAAGTCTCATAGTTCCTCGGGTAGGTGGGATCTTCAAAAACACATGATCTCCTATTTTACTCTATGTATACCCTTCATCCAAATTATAGGGGTACCATCAGGTTTACAACAGGTCGTATATTAATGGTAGTTCATGATATTTTTTCTCAAGGCTAACATCTGTCTATAATCTCTCCTTAAATCCATTTGCTCTATTCCCAAAACTACCTGAAGTTCTCAGCTATTACTTCATTCTCATGTTTGAGCCTAGCAATCAATGTCTAGCAATCTACCTATCTGTTTTTGCTTAGTCCTGATCATTATCTAGAGGTGGAAACAATATTTAGGTCGGTCGGTAGCTAGGGTTAACTACTATGATTTGCTATCCTAGGTACTATATATATCTGAATGGATAACTTGGTGGTCTACAGATGACGCTTCTCTTCCCGTAGTCTAGTATAGCATTTGTACTGGTTTAAATCAATCCATGCCTAAGACAGCGTCGAAGTTTGGTATTGGAAGTACCAAGAATCGCGTCCTCATTACTCTATTATACATGACTACTAGCATGCTTTAGTAATGTTGGTAACTGGAACAATGCCTCCTATGGTAAAAGTGGCTATTTGCAAGGCTACGAAACTACTAGATATGATGACAGTGTAGCTCTAGAATCAAATAATGCAGTTTGTAGGTAATAATGTAACTATAGTGGTACCTGAAATGGTTTCACCTTCCGGTTCTTCTACAACTGCAGCTAGTGCAAAGGCCTGCTCGTGCCTTTGTCTTTCGGTTTGTTGTCTGGCTAGATAGTACTGCGATTCCTGAGTGGCCAAGGGTGGTCCCCTCTGAAATCTTCCAGATGCTGGAGAATGCTGAACTCTAGTAGGGGGTTGCATTTTCTGGGCTGGTGCTGCTGGTCCTTGCCCGTTCTGGAGTGCTGCTTCTCTGTGTTGTGGGCAGTCTCTGGCCCTATGTTGATTGTCTCCACATATCAGGCATAGTCTATACTTCCTTCGGCAGTTTTTGGCATAATGTCCTTTCCTGCCACAATAGTGACAAGTCGGAAGTTCCTTGTATTGATATGGCCCTGTCTTGTGTGGTGCCTGATTTTTCGGGTGACGGATTGGTCCTCCTGCTCCGGTCTGGTCTCGGGCTGATATGGTTGGATTTGAGCATCTTACTTCTCGGCCAATGGCTTCTTGTATCCTTGCCTCTGAAAGAACTTCCTCGTAGAAAATCCTCGACTGTGCCGTGGTATGCCCTTGGAGCTCGAGGGTAAGGCCGTAATAAAATTTCAGGGCCTTCTCCAGCTCGTTAGGTATTAGGATGGCACCGAATTGACTTAGTCGACTGAACTCTGCGTCGTAGGCATCGACGGTTATATTTCCTTATTCCAAATGCAGGAACTGGGAGTACAGATCATCTCTAACCGTGGCTGGAAAGTATTTCGCCTTGAAGTATTCCAGGAATTGCTCCCAAGTATGGTTCTTGCCGGTGCTGCGCTCGATGGAGTACCACCAGGGATGGGCGTTGCCTTTTAGTTGGGCCCTTACTGCGGTCATCCATAGGTCAGGATGAATCTGTGAACCTTCCAGCAGTATTTCCGTGTTGGAGATCCAGTCTGCGATCTCTTCCGGAGTTTCGTTGCCAGAAAAGTTTCTCGGGCTCATTCGGCGAAAGCCTTGAACAGTGTTAGGGGGTTGGACAGGTGCTAGTGCCGGGGCAGTTGTCATCTCCAGAGCTGTTATCAAGGTCTGTCTCAGGGCTTCAGTTTGTTGCCACTGAGCCTATCTCAGGGCTTCAGTCTGTTGCCACTGAGCCTGCAACAGGGTTTGAAAATATTGGAACATCTGGGTTTGTCCCTCAAGCTGTGGTATCAGGGCTGAGAGGGCTGGAGGTGGAGGCAAAGGTGTCTCCGCCTGCGGTGTTGGTGCTTGGAAAGTTTGCCCTTCTAGCTGGGCTGGGGTTGTCTCCTGGGTAGGGTCCTGGGGAAGGTACGGGGTTGTTGGATTGACCAGCATCCTTCTTAGGGATTGGTCTCTCGGAAGGGTTGGAGTTCTTTGGACATCTGGCGATGGGTCTGTTGCTTGGTTAAGCCCATCATTAGCGTGTCCGCTGGGTATGTCCATATTTCTGAAGAAGATAGAATAATTTAGAAAAGTACGGAGAAAAAAAATATTAATAATCAAGCAGGCTGCAAAAAGTTTAGAATGAGTCATAGTGGATGAGACCTAGTGTTTCTATCCTAGTGCAGGCTTGCTGGGCATGTAATCATACCACTAGCAATTAACTAGACCTACATGGGCCACCACTAAAACCATGTCACGTCCCAGTCCCAAAAATATATGGAACTAGGCCACGTGGCATTGGCCAGCTGACACGTCACTAAGGGATTATCCAATTTAATGGACCCAAAGTGATGTGCTACGATGTCCTAAAATACTACAAGTCTAAATACAGGTAAATCTATCTCATCCACAGGAATATCATAAAATATGGAAAATAGTGCTGAATATATATATAGCTAAGTCTGAAATGTCATAATACAAATCAGATAATATCTGGTGGGAACAAACCCACTACAAAAGATAAGCAAAATAAGATAACTAGTGCATCGTCCTCGAAATATGTAGCTCCAACTCCAGTGTACTCAGGCAGACTCTGATGGCATCTCCTCTAACTGTTTCTCAGGGGCATCTCCAGTCTCCTGTCCAGGTCCATGTACTGTGGGGTAGAGTGTCTCATCTAAACCTGGCAGGAAACCAGGTCCTCAGTGGGACATAACAAGATACAGAAAAGTATGCCATGTATATGAATACTGAATAAATAACAGGGTGTGCTAGCCATCTAAGTGAATGCAATTTGAGACAACCTAGTACGTATGGGAAAGTGTGGCTAGACATATGCTGACGTAATTCACCAATCCGTAGTGACTGGCTAATATATGCCACATATGCCCCCGTTCAAGGGTACTATGCAATACACCATCTCCGAGGAGCATGGTCACCGGAATATATATATAACAGCCGTATCACTCCGTCGAGTGCGGTATCGGGATAAAGAGGTGGGTGTCCCATACGTCTTTTAGTCGTTCTCTCCGCCCAATGTAACTAATGCCAAGTCATAGTTCTCCTGACTTTATTCTAAGCCGTGATGCACGTCGTACGTACTGGTAGCTAATCAACTACGTAAACTTGCATCCCAAAATGAAGTGCAACCTTGTTGCGTGTACCCGTGTCAGGGTCTAAGAGGATATTAGGATAACCTCACAGTTGATGGTAAGTCTGTAAAGACTAGGTTAATTACACTACACGTCAACGTACATGTTGATGGTACCCGAGGCAGTCTCAGATACTTACTGTCATATGAAATTTACTAATAATAACATTCAACAGTTTAATATTTAAACAGTAAAAACTTGGCAAGGTATACTTGCCTACGCCTTTGTGCTGGAAGCACCAAGAACCTGTTCTTGCAGTCAAGTCTGAGGGGCCCTGTGACCAGGGGTCACTGACTGCGTTGCAGGTGTATTCTGTTTAGGACATACAGGGTTTATAAATATAATTTACATAAAGCGTACATTAAATACCATTTAAATATAGATGTATGTAAAGTCCTATATATAATATATATATATAGCATTTATACTTATGAAAATAATTACATAATAATATATATGTATTATTATATATATAGTATTAGAGCATAATAATATATAATAATTTTACACATCATAACTACTTATAGAGATAAATAAATATAAGTACTTATATATTTATATACAAAATGCAAGAAGAAATAATAAAATATATATATATGCTATATATATTTTATGTACTACATAATATATATATATGTAGTAATATAAATATATGTACATATAAGATTTAAAGCAATATATATATATATATATATAAATATACATATTTTCAAATATAGCTTATATATATATAACACATATATATAAGTATATATAATATATATAAATGCAAGGAGAAAAATACATATGTTACATATATATTATATACTACATAATTATATATGTATTAATATATATATATATATATATATATATATATATATATATATATATATATATATATATATATATATATATATATATATATATAAATATAAAGCAGGATATATATATATATATAAATATACTTATATATATATATATAAATAGCTTATATATATATATATATATAATACAATATATATACATATATACATAAATATATTTTAAATATACATATAATCTGAATATATAATATGTATATATATAAATAATATATTTACATGTATATAATATAATACATATAGAATATATACATATATGAAAATATATGTATATATATATATAAACAAATAAAATACATATGTATATACATATAAAATAATAGTAGATATATATATATACATATATGTATATATATATATATATATATATATATATATATATATATATATATATATATATATATATATATATATATATATATATATATATATATATATATATATATATATATATATATATATATATATACACATATAATAAAATAAAATGAAATAAAAATGCATTATATACAATATTATTATATATTAATAATATTGTATGTATACTTATAATATATAATAGTAAATATATGTATATATATATATATATATATATATATATATATATACATATATTTAGTATATATAAATATACTGTATTTATTTACTGTAATAATAATAATAATAATAATAATAATAATATATAGTAATATAGTATATATAATTATATATACATAAATATATATTAATATATATATATATATATATATATATATATATATATATATATATATATATATATATATATATATACATAAATAAATATATGTATATATATATATATATATATACATAAATAAATATATGTATATATATATATATATATATATATATATATATACATAAATATATATATATATATATATATATATATATATATATACATAAATATATATATATATATATATATATATATATATATATATATATATATATACATAAATATATATATATATATATATATATATACATAAATATATATATATATATATATATATATACATAAATATATATATATATATATATATATATATATATATATATATATATATATATATATATATATATATATATATATATAATAATGCATATAAATAATAAAAAAATGCATAATATATATACATATAATATATATATACTGTATATATATTTACTGTAATTATAATAATAATTATATAATACATAATATATATATATATATATATATATATATATATATATATATATATATATATATATATATATATATATATATATATATATATATATATATATATATATATATATATAAATATATAAGACATTATATATAATATATATGTATAAATATACATAGAGATATATATATATATATATATATATATATATATATATATATATATATATATATATATATATATATATATATATATATATATATATATATATATACATAAATATATATATAAATACATATTAAATATATAATAAAATATATGTATACTGTATAAATATACTGTATATATACAGTAATATAAATTATAATATATATTATATATTATAATATATATTTATAAACATATATATAAATAAATATACATATTTATACTATTATATATACACATATACATACATATACATATATATATGTATATACGTACAGAGAGGAGGTGAGTCACCTGCCACGTGGAGGGGGGGCCCCAGGCCTCGTCGCCGGCGGGAGGACGGCGGTGGAGCGGCCGTTGGCCGGCCGGAAAGGCAACTGCAGCAGCAGCTGCAGTCAGCAACAGCAGTAGCAGTGGCAGCTGCAGCAGCTCCGGCGGCGGCTGCGGCGGAGGAGACGGCGGTGCAGGTTGTCGGGACAACGGGGGAGGTGGTGGCGAGGCGTCCGGTGGTGGTGGCGGAGGTCAGGGGTAGCGGTGGTGGCGGCACGAGGGGGTCGGGTGGGTCGGCTGGGCTTACGGTCGGGTGGTCGGGGAGGAGTTGCGGGGAGGCTGGCTGCCGGGGCGGTGGTCGTGGGTGGGTGTGGCGGTGGTGTTTCGATAGAGGGGGTCACGGCGGAGCGGATGAGGGTGGTGGCGGTGGTCCACGACGGCCAGGGTGGCGGTGAGGGGCGGTCGGGGGTGGTGGAGCTGCTGTGGAGTGGAGGGGAGGTTGGGTGCTGCGGGGGCTGCCGGAGGCGGAGGCGGCGGCTAGGGGGGGTGGCCGTCGGCCGGGGGGTGGCTGGGTGAGGGGCGAAGGGGTTGGCGGCGGTCCGGTGGGCGGAGGGTGGCCGTGGTGGTGTGTGGTCGGAATGGGGGGGCTGTGGTCGGGTATAAATAGGATTTAGGGAATGGCATGGGTAGTAATTAGGGGGAAGTCTAGGGATATTTAGGGTATTTTGGTTTTTTTAGATATTTTTGCCGCCATTTGTGGGTCCCACATGACACGTGTGCGGTCCACATTCACCAGCCAATGAGGTGATGCCACCTCACACTGGAAATTTGTATAAAAACCCCTGAAATTCCCTAAATTGCAAATAGGTCACAATATTGGTATTTTGCGTAATTACGTAATTTATCCGAAAAATTACCTGATTCCTAAAATTACTAAAATTCACAGAAATGAGGGAAAAAGCTGGAGAAGTGCCCTGGGGGGTGTGGGGGTGAGCCTGGGCAGGGGCAGGGCCTGGTTCTTAGGTGATACGGGTCACCGTATTTATTATTTAATAAATACTGCGCACGGTGTTCTCTAATTATTTAGAGGCAGGTAGGGTCATAATTTTTCTACGGTGTCAATATACTAATTGTAGTATATTCAAAGTAGAATATTTACGTATTTTTGTTTGGGCAAAACTGGTGCAGGTTGGGCCTCAATTCCTAGGGGTACAGAGATGGGTAAAGAGCAAGAAATAAAATAGAAATTTAAATACGGACTTTTGTAATGATACTTGTGCATCTCAAACGAGGCTCAAAATAAAGTATCTGAGAGTTGCACAAAATTCAAAAAAATAGTCTAACATGTCTAGGGCAGGTATGTGAATTTTTTTTGGGGATAATAGTCAGTGTAATGCCCTAATTAATTAGGTGATGGACAGGTGCACAATCAATAGGATATAAATAAATAAAATATTGTAATAAATTCTAATTTGCTAAAAAATGATTTTTTTTTAAATAGTGAAATCTGGTCGAGGGAGTTTACAAGCACCAAGCCAGTGATCATCTTGTATATTTGTAAACTCCCTCGACCAGATTTCACAATTTAAAATCATTTTTTAGCAAATTAGAATTTATTGCAATATTTTATTTATTTATATCCTATTGATTGTGCACCTGTCCATTACACAATTAATTAGAGCATTACACTAGCTGTAATTCCCAAACAAAGTTCACATACCTGTCCTAGACATGTTAGACTATTTTCTTGAATTTTGTGCAACTCCCATATGCTTTATTTTGAGCCTCGTTTGAGACGCACAAATATCGTTACAAAAGTTTATATTTAATTCCTATTTAATTTTCTGCTCTTTACCCATCTCTGTACCCCTAGTGATTTGAGGACCAGTAGGCACCTGTTTTACCTAAACAAATACGATAATATTCTACTCTAATTATACTACAATTAGTGTATTGACACCGTAGAAAAATTATGACCCTAACTGCCCCTAAATAATTAGTGAACATCGTGCGCAGTATTTATTAAATAATAAATACGATGACCTGTATCACCCAAAGAACTAGACCCTGTCCCTGCCCAGACTCACCCCCACCCCTGCCTAGGCACTCCCCCAGCTTTTTTCCTCATTTCTGTGCAATTTGGTATTTCTAGGAACCAGGTGTTTTTTCAGACAAATTTCGTAATTGCACAATTTTCCAATTTTAGGACCTATTTGCAATTTATGAAATTATAAGGATTTTTATGCAAAATACATGTGAGGTGGCATAACCTCATTGGCTAGACAATAGGTGGCATGGGACCCACCTAAATATCCAGAAAAATCTGTTAAAAATATCCTAAAACTCAAATTACCAAACTACCCCTAAAAGTTTAACCTAATTACCAAACTACCCCCCAATCCGAACCCTATATATATCTACCCAGCCCTCTTCCATTCCCGACCACCCCCCACCCAACTCCGGCCACCCACCGCCACCGGACCACCGCCAACCCCCTCGCCTCTCCGCCAGCTACTCTCCGGCCGACTGCCACCCTCCCTGGCCGCCGCCTCCGCCTCCGGCAGCCCCCGCAGCAACCCTTTCTCCCTCTCCACAGCAGCAGCTCCCCACCTCCGACCGCCCACCACCGCTACCCTGGTCGTCGTGGACCACCGCCACCACCCCCATCTGCTCCGTCGTGACCCTCTCTACACAACCACCCTATCCCCACCGCCCCACGACGCCCTCCGCCGCCGCCACATCCCCTGCAACTCCTCCCCACTTCTCGACCACCAACCCGAGCCGACTCCCCCGACCTCCCCCACTCTCTCCACCGCCGTCGTGGACCGCCGCCACCACCACCAACCTCACCCCACTCCTCCCTCCGACGATCCCGCACCCTGAACCGCCGCCTCCGCCACTGCTCCGCCGCCGGCAGCCCCCGCAAGCAGCTACAGCTGCTGCTGCTGCTAGCAGCTACTGCTGCTGTTGCCGCTCCTCCGGCCACCTCCGACTGCCTCCGCCGCCGTCCTCCTGCCGTCGACGACACCTAGGTCCCACCTGTCAGAAGGTATACCCCCCCACTCCTTTATACGTATATACGCTTAATTTTATATATGTATGAATATATATATATAAATATGTATAAATATTTGTATATATGTATATTTAAATATATATATATATGTTTATATATATATAATATTATATATACTATATATATTAAATACTGTATAAATACAGTATATTTATACAGTATATTGTATATTATTATTATATATATATTATTATTATATATGTATGTATATATTTATGTATATATATATATATATATATATATATATATATATATATATATATATATATATATATATATATATACCTATATATATTTATACATATATATTTAATATCTATTTAATATATATACCTATATCATATTATGTATATATATTATAATATATATAGTATACATATATATGTATATATATGTATACATGCATTTTATTTCCTTATATATATTCTATATATTATGTATTAAATGTATTATATTACTTATATATTTATGCATATATATATATAAAGCAGTGTTATATATACACTACTATTATATATTATATATATATATATATGCACATTTATATTTCTGCATTTTTCATTCTTGTATTATATATATATATATATATATATATATATATATATATATACTATTTATATATATATAATATACTATTTATACTTATAATATATTATTATTATTGCTGGATAATACAGCAAATAAATATATGTATATATATATCTTTACATTCATGCACTGTCATTTCATTTTATACCTATATAAATATATATATTACCTATAATATATATATATAACAGTATATATTTAATTCCTGCACATGTCATTTCAATTTATTACATATATATATATATATATATATATATATATATATATATATATATATATATATATATATATATATATATATATATATTATATATATAATACTGTGCTGGATAATACAGCCTACAATTATATATGTAAATTTATATTTTCTGCACTGTTTTATTTATATATATATATATATATATATATATATATATATATATATATATATATATATATATATATATATATATCAGTGTTTATAAATACACTACTAAATATTATTACTATATATATCAGTGGATACACCCTGATAATATTATATTACTAAATATATATCAGTGGTTACACCCTGCTACTATTATAAATATTATTATTGCTGGATAAATACAGCATATATATACATTACCTGCATTTTTCTTTTTCTCTTTTATATATATAATCTATATGTGTATCCTATATTTTATATATATATATATTGTCATTATACCATGATATTCACGAACACTGTATGTTTTAACAGAACCCAACTCCAGCACAGCCAGTGACCCCTGTCACCAGCACCTACAAACCTGACTGTGAGATCAGGGTTTCAATACTATCAGGGAGTAGGCAAGTATACATTGCCAAGTTTACTGTTTAAATTCAGTTATTGTTATATGCTCTTGTTTCTGAATTTCATATAACTATGAGTACCTGAGACTGCCTCAGGTACAGTCAACTGATACATTGACAATTACTATAATTAACTTAGTCTTACAGACCTACCAACATCTGTGAGAGTATCCTGATATTCTCTTAGACCCTATCACGGGTACACGCAACAAGGTTGTACTTCATTTTGGGATGCAAGTTTACGTAGTTGATTAGCTACCAGTACGTACGACGTGCATCACGGCTTAGAACAAAATCAGGAAAGTTACGACTTGGCATTAGTTACATTGGGCGGGGAGAACGACTAAAAAACGTATGGGACACCCACCTCTTTATCCCGATGCCGCACTCGACGGAGTGATACGGATGTTATATATATATATTCCTGTGACCATTCTCATCATAGATGGAAAATTGTATAGTGCCCTTGAACGGGGGCATATGTGGCATATACTAGCCAGTCACTACGGATTGGTGAATTACGTCAGCATATGTCTAGCCACACTTTCCTATACGTACTAGGTTGTCTCAAATTGCATTCACTTAGATGGTTAGCACCCTGTATTTATTTATTCAGTATTTACATACATGGCATGTTATTTTTATGTATCTTGTTACGTCCCACTGAGGACCTGGTTTCCTGCCAGGTTTAGATGAGACACTCTACCCCACAGTACATGGACCTGGACATGAGATTGGATATGCCCCTGAGAAGGAGTTAGAGGAGATGCCATCAGAATCTGCCTGAGTACACCTGGAGTTGGAGCTACATATTTCGAGGACGATGCACTAGTTTATCTTATTTCAGCTTTTACTTATCTTTTGTAGTGGGTTTGTTCCCACCTGACTTTATCTGATTTGTGTATGATATTTCAGACTCAGCATCTATATATTCAGCACTATTTTCCATATTTCATGATATTCCTGTGGATGAGATAGAGTTACCTGTATTTAGACTTGTAGTATTTTAGGACAGCGTAGCACATCACTTTGGGTCCATTAAATTGGGTAATCCCTTAGTGACGTGTCAGCTGGCCAATGCCACGTGGCCTAGTTCCGTATATTTTTGGGACTGGAGCGTGACAATATCTAAACCTGTTGCAAACTAACTTGTGTCTTCGTGGCAGGGAAGGCATGGTAAGTATTGTGAAGGTAATTCAGACGGGCAGGTAAAATCCACCGAACGGTGGCACGTTCATTTCAGTAAATTCTATATGCTGCTTACTTGTAAATGAACTAAGGGAAGATAAAAACCCACAAAATATGCATGTTTTATTAAAACAACGTGTTGATTGGTATAGTCAGGCTAGCTCGCCTTCTCCGCACCAAGGCGAACCGAGCGAGGAGCCGAAGTCGTCTACCCGATCCAGTCCAGCTGTTGGCGCATCTTCACCGCACCCCTTGAAGCATTTTGAAGACAGGAGCTTGCAACTCTTCACACACAAATGCAGCTCCATGGCAAAGCTATCCTCCAGCCTGGAGGTCTTTATCATTTTGAGTTTATAAAGGGATATAATGTACAGGACTGCTATCTCATTTTGAGTCAACTCTTTTGTAAGCCCGTGCGGCATATTAGCTGACTCGTTCAAGAGTTTGTAATAGATGTTCATTATCAATAAAGAGAACTTTTCCATGTTTTATATCTGTGTTTCAATTTATCTGCGTACTCTGAATATGTGCTTGATATGCAAATCATTGAAGTCTTGTACGGGCGCAACCCCAGGCCCGCACGGCGGTCACGATTCGGGGGACGCCTCAACGATTCTACGGAATTGGGTCGTGACATAATGGTTTCAGAGCACAGATTCAAAGTTCCTTAGACTTCGTGCTAGAAAAGTTCCTTTAACAATCAAATTTCTGTGCGAACTCTTGAACTCGCTAGGCCAAAATGAGATACGTTCATACAATAAGTCCATAATACATTATGATTCTAATATAATTTAACTTCTTTTGAAGGAATGGCTCCAGCGCAATCTGCAGCGCAAGCACCGAACGAAACGCAAGGCCAAGAAAATAGTTCGGGCACTTCGGGAAGTTCAGAGAGCCAGCGAGCCGTGCCAAGCATCGATCCCATCCAGCAAATGTTGCAGATGTTGGAGGCAAACCAACAAAGGGACGAGGCTCGCTATGAACGGGCCGAGAAGCGGGCGGAAGAGAGTCAGCTCAAGTTTCAAGACAATATAGAAGCACGATTCTCAGTCCAACAGAAGCAGGTGGATGCCCTGCAACAGATCATTCAGACTTTGGCTTCCAACCATTCTTCGGCAAGAACGCCGACTCCGGTGGAACAGCCCGCGCTTGAAGTAGAGACGCCGCAAATTCCAAGGACGAGGGACGTGACTACCTTCGACTTTGGCCACTTCAAGAAAGTCTGCAATACCCCATTCAACGGGACTGAGGACCCGATCGTAGCTCTAGATTGGTTAGCCGAACTTAAAGATCACTTCGCTCTGCTAGAGGTCCCCGAAGAGAAGCACGTCGCCTGCGTGCAACTACAGCTCCGCCTCAACGCGCACGATTGGTGGGTCGTGCATCGACGATCTCTCCAATTTGATCACGGAGAGGAGGCGATCTCGTGGACGACTTTTCGTGCCACGTTCAAAGAGGAGTTTGTACCCCCTCCAGTACAACGTCAGATGGAGAACGAGTTCGTACAACTGAGGCAAGGCAGTATGACAGTTAAAGAGTACTCTGCCGAATTCAACCGACTCTCCAAATTCGCTAGGGCCTATTTACCTGATGTAGCGAGTCGAGCTAGAAGGTTTGAAGGTGGACTACGCCCTGCCATCAATGCGCACATAGTCGTTCTGCAGTATCGTACAATGCGTGAAGTCATGAATCACGCCCTATCTCCTGAACTGCACTATCCTCACGTTCCTGCCGGCGCTGTGCATACCTACAATCACAAACGCCAAAGCAACGAGAGAGAAAACAACACTACAAAGCGTCACAATAACGGCGGGAAGCAGAAAGCAAACCAGCCTTGTAGTTTCTGTAAAAAGCTGGGGCATATAATAGACAAATGTTGCCTGAAACTTGGGTTATGCCTAGCCTGTGGCGGATCAGACCATTCTGTTCGTGATTGTTCCTTGAGTCAGGATCGCCGTCCAGAACGCACTAATCCCTAACGGTAGGTCTTATTCTTAAGTTTCGGGACAAAACTTCCAATTAGTTGGGTAGGATGTAGCGCCCCGTTCTCCCGGTGCGGAGAGCGCGGCTAAGAAACACAAGACGGTATCGTTCGATCGGGATAGATTGAATTAAGAACTCGTCCTCGTTATGGATTTGTTTCTTTGGAATCGATTTCCATATTCAGTGGACCACGCCCCAAGGATCGGCTTAGCGGCAGAGTCATGAGGGACCTCTCCGCTGCTATCTTTTATTGCCTCGGTTTTCGATGTCGCTTGTTGCTTTCGTGCTTTGAGTTGGTTTTGGGATTTGCTTGTTTTCCTTGAACGGTTTTGATGGTTTTCATTATTTTCGTTCATTGAACTACACTTCTATTCCGAGATTGGAAAGAGAGGAAGAAGTATTAATCGAGCTGTTCGTGTGCAGGTGAACGAGCAGTAGGCGGCTTGCGAGCGGAGTCGTGAAGCGCCTGTTTCCTTCTCCTTCCAACTATCTAAGTGAGTGGCTACCAACCCGATTAGATAGCCCTACTTCCAACTTCACACCCTAAATCTGCACTCTTCTTTGCCCCGATCAAACGATACCAAATAATAATAAAAGAAACCAAGATAAAAGAGAATAGACTTGGTTCATTATGCTTGTCAATAACTTCATGAACGGATACTGAACTGCATGCTTGTTCATTTGGGAATAAATCACGAATTGTTGCTTGTCTTATACAATTGCTTGTCTTGTACTCTTGTTGCCTCAACTGTAATAACTTGTTACTTGTATATTGTTCGATCATGGACAACTTATGCACAGGGTAACGGTCTTGCGGACGATGCTGGGGCACTGGCATCGATCCGGTCCGGACGAGCCCTATTGTTTAGTCTCTTGTTCTTGGCAGAATGGTTTACAACGCCCCCTTGTACTTTCGTTGCACACCATTCTCGTCAAAGACTATCGTCCATTATGGCACCAAGCCAGTGATCATCTTGTATATTTAAATCTGTTGCAAACTAACTTGTGTCATCGTGGCAGGGAAGGCATGGTAAGTATTGTGCAGGTAATTCAGACGGGCAGATAAAATCTACCGAACGGTGGCACGTTCATTTCAGTAAATTCTATATGCTGCTTACTTGTAAATGAACTAAGCCAAGATAAAAACTCACAAAATATGCATGCTTCATTAAAATAACGTGTTGATTGGTATAGTCATGCTAGCTCGCCTTCACCAGTATGTTTCGACATGCTGACCCTCGTTGAAACAGGTTCTCCGCACCAAGACGAACCGAGCGAGGAGCCGAAGTCGTCTACCCGATCCAGTCCAGTTGTTGGCGCATCTTCACCGTGCCCTTTGAAGCATTTTGAAGACAGGAGCTTGCAACTCTTCATACACAAATGCAGCTCCGTGGCAAAGCTATCCTCCAGCCTGGAGGTCTTTATCATTTTGAGTTTATAAAGGGATATAATGTACAGGACTGCTATCTCATTTTGAGTCAACTCTTTTGTAAGCCCGTGCGACATATTAGCTGACTCGTTCAAGAGTTTGTAATAGATGTTCATTATCAATAAAGAGAACTTTTCCATGTTTCACATCTGTGTTTTAATTTATCTGCGTACTCTGAATATGTGCTTGCTATGCAAATTATTAAAGCCTTGTGAGGGCGCAACCCCAGGCCCGCACGGCGGTCACGATTCGGGGGACGCCCCAATAATTCTACGAAATCGGGTCGTGACAGCCAACCCGAAAGGTTTGCTCAAAGGTGCGAAGGACATGGCAAACCCTACTGGGGGAGGAGGTAAGAATGATAACTCAGAGGTGACGTAGACGTGTGTTGATCAATAGCCATACCGAGAGGTTAGGTACGATCCTAGTGTTTTTGAGGAAGGAGAAGGAAGAACGTCAGAGGTAGTATAGATGTGTCTGTTTGCTTGTAAAATCCCTAATCCTAAAAACCGTATTACCCTTTTTAATTAATTATTAAATTAATAATAGTAATTAGGAGCTAAATAAAGGAAATAGATTTTTATTTAATTTTTATTTTGGGTGTTGTGCATTTAGAGGATTTATGGAGCCATTAGAAAAATTTCCTAATTTATTTCATATAGGAGACCCTTTGGACAGCTGCTAGCTTAATGGTATGCGAGGATATAAATTCTAGAATTTTTCTATATATATATATATATATATATATATATATATATATATATATATATATATATATAATAGAATTAGAATAAGAAATAAAAGAAATAAGAAAAAAGGATAAGAAAAGAAAAGAAAAAGGAAATGAAATGGATTCCTATCGGATCCAAAACCCGCTGCCCCGCAAAATCGACCTGACCCGCTCTCTCAATCTTCCTCTCTCTTCTATATATATATATATATCACAACGACCAAACCCTAACCCTAGAGCCTTCTCCTCCTCCCTCTCCCAGCCGCGACCGCGCCGACCCTGAGTTATCGCCGCCGCTGTACGCCAGACCGCCGGAGAACCATTCGTCGCCGTCCGCGCCAACGCGCGCGCTGCGTAATTTGAACAGCAATGTACCCCTGTTCAGGACCCAATTTTTGTCACATCCCTCGACCAAACTCGACCATGTCTTCGCTGGTATGATCCTCACCTATCCCTCTTCAATATCCGTGTATTAGTTGACCTCGAATAGCGCGTAACCCTAGGCAAAAATAGCATCCAAGTTGATAAAAAAAGACCAATTTTGGGTATCGTAGAAAACTGCGGTGATCACCCATGTTCCCGGATTCGTATCTCCCACTACAGAGATCCGAATTCGATTTTTCTTTTTGGTATGCGGAGACTACTTGACCTAGTTTAATTTCTGTTAATTATATTAATTTGTTAACTACCGTATATGAAATAAATTAGTTGAAAAAATCCGAAAATATACTTTTTTCCAAATTCTAAAAATTGTGAAATAGAGCGCGCCCCGCCAAACGGGACCGCCCCATCGTGTACCAAGTGTACCAAAAGGTGCGTACGGTGTATCCAGACGTGTGAGATTTTGCAAAAACTGATTTGGACGTGTGTGCGCGACGGAATCAGCCCGTATCCGTAGAAGATTCTTCGTGTCGCAACTTCTACAAAAGCCCTGCGTATTTTGTACACGCTCGTCAGAATGCGACGAAACTTACGCCACTGGACTCGTGGTATCGCACTGGTCCTGTGACCCAATTTTTACGTAATTCTGAGATAGTTGACCAAGTCGCCAATTGGCGGGCCCCACGGTTGACTTTTTTAGCAAAATTGTGTTCGGCTCACCGGAATCCACATTTGGACATACCGTTGGGTTCGTACTAACATTTAGAGTTTGTTTGACCTATAATTTGTCCAATTTAGAGACCTTTACCCTTGGCACACTTTTCGGTGCAAAGTGGCCCACAAGTGGAGCCCGCTTTGACCCAAAATTACCGTTTGCCCCTGTATCCAAATTGGACGAAAGGGTAGTATTTTTAGCTATTTTGCTTTCTGGGAACGTTGGTGATATTTATTTCAGCATTCAGAGACGTTCATTCTGAGGTCGTAGTTTTTGACTCTTGGAGTTTGACATCTGGATATTACTCTCTGCAGCTCTCTTGTCAGGCAAGTATACATTGCCTTGTTGTACTGTTTAAATTCAGTAATTATTTTAGTTGCATATTTATTATTGTAGATTGTATAAACTGTGCGTGTCCGAGAGAGACTCGGGTGCAGTCAACGGAGGCGTTGACGTCAGGACAGTGTCTGACCTAGTGTCTAGTAGACCCACCTAAAGTTGTGGAGTTATTAATATGACTCCCAGGCCTTGACACATATCATTACACGTCACAGAGTGAGTTTATATAGGGACGCATGCCTCATGGTCGACTGGCCATCGGGGTGAGCAACACGTGTGACGGTATTTAGCTTAGTGTTTATTTCTATAAAGACTTACATTATGGTACGAGATGTGCACGTCGTGTTCACGACTTGTATATCTTCATTGGGCGGGGAGGACGACTAGTAGGCGTATGGGACCCCACTTCCTCTATGCAGATTCTACACTCGACGGAGTGATATGGACGTTATATACTATACAGATTCCACGTTCTTCGGAGCGATATCGACGTTATATACTATGCAGATTTCCCGTTCTTCGGAGTGGTAGGACGTTATTACATTATATTGCGCCCTTGTATTGGGGGCTTATGTGGCATATACTAGCCAGTCATGCCGATTGGTGAATTATGTCAGCATATGTCTAGCCTACACTTTCCCATACGTACTAAGTTGTCCTCAAAGTGTATTTTACTTAGATGGTTAGCGCACCCCTTTATTTATTCAGTATTTACTTTATGGCATGCTTCTATGTATCTTGTTATGTCCCTCTGAGGACCTGGTCCCTTTCCAGGTGTATCGTTCATGAGTATTTGCAGGAGCGCAGATCCGGACTGGCTACTTATATTGCGAGAGGTCTTCTCTTCGAGCCTCGTGATTGTTAGAGGTTGTACTTACATTATATTTATCTTGCTTATTCTTTATTCATACGGCTGACATGCTTACGTGTCATAGTCCTACGTATTTTGGGACTGGGGCGTGACATTGCTTCCATTGAGAAAATCCCACTGGGGAATTTTGGTGGACTTATTATTCGTTGTGCACGTTGAGTACAAATAATAAGTTCAAAAATAATCCCTATAAGAGGTAATATAGATGTGATAGGTTTTGTAGACCTTTTACTTTTTGTGCATGTTAGTGCAAGTAATAAGTTTGAGATAAGCCCTGCCAGAGGTAATATGGACATGACAGTTTTTATGGACTTATTATTTGTTGCGCACGTTGCGTGCAAATAATAAGTTCAAAACAAGCCCTATCAGAGATAATATGGATGTGATAGATTTTGTGGACCCATTACTTTTTGCACATGTGAGTGTAAGTAGTAGGTTTGAGACAAGCCCTGCCAGAGGTAATATGGACGTGACAGTTTTTGTGGACTTATTATTTGTTGCACACGTTGAGTGCAAATAATAAGTTCAAAAATAATCCCTATCAGAGGTAATATGGACGTGATAGATTTTGTGGATCCATTACTTTTTGTGCATGTTAGTGCAAGTAATAGGTTTGAGATAAGCCCTGCCAGAGGTGATATGAACGTGGCAGTTTTTGTGGATTTAACATCGCTGGTGTACCTTGGTGAGTACGGATGATAAGTAGGGATGACGAACGATATCAGAGGTAATATGGACGTGATGATCGATAACCAACATCCGAAAGGTTTATTTAGAGGTAATATGGACATGGTAAACTCGGTCAGGAAGAAATATTATGATAGTAGTTCAGAGATAATATGGACGTGAACCAATGTCTGAAAAACTCATTGAGAAGTGATTTGTTGAGTATGGTCTATCCGAACATGAAGATAGAACTAAGGATTGCTCCGCTGGGGAGATTGATTGGACGATAGCTCAGAGGCAATATGAACATGGATAGCGTCTAAAGAGATTAGTTTTTGAGTGCTGCGGGAGTGTGCGAGTAGACCTGAGGAATGCTCCGCTAAGGAGACTTTGGGGATCAATCATCCGTTGTGTATCTAGGGCTCCTAGATACAGATGATGGCTTTTACGAGAATTTGTAACGAAGGAAAAAATATTGCATATAGGTACTTGCTGTGGATGAAGATCCCAGAGTGTAGAGATATACGTTTGGGTTATCCCGCTAGGGATGAGGGGAGTACAAGTCTAGTTTAGACGTAGTACTTTTTAGGAACTTGTTGTTGATATGCATCAAGAGCAAGTCACCATTGGGTTTCACTAGCCAGTATGCGTCGTTGGAAAATACGGTTTCCACAATGAACGGGCTCTCCCATTTAGGTTAGAATTTGTCGTCCGTCTTGTGAGTCATAACCATCGATCTTCTTACTGTTAAGATGAGATCACCCACTTGGAACGTTCTATGTTTTACCCGTTTGTTGGAGGCTCTAGAGAGACGCGCTTGATATACAGATATATGCTTTGTTGAGCTAAGAGCTATTTCTCGCCGAGTGCTTCCAACTCATGTAAACACCGACGGTAGTTGTCGTTCGTGGTTAGCTGGTTGGAGAGAGCTACTCATAATGGAGAGATTTGGATCTCGAGGGGGAGGACCACTTCGCTTTGTTACACCAGAGAGAGGCGTATTGCTAGTAGCTATCCGGACTGTTGTACGGTAGGCCCAGAGACATTCACCCAGCTTCTCGTTCTTGTCACATTTATGGGAAGACATGAATTTCTTAAGGAGCTTGATGATGGTTTTGTTGAATGCTTCTGCCAGACTGTTTGCTGCTGGGTTGTAGGCAATCGACGCTACATTCAGAATCTAATTTTTATCATAGAACCGATAGAACATATGCCTTACAAACTGTGAACCATTGTCATGGATGATCCTTCGTGGTAGGCCGAAGTGGTATATGATGTGATGCTTGACAAAGTTAATAACATTTGATATTTTGACTTCAGCGAGCGGGACAGCTTCCGCCCTCTTGGAGAATTAGTCGGTGATCGCTAAGATGAACCAATGTCCTTTTGATGAATCCGGACTGATTGGCCCAATGATATCCATTCCCTATGCCTCAAACGACTAAGATGCTACCGTTGGGTGTAAACTCAGATGGCTGGTGGATGAAGTATGCGTGGACTTGGCATGCTTGGCAATTCCTCGCGTAATCAACAACATCTTCTACCATCGTAGGCCAATAGTAGCATATTCTCTGAAGACAGTCTTGTAGCTTTGGACCGGGTTGATGAGCCCTGCAGACGCCATCATGAGCTTCGCGAAGGCTTATTTTACCTCTACGTTCGATAAGAATTATAGCAGAAGGCCGTCATAGGACCGACGATACAATATTTTGGTCTCTGTGTCGTAATAGAAACGGAGGGAGCGTCTCCTGATTGAAGTGGCCTCCTTCGAGTTTTCGAGAAGAATTTCGTAGACTGCATAGTTAATGAATAGAAGCCCCTAATCCTGAGTATCAATGTCGACATCCGCTGCATAGCTGAGGTAAAGGCATAGGTTATTCTTGGGACAGACCATCTCTTGGCCGATCACATCGATTAGCTGATTGGTGTTGTTTGGTACTACCCAAGAAGCAGTGAGCCCGGCTAAAGCGTCAGCCATGATGTTTTGCAACAGAGGAACATGCTCAATAAAGAACATATCGAAGGTTGCGATAATACTAAGTGCAGCTTGGTGGTAGGGGATCAAGTCTTTGTTTCGGACTTCATATACTCTCTGGACCTGATTGACGATTAGCTGAGAATTGCCGTAGGCCTCCAGGTACTCTACTCCAACTTGCTTGGCGAGGTGGAGTCTGATGATTAGGGCATTATACTCTGCCATATTATTGGAGCATGGCTCCGTGAGGGAGTATGCACGATTGATGATGAGGCCGTATGGGAGAGCAACACTATCCCGACCCCAACGATGATGCCGCCTTTGGGCCCTGTTCTTGAAGAACCGTCAAAGAACATTTGCCAGAAAGCTTCGTGTGAAGTAACATTGGTGTCCGCCACTTCATCTGGAATCTTTTCATAGAGCTTTGAGATTTCTGACCCCGGGTGGGATGCCAAAAAGTCGGCCAATGCTCGAACCTTGACGACCTTCTGTGGGATGAATAACATATCATATGGGGATAATAGTATTGCCTTTGTAGCCAAGCGGGAACTGGGTGCCCCAGGTTTGGTCATGAGGACCCTGAGAGGGTTCACTCATGAGATTACATGAATGGTCTGTCCAGTCACGTAATATCGAGTTTTTTGGATGGCGAATACCAGAGCAAAGCATTCCTTCTCATCGATGGTATACCTATGCTCTGGGCCGACCATCATCCGGCTGAGGTAGTATATGGCCTGGTAGTGGCATGCATCACTATTCTGGTCTAACAAGGCACCAAGAGAGTGATCCACCGCACGTACATAGAGCAAAAATAGATTTTCCATGACCGAGGCTACCAGTACAGGAGGGTTTGATAGGTATTCTTTGATGTTGTCGAACGCTCGTTAGCACTCTCCATTCCAAAAAAAAGGAGACACCTTTCTTCATGAGCCGTGTGAACATCCGACAACGTCCAGAGAGGTTTGATATGAACCTCCTGATGTATGCCAACCTCCCTTGAAGGCCACAGAGTTCCCGGAGGTTCCTTGGCGGATTCATATCCAGGATGGCCTTGGTCTTATAGGGGTATATGTGAATACCCCGGGAAGTGATGATGAAACCCAGAAATTTGCCGCTGGAGACTCCCAGTAAGGACTTGGTAGGGTTCATCTTGAGGCGGTGTGCACGCATTAAGTCAAACACAGTCTTCAGATCTTGGAGGTGATCATCTTTGGAGTGACTCTTGATGGTGATGTCATCGACGTAGCATTCTACCGTCTTACGCAGATATTCATGAAAAATGGTGCTCATAGCTCCTTGGTATGTAGCACATGCGTTCTTTAGGCTGAAAGGCATGACCGTGTAGAAGTATACGCCTACTGGGGTCTGGAATGATGTATATTTCTCATCTTCAAGAAACATCTTAGTTTGGTTGTAGCCTGAGAAGCCATCCATGAAGGACATGCGCTCAAAGCCACAAGTGTTGTCGATCATTACGTCGGTGATTGGAAAAGAAAATTCGTCTTTGGGACATGCCGCATTTAGGTCACAAAAGTCAATACAAATTCAGATCTTCCCATTCTTCTTAACGACAGGCATGGTATTGGCTACCCAATCAGGGTGTTGTTCATCGCAGATGAAGCCACTAGCTATCACCTTGTTGACTTCAGCTTCGATGGAATCCATCACGTCTGGCCAGAACCATCGTTGCTGTTGCTTGACTGGTTTAGCGTTTGGCAAAATGTTGAGCTTGTGGACCACAATTTGAGGGTCCAGCCCTAGCATGTCTTCGTAAGTCCAGACAAAGACATCGATGTATTCCCTGATGAGTTGTAATATGGATTCTCGGTTTTTATCGGGCAAGCTTTTACTGGCGAAGATAGGTTTGGGGTATGATTCGTTACCGAGGTCGATTTGTACAACTTCATCCTCTGTGGGAGGCTCTCGTTGTTCGAATCGCATCTCCCATTACGAACCAAGGTATTGGGCCCAAGGTTCCATCTTAAAGAGCTCGGATGGATCCTCGTTGCCTTCCTCAAGGTCGACAGACACCATGTTGGAGGACAGTGTTTGTCTGAGCACGTCCTCGACGCTGACATCGGAGTCCTAGACTAAAGATTCTGAAGAGTGTAAGCGTACTTCATCTTCTTTATCTGATCCCTTGACGGTTGTAGGAGGCGTTACATATCCTAAGCCATGCTTGGTCTTATGATAGTAATCCTCGGGGTTGCCTGCAGGGGAAGGAAGTCGTAAATGCGACCTTTGGCCTTTGCCGTAGTTCAATACTTAAGTGATCTTCAAGTTGTATGCCATCTTCTGGATAAGATGCATGGCTTGTGAACTGTACCAGTAGAGTGGCATTCTGCCTACATCATATTCTGGTTCTACTTTCCTTGGGGTGAAGGACCGGGGGCATTCCACTTTGCCGAAGATGATGAGCTTATCTTCCGTCTTCCTAGGTGGGACTAAGAAATAAGAATCTTGACTAGAGTGAAGCTGGTACACTGGGTAGCTAGTGGTCACTTGTGTGTGCAGATGAAGGCCTAGTCCATGCTCGATGGAGTAAAGTGTACTTATATGCATACGTTCATAGTAGTACAAAGATAGTTCTTTATTGAGAAAGTAAGGTATCTTTTCTAGAGGAATTACATTGTCAGGGGAAGGGATGTTAACATTAGCAGATATGTACTCCTATAGCTTATCCTTTTTCTCAGTTACCCCTAGTGCAAGGGAAGGTTTTGGTGGTTTTCTGTGTAATTTTACCACCAAAGGTCCAAAAGCTGCAGTCGTGGTCGGGTCTTTCTTTGGTGGTCGGCTGGGCCTGTGAAGGCGAACGATCATGTATTTGGAAGGCTTAGATAGAGTGGGATCTTCTTTTGGTGGTTGATTCAGCCTACGAAGGCAAATAACCATTGGCTCTGACGACGCTGAAGGTACCGGAGATTTAGGTGCCTTCCCGCACGATTTGGCGATGAGGGAAGAAGCCTCATCGGGAGTGCGAGCCTTGAGGCAGATTCTCAAGGGCTCCTCGGGTGTTGTTGTAGCCTCAGCTTCATCGTTGGCCTCATTGCCACCTTCATCTTAGTGGACTTTCTTGTAGAGGATCGAGTCGGAGTAGTAAATCTCGATTCTCTTAAACAGATTAACATCAGCGAAGTTCGTCTACATATTTCAGGCACTTGTGGAGGGTGGACGGCACGATCCTGTGTTCATGTATCCACGAATTCCCCAATAAGACATTGTAGGATGTATCTACGTCTATGACGTAGCAGGTGACTTTTTTTTTTAGGTCACCGATCTGGCATTCAAACGAATTTTGTCCAGAGGGTAACTCCTTCCTTTGTTGAAGCTACTGATGGCGGTATTGGTGGCCGCTAGATGATGCATCGGGATCCCCATGGTCTGAAGCAAATTTCTTGGGATGATGCTGATCGACGATCCTGGGTCAATATGCATCCGATTCACCTTGACGTCGCTAATAAATCCTGTGTAGTACAGGGGCCGATCGTGCCTATTATTTTTTAGCAACATGTCCTGTTGTGAGAATATAATTTTGGGTATCGCATCCATGGCATTGTTGCAATACGGACAAGCAGCAGGATCTTCGGTTGGTGACTTAACTTGTGCCAGGTAGATATCGACATTCTGCAATGCCTCACTCAGGGCAGCCTGAGTGTCTTTGGAGAGCCGTAAAAGCTCAAATAGCGACAATTTTTCCAGAGTATTGGCTAATTGCGCTAAGTTATCAAAGTTATAGTGCCTTTCCAGCCCTTGTGGTGCATCCATGCGTAGCGGTTTATCGAAACACGTTTTCTTCTGTTTAAACTTGTCCGCTGGCGGGGGCTGAGATGGCCAAGACCAGTGGTGGTAGGCGCGACAACCGGGGGCGTATCGTCGTGCATAAGTTGGTACATTATGTCTACTTGTTGAACCCGTTGCCAACTATTCAGCCGAGGAGGAAACTGTGTAACGGGATTTAGATTTCCTGTTATTGGACTTAGCGGTGGAGGATATCGCCGGTTGCGTCAAGTCTGGCACGAGGTCGGGATGGACCTACATTACTTTCCCACGTGGTGTGACAAGAGGTATTAGCCCGGCCGTCTGGTTACAAGCTGATGGAAGGTTGACCACCTCCATAGTTTCCTTTGGGACTGGAGGGATACCATGTTGGCGGCGACCGTCACATCGTCGAATTCTAGGAAAAGGGCCTTGGTATCGATTAGGCGTTGGATGTACCACTTCAGGGTATAGTACTCCTGCGTTGGGTGATGGACGTATCGGTGAAAGTGATAATACTTTGGGTTGTCCATTTCTGCCGCTTCAGGTTGACGTCTGACGTCGGAGAGCCAAATTTTGCCTCCCTGCATCAGTATATCGAAGATGGGTTTGACATCATGATCTTCGAAATAGTAAGTCTCCTTTGGTTTTGGAGCCTCTGCCTGCTTTTGCTCAGTTTTTACTACCAAAATATGATGAAATAGCGACGTCATAGTAAAACGTCGTTAATATTAAATAATTGAGTGACTCCTAAAATAAACGTTGTTATACGTCGCTATTAGCGACACATAGCAACATTTAGCGACTGTACTTCAGTTTTTATAAGAATAGTCGCTATAAGCTTTTTTAACGTCGCTAATTTTTATAATTTAGCGACGTTTAGCGACTTATTGATCGACGTTATTTTTTTTTATCTTTAGCGACGTTTCTAGCGACGTCTCTGACGTCACAAACTTTTAATTAGCAACGTTTAGCGACTTCTTTATATGACATCGCTAATTTTTTAATTAGAGACGTTTAGCGACGTCTCTTGTGGACGCCGCTAAATTACTGAATATAAGGTTCCCTCGTCTATTCGACTTTTCATTTCTCCCCCCCAACTTTTTAATTTCTTCCCCCCCCCCAACTTTTCAAAAATGTGCGCCCCCACCGGCGATCCATCCTCCCCCGGCGACCCTCCGCTGCTCCGACGACCCATCCCTTGACCGCCTCCCTCGCCCCCACCCCAGACGCGGCTCCTCCCCCTCCGGTGCTGCTCCTCCCCTCCAGCGTAGGCCTCCTCCGTCGACCCCTCTCTCAGGCGCCCCTTAATGCCCCGTTCCCCCTATTCGGGGAGCGCGGCCAAGAAACACTTAAGACCGTCCGAACGGGACAGATTGAATCAAGATCCTTTCGTCGTTATGGATTGGTTTCTTCGGAATCAGGTCCCAAATTCAACGGATCGTGCCTCAAGGAAGGACTCGGCGGAAGAGTCAGGAGGGGCCTTTCCGTTGCGTTGGTTTCCTTGCCCGTTTTTGTGCCGTTTGGTTGCTTTCTTGCTGGTTTTATGACTTGCGTTTTCTTGAACGGTTTTGATGGATTTCATTATTTTCGTTCTTAGGATCTTGCAATTTCATATCTAACCTCGGAGACCGTAGCAGGGGATATTGATCATCTGTTGGTGCGTGCAGGTGATCGGATGGACGACGCTCGTACGGAGTCTTAAAGCTCTTCCTTTTCTCTCCTACTTCCATAACTCGTGAGTGACTTATTTTCAATTAGCACCCTTCTACCAAGTCTTCACTCTAATAATAATTGACTCATGATGCATCCCGCTCCAACGATATCATAATAAGAATAAAACTGAGTCAAGAGAAAGATGAGTTAGACTTGAAAACACTTGAAATACTTATTACATAGAATGCTCAAACGATCTCATTGATGCGTGCTTGTCCGCTATGCATTTATATATTCATGCTTCAGTTGTAGCTAGAACTTATTCTATATAACTGTACGAATGTATTATGCAAACTATAATAAAATGCAATCACTGGACAGGAAGACTATGCCAAATGCACTATGCTAAAGTAGATGTATACATTCTTGTGGTTTGAATGCTTTATCTATTGACTTAGTATAATGCTTAATTCGGTCGGACAACTTGTGCACAAGGTTTAGTTCCTGCGAACGGCGCCTGGGGCACTGGGGCCGTTTTGTTCCGGAAGGAACTCGGATAGCTGCGCTAGCAAGACTAGCACGGGTAAGGCGGAGGAGGCCTTGGAGCGGGGCTAGCTACCCGAGCTGCAAGGGTCACCGCTTACTGTAGCTATTGTCCACGGTGGCAATGATATGCCATGACCCAATGTACATATAATTCTGTATTTGCTCACTTAACTAATGGTGTCTTCGTGGCAGGGAAGAAAAATGGTAAGTTTTATGCAGGCAGTTCAGACGGGAAGGTAAAAGTTACCTAACGGTAGCACGTTTGTTCTGTAAACCACATATTCAATGCTTGCATATAAATTGAACTAAGGCAAGATAGAAAGACCAAAAATATATTGCATGTTTCATATGAACAAACTTGGATTTGGTTAGTTGGGTTAGCTCACCCTCACCAGTACTTTTCATAGTACTGACCCTCGTTGCAGCAGGTTCCCCGAGCCCGAGCGACGCGGCGAGGAGCTGAAGCTTCTTCCTTCTCCAACCAGTCCAGTATCTGATGCACTCCGTCCGTGACTTTTTGAAGCTTGTACAAAGCACTTGGAGCAGGCGCAACCCTTATATGCGGCTCCGAGGCAAGGCGATAGCTTCGCCGGCAGGTGTTTATGTTGTATTATTTTGAAGTTTTAGTAAAGGATGTGATGTATGGGAACGGCTATCTCATTTTGTATCCAAGTTGTAAGCCCCAGTGGCATCCTTCTCGTTTTGGGTCAAGAGTCTGTAAACAGATGTTCATTATCAATAAATAGGAAACTTTTTTATGCCTCAATGGGTGTTATCTTATTTGCGTGCTCTGTTGCATATGTTCTAAAGATTATTACTATGCCTAGGCCTTTTGCACGCGCGCCCTACGCGTGCACGGCATCACGCCCGGGGGACAATTATCGATTGGGCAAAAATTGGGGCGTGACACCTCCCTTCTTCCCGGTTCGGTAAACCCTAACCCAGACCCAGATACAACTAGGTCACACACACACATATTGGACACAATCAGGACACATTGACACACACAAGACACAACTAGGACACACACACATATAATAGACACAATCAGGACACATGGACACACACATGACACAACCCTAACCCTGACACAATCCTAATAGTCTCGAACGGACAAGTAGATAATGTTGAGACGAACCAACAAGTTTGGGTAGAGACGAATCGAAGTGTTAGCTAGGTAAACGGACGACGTAGGGGAAACACAATTCCTCTTATTCTCTCTGCCCTAAGTCATCTCGTCTCTTCACCCGCTTTCCTATCATGAAAGTCTCTCTTATTGTCAATTCTCTTCTCCTTTTTTCTTAACTACAAACATTATGTTAATGGTCTTCGTCTCCTCTAGAAGACCATCTAACTCTCCAAAGAGACCTAATAGAAAGAGTTGTTCTGCTTCAAGCTTCTTTCATTCCTTCCTTCATGGCAACAAGAAGTCGGCTCTCATATCTCCAACGGATGATCAAAAGTACATCTAAGGCTTATTTTAATATATTGCTTCTCAGTTTTTTATAATTGAACATTATACTTTTCAATAAATTGTAATCTAGTGCTAGCTTATTTCCATTAGGAACCTCTTCTTTTGTATAAACTGTATTATCTTTTTGTCACTTGTTCTCAAGTTATGTTCTTATGTCCACTTGATTTGTATTTGTATAATTGTATCATTTTTTTGGTAATATGGTATATTGGATTATTGGAATTATATATGGTGAATAACGTTTCTTCTTAGGATTTTAAAGTTTCCATGTCCGATTATAATTATTTTTTTTTTTGTGATTTCTACCATTCTTCTATGGTTCATGATTTGTCATGAGTATGATGGGCGTTTTAAGTATAGTGAGATTTCTCTTGACATTTAAGATCTTGCTTCTTAGATGTGCGATGTTGAACATATTATTCTTCATAATCTAAATTACTTGTATATAAATTTTCTTTTCATTGAATCATTTATTGACACTCTTTGGTTGCATATATAGGAAATTTCAATGTCTTATCTTGGTTATCAACTCTTTAAACCCCGCTATTCCCTTAGTTTCCTTGTATTACTTTACATTTAATCATAAATGTAGATCATAACAAAATGTTAAGATCCTAGAGAAAATCCATCAAATACAATGTGTAACAATACCTACATTAAAAAGTTTGTTTAACCCTCTTTTTGTTAAGTGGGGGTTAAGTGGGGGTTTGTTTAACGATACCTACATCAAATACAATGTGTAACGATACCTAGATCAAATACAATGTGTGAAGATCCTAGGAGGAAGAGTAATAGAGGGTTAAGTGGGGGGTTTTTTAACCCTCTTTTGTCCATTTTTGTAATCTCCCAAATCGGGAGATTAACGAGGGGGAAGTGAGGAATTTTATTTAAAAAGTAATAAATATACCCCATTTAACTCTTTTCTCCACTCAAAATCTTCAATCCAAGTAAGGGTTATTAAACACACCCTACTTAACTCTCCCTTAAATCCAAACAAAGTTATATGTATTGACTCCCCTCCCCCTCACTTAACTCTACCTTACTTAACCCCACTTGACCCTGCTTATTTTTTTTTCTCCTCAATCCAACCAGACCCTTAAGGATATATAGTGTTCGAATGAAGTTAGAGGAGACCAATTGAGAACAAGACTAGAAAAAATGTCTTAGGTGGTTCTTGTTGGGATAATTTCTCTTCCTATCTAGAGAATGCCCAGAGGTTGATGGCCAGCATCCTTTTAAGAGGAGAAGCTTGAGGGGTGAATGTGTAATTTTTTTTTGAGATGCAAATTGGCAGTTTTTTAATCTCATGTGCTGGTTTTCTACAGAAATAAAACCAAAAATTTGATAGTTTTTTCCGCACTATCGATTTCTCTTTGTCGCACACAACTTGGAGAGAACGACCAAGACTTAGCTCTGTCCAGAGAAAGGAGATGAAGAACATCAAAATATTTACTACAACTACCTTAGATTTTTAAATATAATATCACTATCGTATATCATAGGATAAAGTAACCCTAGAACTTAGGAAAATAATTTTGATATAATTTTTTGATAATTCTTTTACTTGTTTCATCCTTTACAGTTCAATCTAGTTCTAGAATCCAAATTCTTAAGTATACATGACATCGTGACTCAAATAGACAAACCTATAAAACCATCATCCTAATTTGTATTTTATTAGATAAACCAATATTTATGAAAATAGTAGTATATCATATCGTACCATAAGATTGTATTTTACACGATACTAACAACATAGTAGCTACCTCTTCTTGATGTGCATAAAAGACTCATTTATAACACAATGATATTGATCATTAGCACCTATCTTAGCTCTATTAATTCATTTTTCATTCAAGAGATGAACTACTGATGATAAGATCATAATTTTAAAAAAAATCTAAGATTTTATATATATATATATATATATATATATATATATATATATATATACGCACACACACACACACACTACCAAAATATATATATATATATATATATATATATATATATATATATATATATATATATATATATATATATATATATATATATATATATATATATATATATATATATATATCCTCCTTCGTCGACCCCTCTCTCAGGCGCTCCTCCTCCCTTCCTCCCGGCTCGATAAATCCTAACCCAGATCCGGACATAACTAGGACACACACACACACACACACACACACACACACACTGGACATAATCAGGACACATGGACACACACTAATGACTGCTACTAACTATAATAGTATACCACTAACTTAACTAACTGTTAACTCATATCATTTATAACTATCTAACTAATATTACAACTAACTGATGCATAATCAGGTGTGCATTCCTCACAGTTCAGTCACCCCCTTAATCCACGCTTCCCCCTGCAGACCTCAACATTCATACTAACACATGTGTGTCATCAGCTCACACACACACTTAGATACCATCCTCTATATTGCACATTATCACACACCCCACTTGCAGTAATATGATCAATGCTACTGTGGTTTCATAACTTATACCCCCTCCCCACTTTAGATATTACTCCATCTCACTTCACTAACACATAGGTTAATACTTACCTAGTCTCTCTCTCTCTCTCACACACACCTGGTGTTAAAGTATATCATAAATACACTTTTGCACACACATTTGAAATTAATCCTACCTAGAGGCCACTTGATCAGTCAGGAATGACATTCATAGGCAACTATGATAAAATATAGCTAAATGATAGTGAACTAGAGGCCAACTCACGTGTTTGTGGCACTCCTATTTACCAGCTCCTATTTACCACTATCTCACCAATGTAATATACTTTAATCTCACAACATTATCTTAAAAGATATTTCAGTAGCTACTACTTACTAGCAATATCAAATGCACTGTTGAACCCATACATTACACAACTCTATTTCTCCTGTTCATTAACAATGTAAAATGTCTAAATTGTAATAAGAAAATACTATCTATGAGTAAAATAACATGAACATATAACAACTGAATTTTGTACTGTATTTTTAATATGGAACGTAACATCTATTTTAACTATATGGATACATATATTTATATCTGTTATCAATTATATTATTTGTTTTCATCTATCTTACCAGATGGCACCCATGACCCGAGCACGTGCACGTCGCTTGAGAGAGACACCTCCTACTGTTAAGGAGGAAGAGGCACCTCCTACTGTTAAGGAGGAAGTGATACCTCCTACTGTTAAGGAGGAAGTGAATGTTAAGGAGGAAGAGATACCTCATACTGTTAAATTGGAAGCGGTTGTTAAGGAGGAAGTGGCAACTTTTACTGTTAAGGAGGAAGTGATGCCTTCTACTGTTAGGTAGGCACCAGCTCAGAGTGGAAGTTCCAGTCACCCAGCACCTATAGCGGAGATTGATGGAATAGAAGCTGCATATGCGAACTATCTGAGGGACTGGGTTCTGCCCCAGGGTATTGAATTTTCTTGAGAGATTGAGAAATTGGATAAGACTTATGGTGTAACTTTGATACTTTTATTGTGGTTAATATGTGATTGCGATACTTTTATATTATACTTTTTGTGTGACTGTAATACTTTTATTTTGTGTTTATTGTGTGACTGTAATATTTTATATACTTTTATGATATTTCGTACCCAAAAAATTCAACGAAGAGTTGCTCCGGGTCTGTCTATTTTTATGAACTATTATAAGTCTGTGTATTTGTTTTATTCATATTAAATGTATGTTAATTTACCGGTATTGAGTATTCCACCGAAGGGGTCGACAAACCTAGGGAATTCAACGGAGGGTTGCTCCAGGTCTATTTATATAAATTAGGAATTCATAAACTGCAGGAAGATTGGTTTGGAAACCATTTTACATTCTTTTTTTTTACTAAAAATTTAGCGACGTTTAGCGTCATTTAGCGATGTTTAGTGACGTTTATATAGGTCACTAAATACGTTGCTAAATATGTCGCTGAATACGTCGCTGAATGTCGCTAAATTGCTGACATGGCAGTATTTGTCAGGTCAATAAAATATCGCTAAATGTGTTGCAAAATGTCGCTAAACAGAAAATAATTAAGCGACGTTTAGCGACACAAAATACGTTGCTAGTTTAGAGACGTTAAGTCGCAAAACGTCGCTAACAAGAAAAATATTAGCGATGCAAATACGTCGCTAGAAAATATTGCTATAGCGACATTTTGCGATATTTTTTCTGTCAGCGACTAACTTAAATACGACTTTATTAAAACGTCACTAATTACGTCGCTAATTTTTTAGCGATGTTTTTAGGCCATTTAGCGTCGTTTTCAGGCATCGCTAATTTAAATTATTCTGGTAGTGCTTCTTAGTCAAGATAGCGACCAAAGCCTGTTTTCCCTTTCCATCGCAGCTGTTATTGCCGTCGTTACTATTGTTGTTGTTGTTGTTATTGTTGTTGTTGGGGTTGGGACATTTTCCTTTGTCCTTAGGGCGTAGGGATATGGATTCCCAAGTTTCGGGCGTTCTTCAGCTTCTTCTCAGTGTTGACAGCGCTTACGATGAATGCCGTCCAATCTTTAAACTGGGGGTCATCTATCCAGAGGCTGACTGTCGAAAGTAGGTTCCTCTGGCATATTTTTATTAGCGTCGCTTCGGGATTGCCAGGGGGCAGTCTTAGTGATGTCTGTCAGAATCGTTCGATATAGTTACGAGCAAGCTCCTTTTCTCCCTGGGCAACATCCATCAGGGAAGACATCGTCATATCATGTCCTGCCTCGTAGAATCTTTTAAAGAAAAGACTCTTGAGATCATCGAATGATGATATACAATTATCTGGTAGGCTATAGAACCAGTCGAAGGCTACTCCCACCAATGCCCTGACAAAGAGCCTGGTAAGGATGCATTATTGCGGGATATGTACCATGTTGCTGTCTCGAAGTAGCTCATGTACCGATGAGGGGAGGACTTTCCGTCAAACGTGTCTATGTTGAAGGGATTGTACCTGGGTGGGTACGGTACGTCCCTCCATTCTAGCGGGTATGGTTGGCGTACTCCTAGATCGCGGAGTGAGTTTCGATTACCCATGGATTCTAGTCGAGCTCGGAGTTCTTGGACCTCTTTCATTGTTTCCTTAGCCTCGTCTGCTGTTAACGGGGCTGATAAACCCGGTTGGGGAGGATTTCCGCCCTCGGGTGGAGCGGTTGTGTTTGAATCTGCGTTGGTCCCGGGATCCAAGTTAGCTGGCACAGAGGTCCTCGCCGACTGAGAGGCCAAGTTTGCCTTAATTTTTAATATTGTTTGGGTCAAGGCTTGCATCGATGCATTCATGGTCTGTATCATGTTCTCGAGAGCCTCAAGGCGTTGTCGGTCACTGGGGGCTTCATAGTCATCCCCTGCCACGTATACTATTCTCACGTGGGGAGGGATGAATATGGCAGTGGATGCCGCAATCTCCGTCTCGGACCCCTGTAGTAAGCCATCTTCAAGGAAGACTGAAAGTGTTGTGTCCTCCTCAGATTCGTAGGAGGCTATGTCATCTCTGCGAGAGTAGCTACTCCCAGGGGTTTTGAAATTTGTTCCTTGAGAGTCATCATCTTTTTGGAATGCTGGATTGTTGTGTAGGCCCAGGGGTTTACTACCCCCAGTTTAGGGAGCCCCTAGGGGTTCTGAGGAGGAACTACCCTAAGCGGCTGACAGCTTCTTCCTCGAGCGAGTGCCCTGAAAAATGCCTTCCATGGGTCCTGCTGTCGGTCCTCCTAGTAGTCTTCTTCTCAACGCGTTAGTCGAAAGTGACGAACTGGAGGTGCTGGACTTCTTTCCTCCTTTGGTGAAGGGGACCTTCTGAGCCGAGTAACATGCGGCGAAGGACAGCTCCTTCCCCTCTGGCGCTTGCACCTGACCTCTGGGTTATTGCCGGACATGTGTCTTCTAGTGCAGTCATTAGAAGGCCGACTGCCAGTTTGTGGGCACTGCTGCTCTGTTACAGCAGTTGATGATAATCTTGGCACAATGATGTCCTGGAAAGGTTATTTCATCGGTTGTAGTTGTTTTCCTTATTTTGAGCTAGTGATTAATTATGTTGCGCAAGTCGAGCAAGGGTTGTTTCACCTTTGCACCCTTTTTGTGGGTCCGGATAGACCGAGCACATGGGTGTGTAGGTGTTGTGTTGGCTCCCAGATTCGAGGTTCGTATAAGAACTTGCTTCAGATCGTTGGTGGAAGACTTTTGAGGCTGACCCTGTCCATTTGTCGTTGGGGGCTGGACGCATGGGGCAGTCTTATATAATTTTCCATCAGGGGCCCGCGTAATAATTAGCAGTGCCCTCTGACGGTCGGCTGACTAGACAGTTGTCTGAGCTTGGCGAGCTTATACTGTCCAGGACCTCTTTGACATAGCACCTGCAGATGCATAGTACACAGAGTCCAAGTTTGGGCCTTCGCCGTTCTCATTGGGCCGCATAGAATCTGGGTCGCATGAGATATGATCAAAGACATAAATTTTGCTGCTGTCTGGGCCGTATGGGGACGTCTTCCTGCGGCTGTGAGTTGAGACCGTATGAGACCATCTGCCAGTCTTATGTGGCCTCCTTCTTGGCCGCATGGAACTTGCTTCAGCCCCAGAACATCTGGTATCGTAGTATTTTTCTTTACCAGTGTCTGGGCGCAGAGTAGTTTCCACGTGGTGTGCTGTCGTAGGCACCAAAAAATAAAACATTTACTCTTGAAATAATATGTAGTAGTGAGAGTAAGGATTGTTCCCACGAAGAGTAATTAGTTTGATCTTTATGCTATATAAAATAAGATTGGGGGAGAGTTTTTTATCAAAAGAAAATTAAGAAGAGCTAAAAATAATTAAAGTATTAAAACAATCAAAGAAATAAATGTTGGTCTCAGTCAACATCCACCATTGGAATCTTAAAAGTGATCATCGATGCAAGTATATATTAATTCATACTTTGAATATTCATCGTTGGAATTATTTTCCTATCTCCTTCAGCCACAATTAATTAAAAACAAGCGATCTAATTAACCTTAACTACTAAATAACCCCAGACAAGCGCTAAAGGTTTAATCTAGTAGCGAATTAATCTCGATGAGATCGATGAAGCAAAATAACACAAGCACAAGCGGTTGTATTTAATTTTGTCAAAAGTTTTCCTCCTAAAATCTAACAAAGCAGTTCATTAAATCTTGGTTGCTTCACAAATTAGAGGGATCGAACAATTACGGATTCAATATCTAATTTAGCATTAGATTGTCAGGAATAATGAACTAGTATGCATCCTAGTCATTAAACAAGATAATCATGAAAATATGCATAAAAAAATATTCGATACTCAAAGCACAAATCAAAAATATAAACACATATTAGATCTCACAAGTTTTTATTCATTCCGAGGCTTCTGTTTCCTTCGACCAACAAGACTTTTAGCTCCGCATGTTCAAGAAAACTTTAAAAGAATATTGGAGAAGAGGAAGAAGAGTTGTGTGTTGTTCTCTCTTTCCTCCTGATCTCTATCCCTTTTATAGACTCTAAATTAGTGTTTGAAGATCACAATATCTTCCCACAAATCCTTTAATAGTTACAACAACCCAAACAATAAAATAAAATCTTTGAATAAGTTAGAAAATGGTTATTTCAGCTCCACTTTTTGTGCACATCATAGTTGACTCAATCTTCAAGTGTGATTTGGTCCATGATTCAGCCAGAATATCAGGAAACTCAAAACAGCAAAATTGTGCCTCTATCACTTAGCTTTCCGAATCAATTTGGATCAGCTCAATTGGATTTCGGATGAATAAGTTATGACCATTTTGCTATAAGGTGTCAGAACTGTCCAGAATTGATAATTAGCTCCATTTTGCTTTTAGTGACTCCAATTGCATCCTAGATCAAAATATAAAAGTAATGAGTATATTTAGACATTAAATGAGCATAAAGAAGTATATATTAAGGAATAAAAATATGATATTTTATGTTCTCATCAAATATCCCCACACTTAACCTTTGCTCGTCCTCGGGCGAAACTCTAATTTATTTATTTTTCAAAAAGAAATCAAGGTTGCAATATCATAAATAAAAAAAATAACCAAGATCTTCAAAACTCATAACATATCATGAACATATATTTTTAAACAACTTCTAATTACTTAGTAGATATTTTTACTTGAAAAATGGAGTAAACTAAATAAGTAGACCCTCACCGAATAAATACTCAACTCTCATGTGTTTAAAGGTATATATTTTACTCAAATTCATTCCAAAAGAAATGATCTACCAAAAGCTTGCATATTTTCTCATTCTCCACCACTGGGATTACATGCATAACATAAATCATAACGATTTTTATGGGTTGTAACGTGGCTTAGGATTAAGGTGGGATATAATTGGGAGTGTAGCTCAAAAGCCATCAAAACTAGTGGAGCAAAATTAAATTAACTCAATCTCAATATAAAATATGTAAAATCAATCACTCCATTTTGCAACATCTTCAATTTGGCTTTTAAAGCATTTAAACAATGTAAAACAACTTCTATCCTTATTTTTTCTTTTCTTTTTTTTTCTTCTTTTTTTTCTCTCTTTTTTTTTATAACAATAATGGAACTTAGAAAATTTGAGGATGAAAATATGTTCCATTTTGTGGGTTGTAACCAAACCACAAATTTAGACACCCTCACTCTTATTTTTCCGTACACCCATACATATCATAATGATCAACAATGCTCCACTAGCTTTGCGACTTGGGTAAAGGTATAAATATTATTAGTTGAAGCTTGTAATGTGGGTATACCAAGAAAAAGGCAATAAAGCTCAAAGGGGTTCAACAAAAAGAAAATTAATTACAAGGTGGGCTATTTGGCTTATGTAATGTATAGCAAAGATGGCCTTAATCATGTTCATGCATGGATGTGTCAATGTGACATCGAAGAGAATCAAAGCAAGTTCTAGAGAAACAAATCAGTGGAAGAATATCTCTCATGAAAGAATAATGAGACTGATGTGTCAGTCTAAAGGCTCAAATCCTCACTGGCTTTTGTCTACCAATTTAGATACTACCATTTTCAATAAAAAATAACTAGACTAATTAATTCTAAGTTGAAAAAAAAATTATTTATTCAATCATGTTATGAATTTTTCAAATTTAGTTTAATCTTACTCATGACATACACAACCAAAAATTATTAAAAACCACAAAAACAAAATCCTTTTATTTAAAAAAAATCTTAATTATTATTATTATTTATTTATTTTTATTTTTATTTTGAGAAAAATACAAACTCAAACTGCTTAAAAAAAAATTAAATCTTTCCCCCACACTTAAAACAGACATTGTACCCAATGTATGATTAAATGCAAAGAAAAGACAAAATAACAAAAAATAAAATGCGAGAATAAAAATAAACTTCCCTTGGGTTGCCTCCCAAGCAGCGCCTTTGTTTAATATTCTCGTTGGCTCGACTCTATACACACTTGATATAACTAGGCAGGAGTTTCAAGTCTAGAATGCATACCTGCAAAACAGAAGGTAAAGGTCTTTTGTCATTAATTGGTAACAAAATATATGGAATGTTACCTGACTGTTGTCTTTTTGGAAGATCGTTCAACACTGCAACAGTTTTATGTAAGTGAGTACTCAAAGTTAACTCATATCCTTTCTCAAAATTCTCACCGATGGCAACTTTTACTCCATCTTTTCCATCAAGTTTAAAAACTTCTTTTCCATTAGGTACTACATCTTCGTTAGGAATGTTCGTGTCTGCAACGATATTTTTCTCTTCTTCTTCTTTTGACGATGCACAAGCTTCTTTTTCTGGAATTTTAACTTTTTTACAACTTCTCAAAATGATTGAACTTACAGTTTCTTTTGGATTTACTATCGTTTCAGATGGTAAGTTCTCCAAGCTTTGTGCCTCTAGCTTATTAATTGCAGTTGTCATTTGACTCATTTGATTGTTCAAACTTTCGATACTAGCCCTCGTCTCCTGTTAAAATTATAAATTATTAATGGCAATAGACTTAACAATATCTTCTAAAGATATACCAGAATTAGAAGTTTGGCTTGGCTGTAGGTATTGCTGCTTGTATTGCTGGTAACTTGGGCAATTTTGAGTTGCTGGTTGATTTAATTCTGGACTCCCATAGGTGAGATTGGAATGATCTCTCCATCCTATGTTGTATGTGTCTGAATAGGAATCATACTTTATTTCTGGTAGTCCAGGAAAACCACATTCCGTATTCACTTGTTCATTGGACTCCTCTTGGAGAGTTGGACACATATCGGTTGGATGCCCTGATACTAGACAAATCCTACAAGCCTTTGTTGTTTTCATGTTACCTACAACCATCTGACGAACAAGAAAAGTTAAACAAGAAATTTGTTGTTCTAAGGAAGAAACATTTACCTCATCAGCATGTCCAGATGGAAGATCTAGCCAAGTGCCAAATATTTGAGAACTGGCCGCCATTTCCTGTTACTGATTTTTTTTTTTTTTTGCTAATAGGCAAAAAATTATTTAATCACAAGAACGAAATAAAGATCACAAAAAGCACAAAAATCAACTAAAATTACTCCCCGACAACGGCGCCAAAATTTGGTGTACTGTCGTAGGCACCCAAAAATAAAATCTGTACTCTTGAAATAATATGTAGTAGTGAGAGTAAGGATCGTTCCCACGAAGAGTAATTAGTTTGATCTTTATTCTATGTAAAATAAGATTGGGGGAGAGTTTTTTATCAAAAGAAAATTAAGAAGAGCTAAAAACAATTAAAGTATTAAAACAATCAAAGAAATAAATGTTGGTCTCAGTCAACATCCACCATTGGAATCTTAAAAGTGATCATCGATGCAAGTATATATAATTCATACTTTGAATATTCATCGTTGGAATTATTTTCCTATCTCCTTCAGCCACAATTAATTAAAAACAAGCGATCTAATTAACCTTAACTACTAAACAACCCCAGACAAGCGCTAAAGGTTTAATCTAGTAGCGTATTAATCTCGATGAGATCGATGAAGCAAAACAACACAAGCACAAGCGGTTGCATTTAATTTTGTCAAAAATTTTGTAACCTCCGATTCCAATTTCCAAAATAATTAGATTTTAATTTATTTTAAAATGTCAAGTTTTATAAAATATTTCTCCTTGAATTTTTATTGATTTTGAACGGTGTTTGATTGTAGGAGGTAATTTAAAAATCTTTATAAAAATCATTTTTCTAAATGACGATGTATTACAAAATAAATAAATAAATAATAAAAATATATTCCTCTAGTTTCAAATGTTTATTGGCTTGAAATCATAAAATTATTTACTGGATAAAATTAATTAAAGGACTAGTTGTTCTTCAAAATAATTTTTATAATTAATGAAATAGTAAATAAATAAATTACGTAGCTTTCCTAAAATAATTTCTGAAATTATAATCCTTCTTTTAAATTTTACAAATTGCCATTTCCTATGAACTAGCCAGCATCCTCATTTTTCCCACATGAGAAACTTTTTATAATTAATTCTGGGCCATTCATTATTGGGCCAACCCGCAACCCTTTAACCCACACCATCTCTCCCTATTTAAGTTCTCCTTCTCACCATTCCCAAGAAACCCTAATCTTCTAATTATTAGCTAGCCTCCACAATTCCCAAGCCAACAAGCCATCACCATCATCTTGTGTGCTCGTGTCCGTGTGTCCAGCATCACCGTGTCAGCCGTGATGGCCTCGGGTCCGACCCCGGGTGTCCCACAGTCTCCATTCATTTCCTGTGTCCGGTTACAATATTACAACCTGATTTTCGTGTCCGACACACCCGGACACATCCACCCCCACCACAGCAGACACCCATTACCACATACATCATTCCTCGTCGTGTCCGACACAGGGGCATGATCACAGAACATCTACAGAGCGACCATCTGTTGTGTCCGACACTTCCCCACCAACCCCAAATCAATCGACACAGGAAATAACCTAACCCTAACCTAACCCCGGCGATCGCCGTGGCCGCCCAGATCCGCCGAGATCTCCACCGCTGTAGCCGAGCCTCGCCGTGGCCGCTGGGACGAAGCCGCCTCCTCAGACAGAACGCCGTCGCCCGAGACGCACACCCGCCGTCGTCGAGATCCCGCCGCCGCGTCGTCGAACTCAGCCCGCCGCTGGCCTCGAACAGACGCCGACCGCCTCGGATCTCCTCGGGACGAAGCCGCCGACCGCCTCCTCGATCTGGCCGCCGCTGGAATCGAACGCCGCCGCCGCTGGTTCGTCGTCGATCTCCGCCGACGTCTCCTCGAAGCCGCTGCCGCCTCGAGCTCCACGCCGCTGCCCTCGAGCACCACGCCGCTGCCGCCTCGAGCTCCACGCCGCCGCCGCCCTGCCCGGCGGAGCCCCGCGCCGACGACCGGAGGAGCCCACTGTGAGCCTCCCTTCCCTGTTTCCTTTCCCTTTCGATTTCTCAGAGGGGGGTGAGTTTAAATGGTTAATTATATAATTAATTAGTTAATTAATACTTAATTAGTTTAGTTAAGTATGATTAATTAGTTAATTAATTAATTATAATTAGTTTAGTTAATGATTTGATTAGTTAATAATTAATAAACAGTAATTAGTTATTAATCAGGAAATTATTTATTAACCAGTTAGTAAATATTAATTAATTAGTTTGGTATTTTCTTATAACCAGTTTAGTATATATTAGATTAGTTAGTAAAATTAGATTAGTTAATTAGTCTGATTAATCAGTTAATTAATCTTAATCAGTTAGTTTTTATCAGTTAATTAATTCATCAATCAGTAATTATTAATTAATCAGTAGTTAAATTATTAAACAATTAGTTTATTAAATTACAACATTAGTTTAGTATATAATTAGTTATTTATATAATTAGTTTAATTAGTTAATTAATGTAATTTGGTTATATTAATATAATTAGTTTATATTAATATGTGAATTGGTTATTTATATAAATTGATTTTATTAGTATGTATTAGTCTAGTAAATTCATATAATTAACTTAGTAAATTCATGTAACTAGTTTAGTAAATACAACATGATTAATTTTATTGTTTTAATTTATAAAAAATTAGTTTAGTTAATTTAGTGATCATTAATTAGATTAATTAGTTAATTAATAACCAGTTAGTAATTTCTTAATAAATTAGTAATTTGTAATTAGTTTTATTGTTTATAATTTAGTTATGTATCATGTATAAGGATTTTTGATTGATATATATACAAATATGTATTTTGGTATAAAAATATATATGTATATACATCTATCGGTGTATATACACAAAATACGTATTTTTGTAAATTACTAATAGACACTTATATATATATTATATACGTTTTATTGGTATACTAAGTATTAATGTATGTTTCAGTAATTAAAAAATAAATAAATGTATATTGGTATAAATGTATATATATATATCTTGTACATACAATTAATGTATTGTATATGTATTAAATGTGATGTACTAGTATTAGTATATATTTTAATAATAATAATAACATTGACAATACACATATATATATATATATTTTAAAATGTATTTTAGCATATGTATGAGTATACATATATAATGTTCAACTAGTATAAATCAAATATGTATTTAAAAGATATATATATATATATATATTGTAAATACATTTAAATTGGTGCATGTATAAATATAGTAAGTATTAATAAGTGTAATGTGTTAGTGTAGCACCTGATGTAAATGTTGTATTTGATATATTTTAGGACTGTTGGTTCCTCCAGACGACACTCTGGAACAGGACCTCGGTATTCACCAGCTAAGGACCAAAGGCAAGTACATTCTCTGATTAGTTTCTAATTTATGATATCACCTATGTTCACTATCTAGTGTAAATATCCATGTTCTTGACACGATTGGTTACACGGATTGGTATACACGGATCTCGTCATGAGATGTTGTTCCTTATTCATGGTGTAGCTTGTACAAGACTTGTTTCCTTGATATCTTGTGCATGTACAGACACTGAGACCCGGGGAGATTTGCTACCTCCCTAGGGAATCCCGTGCCATAGCGTACCATGATTGGATCTACTATACCAGTCGGGGGTTTGGGGAGTATTTTAGTGTAGATATGTGATCATACCCAACTATCCATGCATCATAGCTCACCCCACATCTCACGTCGGGTGCGGCCTGACCATCTCCATGCCTCATAGCTGTTACGTGTGATTAGCCTGACCTCTCCATGCATCATAGCTAACCAACGGTTAGCCTGACCTTCCATGAATCATAGCTAATCACATATAACCAGCCTGATCAAGTTCCCAAGCCGATCACATGTTAAAGCTAGTACTCACACACTTAGTCATAGGTTTCTTGCTCATTGACATATTGTTCTTTTCCTGCATTTACTTACAGTATTTCCAGTACTTCTCTCATTGTACATTTCTCGTACTTATACATGCATCTGGTATGTTTCCATCTAGAACTGCTACATAGTTTATGTCATTTATATAGAACTGCTATTTAGAGATGTACTTTGCTCCTTCCTGACTGGAAAATATTTTTCCAGACTGTGACCTTAGTGGACTTGTTCTGACACTTGGAGATTGGTTGTTACTGATATCAGGTATGATTGTTTTATCATTAGTCTTGTGTTGTACTCTTTTGTTCTTCAAATTCTTATCGTGCTGTAATTATGATTGAGTATGTCGTTATCCGTGTCTCCTTATGGAGTTGGATACTAGTGTGAGATTATTTAGATAGTACTTGACCTAGACAGCGTTCTACCGCCGATGCTGCGGCGTAGGCTGGACGTACCCACGCTCTCGTGCCCTAAACCGGGTGCGGGTCGTGACACGTTTTTAGTGGTGGCCCATGCAGGTCTGACTTCGCGAGATGTGCGATATCGTAGTAGTGTGGCATCCTTGTTATACTACTGCGTACCTGCTATTGAATATAGGACATAGGATACTAGGATGAGAGAGGATACTCAATCACAAATTCTTGAAAGATTTCCTGGGATGACCCCATGAGAATCTTATTTTTAATTTAAGTCTTTCCTTGTTTCCGTCCGCTCTCGCTTGTTGTTACTGAACTTGATTCTTGTTGAGCAGTTATTAAATTAAATTCTTGGTATCATTGTTGAGTTTGATTTTTGTTGACCAGTTGTTAACTTTAATTCTTGGTATCGTTGTTGAGTTGATTTCAAATTGAGATAAATTTTTACGGACTAGGATTTATGGTATCATCTGATGACATATATATTGATGAGGACAGTGAGGAAGGTAAAACGTCTACTTTGGTTATGGAACCTAGAATTTATCGCAGCCATACTAGCTGTGGTGACGAGAACGTAGGAACCTGACTTGGATGTACATACTATAGTTATGAAGCTTAGAGTCTTTCGCAGCCATACCGGTTGGCGTGGCGAAGATTCTAGACGACATGATTATAGAGTGCATACCTTAGTTACGAAACCTATCGTTTATCGCATCTATGCTTACTGGCGTGGCGAGGATTCTGAGTGTCATGATTTCAGACAGACGTGTATGATTATCAGGTTGTATCCTAAATTGGTTCTTAAAATATCATCTCAAGACTTATCTATTTCTGTTATTCCAGGACTTTGTTCCACCGCTTCTTTCTTTACTAGCAGTAAAGATACCTTCTGTCCTCAATTCAGCCTTTGAGCTCCTATTCCTTGAGGATTTCTTGTTAAGTATGATAATTAGTGGCTTGTAATTTTGTTGTGTCTTGTATTAGTATTGACTGTGTTGCTAGTGATTTGTAAGTGTTTCTTAGTTGGGCATGTGAGCAGTAGGCTTTAATCTAGAGTTATCCCTTAGCATAGTACCTTGTACCAATGATTCTAGGAGTAGTGTTATTAGAGACTGAGAGTTAAGGAGAGTATAGAGTATCAGTGATAGTTCTCAGAGTTAGTATCAGAGCCAATTACCCGTCCTGGATAATCATGATTATGTAATTGAGTGATCTATGTAAACGATTAAGTATCCGGGAATTGTGTTAAGGATTTATGGAGCATGATGTCCAATTTGATGATTAATATCGGAAATGTTAAAGGTAAAGAAATGTATATGTATAAAGGGTTTAATGAGATGTCATAAGTAGAGAAATATCAGGATTAGTAAGGGAAGTTATGAAGCGTATCACGGGTTAGTTTAATAGGCTTTAAAGGATTGAAGGAAATACATATACAACCATCGAGATGAGGAACCATACACATACCCATGAGAGTAAAGAAACATGAGTGCTATAGAGGATACAGGTGATCATGAGTCTAATGAGCTTGATGAGATAATCCATTAATGCAGCTAGTGATATAATACCAAGAGTGCTAATGATTCTATATCGAGGATTAGTCAAGGAGGACGTTAATAACAGTAAGCACTCTGTGTGTTGATAATTAGATGATATACCAATTGACATAAATTGAAATCATGAAAGAAAACACAGTTGATGATAACTTTGATCATTGGAGGTAATAGTGCAAGTGATTCGGGCAGTACAAATTTAGTACACAGTTCTAAACAATAGAGGTATTGAGGGCACCTTGAGTATCAGAGACCGTGAGCACTGATATGTACATTGAGGAGTTATAAATAAAAAGGTGGAAATGAATTTTAAATTTTCAGAATTTTTAAGGAGTTGAGATTTTATGTAGTTAAAATATTGAGGATTTACATTTGATTCACTAAACATAGTTAAGGCTACAAGGATTTTAGAAGTGATTAAATTTTATTTCGATGTGAAGTACCTGATTTTGAGGAGGTATATGCATTTTATTTTAAGTTGATCGGGAAGTTAAACCTTGACGATTATTTGAGGATTAATTTTGGTAGATAAGAGATATGAATATTAATATATGATTAGTTGATACGGGTACCAGTGTACATGAATAGGAATTTGTTAGTGAAGGTGCTAGAGTTAAGTGGTTGATAGCAGATACCGCAAGTAATATGTTAGCAGGTTCTTTCTTTTCTTTCCTAATGTTCTTTTTCGCCTTTCGATTGATTGATTGATTTTCCTAGTACTGTGGTTCACATGCATGATTTTTCTTGTTAGAATATAACTAGTAGTACCCCCCTTAACAGAGACTGAAATACCATGACAAAAGACACATGACCTATATATTTCCTTAAATTGCATGGATGTAGGTAGAATTTTCTTAAACCATGATCATTTGGGTTTTGACCATAGCAAAGATCTATGACAAGGTTATGACCGACAAAAGAGACAAGAGGATTAATTTGTGGATAAGCATTAAATTAAATAAAGAATTTAGGGGTTGTTATAACGGAGTTGATGGATCATTGATTTTATGGAAATCAAGGCATGATTGAAATTCGAGGACAAACATTAACTTAAAGGGAGAATTTAGAAATTCACAGAGCCAAAAATTTGAGGATTTATTAATTTTAAGGAGGTCTTGATATGATTGAATTGATTATTAAAAATTTGAGAAATTTGAGAGATTATCATTTATCTATTTGATTGCAAGATAGAAATTTTATATATTATGAATGTTGCATTGAAGATTCTGGAAGCATCGCATCGTTGAGTATTTGAGGGAAAAAAAAAAAAAAAGCAGGAAATAAAATCGTAAATGGAATAGTGTCAAATTAAATTCTTGGGATGAGGAGTTAGATTGGAATAAGCATCAATTGAATTTGAGTTAGATGATTGATGAGTGTTTAAAGTTAAATTTTGGGATGCAGATTTTTAAGTTTTATAAATATGCATTGATTAGATTTCAATTAAAAGGATTGGATAGTAAATTTTGTATTTAGTTATTTACTCAAAATTTGAGGAGATTATGATACGACTGGAATTCAATTAAAATATTGAGGATTTGAGTAATAAAATTTTTACATTGGGATAATAAATTCAGAGGATGAAGAAAAAAAAATATTAGTTCAAAATTCGGAAACATTATACATACGGATAAAAAAATATGGAATGAAATGAAGCTCATGGTAAAGAAGATTATAATATAATTGATTATGGGATCATATAATTGAAGGTCGTAAGGTAAGATCATGGTATATTGAGGTTGTGATTTAAATTAAAATCTTGACCATGACAGTAACATTTGAAATCGAAGAAAATAATTGAGGTATAGTTGATGTTAAGATAAACAAACTCGAATTTGATGATAAGGATTTTGGACATGTAATAAATTTTGATTCAGAAATTCTAAGATCTAATCTAATAAAGTTTGTGGAATTTGAAACTTTTATAGATATTAGTGGATGATGAATCACAAGATTGAGAAAAGTAAAATGAACGAGGATAAAAAGGAAGGATTATTTTCAGATGGTAGTAAAGACTACTCTTTTTCCTAGAAATTAAGAAAGGCGATTAGATGTCTCTTGATTACATTCTGAAGGATGTATTTAAGTTTCTTAAATCAAATTGTCGACCGTATCTTTCGAATTAGCTATAACTTTCATGTCTATATCATTCCTTATACTGGGTCTTCCTTGGTTTAGTTACTTTGAAGAGGTAACGTGCATTATTCCAATTATCTGTTTTGTGATCGTGTATACTTCCCAAACCTAAACCTTCTAGAGGATTCAAAGCCGAGCCATGATTCCTTCAAGTTATTCCTGTCTTAAACCATATTTTCTTTTTCTTCATGTTTCCTTCTGTTTGGTAAATATTTTTCCTTATAGAAATATTTTCTTCAATGATATATTCATCATTTTGAACAACAATTTTTTTTTTATTTTATCCTAGTCATCCCTAAAATTTCGAGGACGAAATTTTTCTAAGGTGGATAGACTTGTAACCTCCGATTCCAATTTCCAAAATAATTAGATTTTAATTTATTTTAAAATGTCAAGTTTTATAAAATATTTCTCCTTGAATTTTTATTGATTTTGAACGGTGTTTGATTGTAGGAGGTAATTTAAAAATCTTTATAAAAATCATTTTTCTAAATGACGATGTATTACAAAATAAATAAATAAATAATAAAAATATATTCCTCTAGTTTCAAATGTTTATTGGCTTGAAATCATAAAATTATTTACTGGATAAAATTAATTAAAGGACTAGTTGTTCTTCAAAATAATTTTTATAATTAATGAAATAGTAAATAAATAAATTACGTAGCTTTCCTAAAATAATTTCTGAAATTATAATCCTTCTTTTAAATTTTACAAATTGCCATTTCCTATGAACTAGCCAGCATCCTCATTTTTCCCACATGAGAAACTTTTTATAATTAATTCTGGGCCATTCATTATTGGGCCAACCCGCAACCCTTTAACCCACACCATCTCTCCCTATTTAAGTTCTCCTTCTCACCATTCCCAAGAAACCCTAATCTTCTAATTATTAGCTAGCCTCCACAATTCCCAAGCCAACAAGCCATCACCATCATCTTGTGTGCTCGTGTCCGTGTGTCCAGCATCACCGTGTCAGCCGTGATGGCCTCGGGTCCGACCCCGGGTGTCCCACAGTCTCCATTCATTTCCTGTGTCCGGTTACAATATTACAACCTGATTTTCGTGTCCGACACACCCGGACACATCCACCCCCACCACAGCAGACACCCATTACCACATACATCATTCCTCGTCGTGTCCGACACAGGGGCATGATCACAGAACATCTACAGAGCGACCATCTGTTGTGTCCGACACTTCCCCACCAACCCCAAATCAATCGACACAGGAAATAACCTAACCCTAACCTAACCCCGGCGATCGCCGTGGCCGCCCAGATCCGCCGAGATCTCCACCGCTGTAGCCGAGCCTCGCCGTGGCCGCTGGGACGAAGCCGCCTCTTCAGACAGAACGCCGTCGCCCGAGACGCACACCCGCCGTCGTCGAGATCCCGCCGCCGCGTCGTCGAACTCAGCCCGCCGCTGGCCTCGAACAGACGCCGACCGCCTCGGATCTCCTCGGGACGAAGCCGCCGACCGCCTCCTCGATCTGGCCGCCGCTGGAATCGAACGCCGCCGCCGCTGGTTCGTCGTCGATCTCCGCCGACGTCTCCTCGAAGCCGCTGCCACCTCGAGCTCCACGCCGCTGCCCTCGAGCACCACGCCGCTGCCGCCTCGAGCTCCACGCCGCCGCCGCCCTGCCCGGCGGAGTCCCGCGCCGACGACCGGAGGAGCCCACTGTGAGCCTCCCTTCCCTGTTTCCTTTCCCTTTCGATTTCTCAGAGGGGGGTGAGTTTAAATGGTTAATTATATAATTAATTAGTTAATTAATACTTAATTAGTTTAGTTAAGTATGATTAATTAGTTAATTAATTAATTATAATTAGTTTAGTTAATGATTTGATTAGTTAATAATTAATAAACAGTAATTAGTTATTAATCAGGAAATTATTTATTAACCAGTTAGTAAATATTAATTAATTAGTTTGGTATTTTCTTATAACCAGTTTAGTATATATTAGATTAGTTAGTAAAATTAGATTAGTTAATTAGTCTGATTAATCAGTTAATTAATCTTAATCAGTTAGTTTTTATCAGTTAATTAATTCATCAATCAGTAATTATTAATTAATCAGTAGTTAAATTATTAAACAATTAGTTTATTAAATTACAACATTAGTTTAGTATATAATTAGTTATTTATATAATTAGTTTAATTAGTTAATTAATGTAATTTGGTTATATTAATATAATTAGTTTATATTAATATGTGAATTGGTTATTTATATAAATTGATTTTATTAGTATGTATTAGTCTAGTAAATTCATATAATTAACTTAGTAAATTCATGTAACTAGTTTAGTAAATACAACATGATTAATTTTATTGTTTTAATTTATAAAAAATTAGTTTAGTTAATTTAGTGATCATTAATTAGATTAATTAGTTAATTAATAACCAGTTAGTAATTTCTTAATAAATTAGTAATTTGTAATTAGTTTTATTGTTTATAATTTAGTTATGTATCATGTATAAGGATTTTTGATTGATATATATACAAATATGTATTTTGGTATAAAAATATATATGTATATACATCTATCGGTGTATATACACAAAATACGTATTTTTGTAAATTACTAATAGACACTTATATATATATTATATACGTTTTATTGGTATACTAAGTATTAATGTATGTTTCAGTAATTAAAAAATAAATAAATGTATATTGGTATAAATGTATATATATATATCTTGTACATACAATTAATGTATTGTATATGTATTAAATGTGATGTACTAGTATTAGTATATATTTTAATAATAATAATAACATTGACAATACACATATATATATATATATTTTAAAATGTATTTTAGCATATGTATGAGTATACATATATAATGTTCAACTAGTATAAATCAAATATGTATTTAAAAGATATATATATATATATATATTGTAAATACATTTAAATTGGTGCATGTATAAATATAGTAAGTATTAATAAGTGTAATGTGTTAGTGTAGCACCTGATGTAAATGTTGTATTTGATATATTTTAGGACTGTTGGTTCCTCCAGACGACACTCTGGAACAGGACCTCGGTATTCACCAGCTAAGGACCAAAGGCAAGTACATTCTCTGATTAGTTTCTAATTTATGATATCACCTATGTTCACTATCTAGTGTAAATATCCATGTTCTTGACACGATTGGTTACACGGATTGGTATACACGGATCTCGTCATGAGATGTTGTTCCTTATTCATGGTGTAGCTTGTACAAGACTTGTTTCCTTGATATCTTGTGCATGTACAGACACTGAGACCCGGGGAGATTTGCTACCTCCCTAGGGAATCCCGTGCCATAGCGTACCATGATTGGATCTACTATACCAGTCGGGGGTTTGGGGAGTATTTTAGTGTAGATATGTGATCATACCCAACTATCCATGCATCATAGCTCACCCCACATCTCACGTCGGGTGCGGCCTGACCATCTCCATGCCTCATAGCTGTTACGTGTGATTAGCCTGACCTCTCCATGCATCATAGCTAACCAACGGTTAGCCTGACCTTCCATGAATCATAGCTAATCACATGTAACCAGCCTGATCAAGTTCCCAAGCCGATCACATGTTAAAGCTAGTACTCACACACTTAGTCATAGGTTTCTTGCTCATTGACATATTGTTCTTTTCCTGCATTTACTTACAGTATTTCCAGTACTTCTCTTATTGTACATTTCTCGTACTTATACATGCATCTGGTATGTTTCCATCTAGAACTGCTACATAGTTTATGTCATTTATATAGAACTGCTATTTAGAGATGTACTTTGCTCCTTCCTGACTGGAAAATATTTTTCCAGACTGTGACCTTAGTGGACTTGTTCTGACACTTGGAGATTGGTTGTTACTGATATCAGGTATGATTGTTTTATCATTAGTCTTGTGTTGTACTCTTTTGTTCTTCAAATTCTTATCGTGCTGTAATTGTGATTGAGTATGTCGTTATCCGTGTCTCCTTATGGAGTTGGATACTAGTGTGAGATTATTTAGATAGTACTTGACCTAGACAGCGTTCTACCGCCGATGCTGCGGCGTAGGCTGGACGTACCCACGCTCTCGTGCCCTAAACCGGGTGCGGGTCGTGACAAGTTTTTCTCCTAAGATCTAACAAAGCAGTTCGTTAAATCTTGGTTGCTTCACAAATTAGAGGGATCGAACAATTACGGATTCGATATCTAATTTAGCATTAGATTGTCAGGAATAATGAACTAGTATGCATCCTAGTCATTAAACAAGATAATCATGAAAATATGCATAAGAAAATATTCGATACTCAAAGCACAAATCAAAAATATAAACAGAGATTAGATCTCACAAGTTTTTATTCATTCTGAGGCTTCCGTTTCCTTCGACCAAAAAGACTTTTAGCTCCGCATGTTCAAGAAAACTTCAAAAGAATATTGGAGAAGAGGAAGAAGAGTTGTGTGTTGTTCTCTCTTTCCTCCTGATCTCTATCCCTTTTATAGACTCTAAATTAGTGTTTGAAGATCACAATATCTTCCCACAAATTCTCTAATAGTTACAACAACCCAAACAATAAAATAAAATCTTTGAATATGTTGGGAAATGGTTATTTCAGCTCCACTTTTTGTGCACAGCATAGTTGACTCAATCTTCAAGCGTGATTTGGTCCATGATTTAGCCAGAATATCGGGAAATTCAAAATAGAAAAATTGTGTCTCTATCACTTAGCTTTCCGAATCAATTTGGATCAGCTCAATTGGATTTCGGATGAACAAGTTATGACCATTTTGCTACAAGGTATCAGAACTGTCCAGAATTGATAATTAGCTCCATTTTGCTTTTAGTGACTCCAATTGCATCCTATATCAAAATATAAAAGTAATAAGTATCTTTAGACATTAAATGAGCATAAAGGAGTATATATTAAAGAATAAAAATATAATATTTTATGTTCTCATCAAATACCCCCACACTTAACCTTTGCTCGTCCTCGGGCGAAACTCTAATTTATTTATTTTTCAAAAAGAAATCAAGGTTGCAATATCATAAATAAAAAAAATAACCAAGATCTTCAAAACTCATAACATATCATGAACATATATTTTTAAACAACTTCTAATTACTTAGTAGATATTTTTACTTGAAAAATGGAGTAAACTAAATAGGTAGACCCTCACCGAATAAATACTCAACTCTCATGTGTTTAAAGGTATATATTTCACTCAAATTCATTCCAAAAGAAATGATCTACCATAAGCTTGCATATCTTCTCATTCTCCACCACTGGGATCACATGCATAACATAAATCATAAGAACTTTTTATGGGTTGTAACGTGGCTTAGGATTAAGGTGAGATATAATTGGGAGTGTAGCTCAAAAGCCATCAAAACTAGTGGAGCAAAATTGAATTAACTCAATCTCAATATAAAACATGTAAAATCAATCACTCCATTTTGCAACATCTTCAATTTGGCTTTTAAATCATTTAAACAATGTAAAACAACTTCCATCCTTATTTTTTCTTTTCTTTTTTTTTCTTCTTTTTTTTCTCTCTTTTTTTTTATAACAATAATGGAACTTAGGAAATTTGAGGATGAAAATATGTTCCATTTTGTGGGTTGTAACCAAACCACAAATTTAGACACCCCCACTCTTATTTTTCCGTACACCCATACATATCATAATGATCAACAATGCTCCACTAGCTTTGCGACTTGGGTAAAGGTATAAATATTATTGGTTGAAAGCTTGTAATGTGGGTATACCAAGAAAAAGGCAATAAAGCTCAAAGGGGTTCAACAAAAAGAAAATTAATTACAAGGTGGACTATTTGGCTTATGTAACGTATAGCAAAGATGGCCTTAATCATGTTCATGCATGCATGTGTCAATGTGACCTCGAAGAGAATCAAAACAAGTTCTAGAGAAACAAATCAGTGGAAGAATATCTCTCATGAAAGAATAATGAGACTGATGTGTCAGTCTAAAGGCTCAAATCCTCACTGGCTTTTGTCTACCAATTTAGATACTACCATTTTCAATAAAAAATAACTAGACTAATTAATTCTAAGTTGAAAAAAAAATTATTTATTCAATCATGTTATGAATTTTTCAAATTTAGTTTAATCTTACTCATGACATACACAACCAAAAATCATTAAAAACCACAAAAACAAAATCCTTTTATTTTAAAAAAATCTCAATTATTATTATTATTTATTTATTTTTATTTTTATTTTGAGAAAAATACAAACTCAAACTGCTTAAAAAAAAATTTAAATCTTTCCCCCACACTTAAAACAGACATTGTACCCAATGTATGATTAAATGCAAAGAAAAGACAAAATAACAAAAAATAAAATGCGAGAATAAAAATAAACTTCCCTTGGGTTGCCTCCCAAGCAGCGCCTTTATTTAATATTGTCGTTGGCTCGACTCTATGCACACTTGATATAACTAGGCAGGAGTTTCAAGTCTAGAATGCATACCTGCAAAACAGAAGGTAAAGGTCTTTTGTCATTAATTGGTAATAAAATATATGAAATGTTACCTGACTGTTGTCTTTTTGGAAGATCGTTCAACACTGCAATAGTTTTATGTAAGTGAGTACTCAAAGTTAACTCATATTCTTTCTCAAAATTCTCACTGATGGCAACTTTTACTCCATCTTTTCCATCAAGTTTAAAAACTTCTTTTCCATTAGGTACTACATCGTCGTTAGGAATGTTCGTGTCTGCAACGATATTTTTCTCTTCTTCTTCTTTTGATGATGCACATGCTTCTTTTTCTGGAATTTTAACTTCTTTACAACTTCTCAAAATGATTGAACTTACAGTTTCTTTTGGATTTACTATCGTTTCAGATGGTAAGTTCTCCAAGCTTTGTGCCTCTAGCTTATTAATTACAGTTGTCATTTGACTCATTTGATTGTTCAAACTTTCGATACTAGCCCTCGTCTCCTGTTGAAATTGTAAATTATTAATGGCAATAGACTTAACAATATCTTCTAAAGACATACCATAATTAGAAGTTTGGCTTAGTTGTAGGTATTGCTGCTTGTATTGCTGGTAACTTGGGCAATTTTGAGTTGCTGGTTGATTTAATTCTGGACTCCCATAGGTGAGATTGGAATGATCTCTCCATCCTATGTTGTACGTGTCTGAATAGGAATCATACTTCATTTCTGGTAGTCCAGGAAAACCACATTCCGTATTCACTTGTTCATTGGACTCCTCTTGGAGAGTTGGACACATATCGGTTGGATGCCCTGATACTAGACAAATCCTACAAGCCTTTGTTGTTTTCATGTTACCTACAACCATCTGACGAACAAGAGAAGTTAAACAAGAAATTTGTTGTTCTAAGGAAGAAACATTTACCTCATCAGCATGCCCAGATGGAAGATCTAGCCAAGTGCCAAATATTTGAGAATTGGCCGCCATTTCCTGTTACCGATTTTTTTTTTTTTTTGCTAATAGGCAAAAAATTATTTGATCACAAGAACGAAATAAAGATCACAAAAAGCACAAAAGTCAACTAAAATTACTCCCCGGCAATGGCGCCAAAATTTGGTGTGCTGTCGTAGGCACCCAAAAATAAAACCTTTACTCTTGAAATAATATGTAGTAGTGAGAGTAAGGATCGTTCCCACGAAGAGTAATTAGTTTGATCTTTATGCTATGTAAAATAAGATTGGGGGAGAGTTTTTTATCAAAAGAAAATTAAGAAGAGCTAAAAACAATTAAAGTATTAAAACAATCAAAGAAATAAATGTTGGTCTCAGTCAACATCCACCATTGGAATCTTAAAAGTGATCATCGATGCAAGTATATATTAATTCATACTTTGAATATTCATCGTTGGAATTATTTTCCTATCTCCTTCAGCCACAATTAATTAAAAATAAGCAATCTAATTAACCTTAACTACTAAACAACCCCAGACAAGCGCTAAAGGTTTAATCTAGTAGCGTATTAATCTCGATGAGATCGATGAAGCAAAACAACACAAGCACAAACGGCTGCATTTAATTTTGTCAAAAGTTTTCCTCCTAAGATCTAACAAAGCTGTTCATTAAATCTTGGTTGCTTCACAAATTAGAGGGATCGAACCCGGTACGGTCATTACGAGTTTTCCGTGATGCCGTTCGGACTGATGAATGCGCCTGCAGCATTCATGGACGTTATGAATCGGGTATTTAGACCTTTCATCGATAAATTTGTGGTGGTTTTTATCGATGACATCTTGGTGTACTCGAAGACTAGGGACGAGCACGCAGGACACCTGCGGATGGTGTTGCAAACCCTTCGAGACAACAAGTTGTACGCCAAACTGAGTAAATGTGAGTTTTAGCTAGACAGTATATCCTTTTTGGGCCATGTTATCTCGTCTCAAGGCATCTCAGTTGACCCGAAAAAGGTGGAAGCCATTACATAGTGGAAACATCCGGAATCAGCTAGCGACATCCGAAGCTTTCTTGGACTGGCAGGATACTACCGTCGGTTCATACAGAACTTTGCTAGAATTGCTTCGCCCTTGACGCAGCTCACACGGAAGGGTACGAAGTTTACTTGGATGGACGACTGTGAAGCTTCGTTTACGGAGTTAAAGTAGCGCCTCATCTCCGCCCCGGTCCTTACTTTGCCAAACGGACCAGATGACTTCAAAATATATAGCGATACATCAGGAAGGGGACTAGGATGTGTCCTGATGCAACGGGACAAAGTGATAGCCTATGCGTCTAGACAGCTAAAGCCTCACGAGCAGAACTACCCAACGCATGACCTCGAGCTTGCCGCGGTAGTGTTTGCATTAAAGCTGTGGCGCCACTATCTTTATGGCGTGCCGTGTGAAATCTATACGGACCACAAAAGTTTAAAATATTTGTACACTCAAAAAGATTTGAATCTTCGGCAGCGGCGATGGCTTGATGTCACGACCCGCACCCGAAAATTTGGGCACGAGTGCGTGGGTACGTCCAGCCTACGCCGCAGAATCGGCGGTAGTACGCTGTCTAGGTCAAATCCAGATTTACTAACTAGCTCATTCACAAATAACATAGGCAAGATAATAAATAATGAGAAATGAAGCTTAAGATTGCAACTGAAATAAATGTGACAACAGATTCAAATATTTTAGTACAGGAATCAGAATAAAATCGGGGACAAACCCGATTACTAAGATAAAGAGCAAAAACTAAGATAACTACTGCTAACTACTCAGCAGGAGTAGCTTCCTGTGCGGGAACTGGCTCTGCAACTGTATCACCTGCTGCCTCATAGGGGCCATAATAGGTGGGGGCAAGGTTCTCATCATCGCCTAAACAACAGATCCAGTCAGGAAAGGAGCAAAGTACACAGTGCACAACAAGATTAAACTGAATATTTTATGACAATTAAATATTGGATATCATGTTGAGAAACAGCATTAGCAGAACTTTATTATCTCAGAGTTAGCTGTAAACAGGAATATGAGAAACAGAAATAAATGAAACAGGAAATGAAACTACAATAGCCAGCAAGAAATATAACATGACCAGAACTATCTGTGTGAACTTGTGTTTGTTTTTAGAATACATAGTTGGCATGTAGGGGTTTATAAGGCTAATCCGGCCGTCATAAACGGCTATTAGACAATACAATCGAGATTCGGCTGATGGACAGTCGTGTACCAACAGCTATTAGACAATACAGGGGAAAGGGTAAACTACATGCCTTCTAGGTATTCTCCCACCCGACATGAAAAATAAGACAGGAACTACCAATATTCAAGACATGAAATTCAGTATTTCTAACACTAGGTGTAAATATCAAGGGTACATGTATGGCAGGGAATTAATTATCACAATATATAAAGATTAACTTGAAGTGCAGGTACTTGCCTGTTGTTTGGATCCGATTAATTTAGTTCTTGGGGGAAAAGTCCAGAGATGAGTCCAAAAGCTAAAATAGACATTACCATCATGCTCAGAAGATGTCAAATAGCTAGAAACGCCTGTCCTTGGGTCCAATTTGGAGACAAGGGCAAAAACGACAGTTTCGGGTCAAAACGGGATCCGCCGTTGGGCCCGCTTTGCACCGAAAAACGTGTCCAGGTCAACGGTCTCCAAATTCACCAAACTTAGTGTCAACAGGTCAGGAACGATGATACGAACCCAACGGAACTTCCAGATTTGGATTCCGATGAGCCGAACACAAAATCGCCCGTCGAGCGGGGCCTGTGGGGCCCACGACACGCGATTTCGTCAACGTTCTCAGAATTGAACCAAACTTGACCCACAGGACCAGCGTATCGCTACGAGTCTGATGGCGCAAGTTTCGTCTCGATCTGACGAGTGTGCACGAAGTTAGGGTAAATTACAGAAAAGGCGGATACGGGGCGATGTCCGCGGATACGCGTTGATTCCGGTGTGCACGCACACCCGAATCAGCTTCCACGAAACCTCACACGTCCGTATCGACGGTGCGTACGTATCTGTGAAGACCGCACACGACCAAGTCGTCCCGTTTGGCGGGGCGGACTCAGTTCCGGGGTGAAACAGGGTCTGGTTTTTCCTGTTTTTGGATCGCGGTGTGCGATCACCACAGGCCGCGATGTCCCGAACGGTTTATCCGAAAACCGAGAGGGTCATACAGGCTTCCCAACGAATTTACGGAATTGAAAACAGAGATACAGGGTGCAAGATACGAGTACCTGAAGAGGCTCGAAAAACCGGATATTCTCGTGTCCGTGTCGTGTCCGACACGCCGACACGAATCTGAGAATTAGGGCTAGGGTTAGGGTTTGGACATGGCCGGAGCTCCGCCGGCAGGGGGTGGCTGGCCGGAGGGGACTGGGGCGGCTGCGCGGCAAGGCGCGGCGGCGCCGGCGCCTGCCGGAGCGGGCGGGGACGTCGGCAGCGGCTGCGGGCTGTGCTGGGTCGGGGAGCCGCTGCGGCGAGGGAGAGGAGGAAGGAGGAGGAGAGGGGAGCAGCTGCGGCGGCTGGCGGCCTCGCGGGGGTGGCGCCGGAGCGGAGGATCGGCGGGGCGGCACGGTGGCTAGGGTGGCGGTTCGTGGTCGGGGTAGGCCGGAGAAGAGGGTGGCTAGGGGTTTTTTATAGGGTTGGGTCGGGGCCGAGCAGGGCGGCGGAGGAGGCGGCGTCATGGCGTCGTGGGCGGAGGTCGCGGGGGTGCGGGGCCGTGCGGAGCGGGCGGGCGGCCGGGAAGCGCAGCGGAGGAAATGGTCAGCCGAGCGGTTCAGGCGGGCTGGGGGAGAACGGGTCGGTGGCGGGTTAGCGGTGCGGGTCGGGTTCGGCAGACCCGACCCGACCCGATAAGGTGACGGGCCGCGGGTTGGGCCGCAGGCCGGGCTGGGCCGGATGGGCCGAAAATAAATGATAATAATAATAATAATAATAATAATAATAATAATAATATACTTAATTAATTAATTAATTAACAAATAAATAAATAAATAGTTTTTAGGTAATTAAAAATAGGTCCGGGGTCCAATAAATTCCAGAAAAATTGCCCTAAGTCCAGTTTTCCATTTTACACCCAAAAATATTATTTTCATAATATTTTAATATTGTTTATTTCAATTAAAAATTAGGTAATAATTCAAAACCCTGATTTTAATTACAGAAAATTTCCAGAAAATTCCAGAAAATTGTGAAAAATCCCAATTTTAATATTTTTTGAAAAAATCAGGGGCTTACAATCTACCCAACTTATAAAATTTCGTCCTCGAAATTTAAATTATGGCAGAGTTCTCTCTGTCCAAACTCACTTGGTCACAGTATAACGGGTTTCTCTTAGGTGAACATTGCGGTCGCTACCCAACTTAGGATTCTACCCATATCCTCTAAGGCTGTACAACTAGTAAAGCTAGGTCTCAACTTAATAGATTTGGGTATTGAATCTTAAGTCTGCAACACAAAACACAGCACACATCACCTAGGGTATTGCCTTAGTCATAAAGGGTTATCATCTAGCACTATAAATCAAACTTATACCAAACACAGGATTCTGTCCTTCCGAAGTAAGGGAAGGTGAGGATCAATAATAAAGAGTTTAAGGGCGAGGTGGTAGAACAGAGGTATAGGGATCAAGGCGTTTTTCAGGAATTCTAATGGGAATTGTCAGGCGGTTAAGGATCGAGATTCTATTCTGGTAATGCCGATACGATATGCTCGGACGTATTTAGGGGCAAGTACGCTAGTCAACTATATCTCAATCCACGTAAAGTAGTTGTGCGAAGTGCGAATCAAAATGCACTAAGGTTGATCAGACCGTAGTACACTGATTCTGAGTAGACACTTGTATTAGTGGGGTTGATCAGGCCTCAATAATACAGGTGTCGTGAACAAGCCCGATAAAGGGTAAGCTTGCAAAACTAGGCTATAAATAGCAGCATAAGTCAAGTTCAGCAAAATTAAGTGCGCTAGATGATGATGAAAAGAGGTACAAATTTATTGAAGTCCACAAAATAACACAAAATAAGCACAATAGCAAAAGACTAAAGAATCTATACAGTTATCAAATTTAAAAAAAATATACTAGGTTATTTAGCAAGTTCAAAAATTACTAGGTTGGGGCTGAGGTCACGAACCAATAGGCACGAAAACGATACTAGAAGAGATATCTACGAATCACTTACGCGCATTAGCTGCTTCCAGAGTTTGCGCGTTCTCCACGGTCATTACGTAAGCCTGTCCGCGTCCTTGAGCAGCGGGACAGTCCCTCACTTGATGTGCTGCTGAGCCACAAAGTAGACAAACACCTAGCCTCTTTCTGCAAACTTGCCAAGTATGGCCTGGTCTATGACAATAGTTACAAGCAGCAGCTTGTTGGTTCTGTCCCTGGGCCTGGTGTTGGGGTGCTGGAGCTCGAGGGAGAGGACGCTGAGCTTGTTGCGGGGCCCTCTGCTGTTGTTGTTGAAAAGGGCATTTGTTGGGTCCCGCATTTCCGGTATCTCTTTCTCGCTTTAGCTTATGCCCCATGTCTCTCTCAACGCCTTGTGCCACGTTCAAGATTTCCTCGTAGGTGCGAGCTCGGCTGGTGGTGACAGCAAGGCGAATATTCGGAGATAGCCCCTTCTTGAATCTACGGGCTCTGTCCTCCGGGGTACGAACCATGTACTCCGCAAAGTGGCTTAACCTGCTAAATTCAGCAGTATATTCATCAACAGACATGTTACCTTGTTCCAGTCTCTCGAATTGGATTTCGAGAGCTTCTCGAGCCACTTCGGGATAAAATTTCTCCTTGAATAGCCTTTTGAAGTCCTCCCAGGTGAGGTCAGGAGCAGACAGTTGGGGTTCATCTCTGAACCAGGTTCGAGCAATATCGAACAGTTGCAGGCTTGCGGACTCCACTTTGAGGTCATCAGGGACCCGAGCAGTCTTCAGGAGTCTCTCGACATTCTCTATCCATTCATCGGCATAGAGAATGCCCTCAGTTCCGTAAAATTCCAGGGGTCTTAGATTTTTGAAATCTTTGGCACTCCCTGGCCTCTTTTGTGGTGACTCCCGGGTCCGAAGAGCTTCTGAAAGGCTGGTCCGTAGCAGAGCAGTTTGTTCCTTCTGGGATTCCACCAATCCCTGGAACACTCCAAGTAGCTGTGCCCCGTCTAGAGTAACTGCCGGAACAGATGGAGGCGGCGGGAGTGCAAGAGTCTCGGGCACATTCTGCTCAGCTGGTTCCGATGTGCCTCCTACTGTGTTCCTTGTCTGGACCATTCTGAAAGATTAAGGGATAGGGAATCAGAATAGAATACTTGGAAATCAAAGGCGATAGGAAGATTGAGCAGCAAAGATACCAAGAATTGAAATAAGGACGCTATACTGTGAATGAGTTTTTCCTAGAATCCTCGATCTTATTGCAGGCCTGTTCGGTCCCTAAGTTGGAACCGAACAATTTAGTTGTTGACCTGCATGGGCCACCACAAAAACGTGTCACGACCCGCACCCAGAAATTCGGGCACGAGTGCGTGGGTACGTCCAGCCTACGCCGCAGAATCGGCGGTAGTACGCTGTCTAGGTCAAATCCAGATTTACTAACTAGCTCATTCACAAATAACATAGGCAAGATAATAAATAATGAGAAATGAAGCTTAAGATTGCAACTGAAATAAATGTGACAACAGATTCAAATATTTTAGTACAGGAATCAGAATGAAATCGGGGACAAACCCGATTACTAAGATAAAGAGCAAAAACTAAGATAACTAATACTAACTACTCAGCAGGAGTAGCTTCCTGTGCGGGAACTGGCTCTGTAACTGTATCACCTGCTGCCTCATAGGGGCCATAATAGGTGGGGGCAAGGTTCTCATCATCGCCTAAACAACAGATCCAGTCAGGAAAGGAGCAAAGTACACAGTGCACAACAAGATTAAACTGAATATTTTATGACAATTAAATATTGGATATCATGTTGAGAAACAGCATTAGCAGAACTTTATTATCTCAGAGTTAGCTGTAAACAGGAATATGAGAAACAGAAATAAATGAAACAGGAAATGAAACTACAATAGCCAGCAAGAAATATAACATGACCAGAACTATCTGTGTGAACTTGTGTTTGTTTTTAGAATACATAGTTGGCATGTAGGGGTTTATAAGGCTAATCCGGCCGTCATAAACAGCTATTAGACAATACAATCGAGATCCGGCTGATGGACAGTCGTGTACCAACAGCTATTAGACAATACAGGGGAAAGGGTAAACTACATGCCTTCTAGGTATTCTCCCACCCGACATGAAAAACAAGACAGGAACTACCAATATTCAAGACATGAAATTCAGTATTTCTAACACTAGGTGTAAACATCAAGGGTACATGTATGGCAGGGAATTAATTATCATAATATATAAAGATTAACTTGAAGTGCAGGTACTTGCCTGTTGTTTGGATCCGATTAATTTAGTTCTTGGGGGAAAAGTCCAGAGATGAGTCCAAAAGATGAAATAGACATTACCATCATTCTCAGAAGATATCAAATAGCTAGAAATGCCTGTCCTTGGGTCCAATTTGGAGACAAGGGCAAAAACGGCAATTTTGGGTCAAAACGGGGTCCGCCGTTGGGCCCGCTTTGCACCGAAAAACGTGTCCAGGTCAACGGTCTCCAAATTCACCAAACTTAGTGTCAACAGGTCAGGAACGATGATACAAACCCAACGGAACTTCCAGATTTGGATTCCGATGAGCCGAACACAAAATCGCCCGTCGAGCGGGGCCTGTGGGGCCCACGACACGCGATTTTGTCAACGTTCTCAGAATCGAACCAAACTTGACCCACAGGACCAGCGTATTGCTACGAGTCCGATGGCGCAAGTTTCGTCTCGATCTGACGAGTGTGCACGAAGTTAGGGTAAATTACAGAAAAGGCGGATACGGGACGATGTCCGCGGATACGCGTTGATTCCGGTGTGCACGCACACCCGAATCAGCTTCCACGAAACCTCACACGTCCGTATCGACGGTGCGTACGTATCTGTGAAAACCGCACGCGACCAAGTCGTCCCGTTTGGCGGGGCGGACTCAGTTCCGGGGTGAAACAGGGTCTGGTTTTTCCTGTTTTTGGATCGCGGTGTGCGATCACCACAGGCCGCGATGTCCCGAACGGTTTATCCGGACACCGAGAGGGTCATACAGGCTTCCCAACGCAATTTACGGAATTGAAAACGGAGATACAGGGTACAAGATACGAGTACCTGAAGAGGCTCGAAAAACCGGATATTCTCGTGTCCGTGTCGTGTCCGACACGCCGACACGAATATGAGAATTAGGGCTAGGGTTAGGGTTTGGACATGGCCGGAGCTCCGCCGGCAGGGGGTGGCTGGCCGGAGGGGACTGAGGCGGCTGCGCGGCAAGGCGCGGCGGCGCCGGCGCCTGCCGGAGCGGGCGGGGACGTCGGCAGCGGCTGCGGGCTGTGCTGGGTCGGGGAGCCGCTGCGGCGAGGGAGAGGAGGAAGGAGGAGGAGAGGGGAGCAGCTGCGGCGGCTGGCGGCCTCGCGGGGGTGGCGCCGGAGCGGAGGATCGGCGGGGCGGCACGGTGGCTAGGGTGGCGGTTCGTGGTCGGGGTAGGCCGGAGAAGAGGGTGGCTAGGGGTTTTTTATAGGGTTGGGTCGGGGCCGAGCAGGGCGGCGGAGGAGGCGGCGTCATGGCGTCGTGGGCGGAGGTCGCGGGGGTGCGGGGCCGTGCGGAGCGGGCGGGCGGCCGGGAAGCACGGCGGAGGAAATGGTCAGCCGAGCGGTTCAGGCGGGCTGGGGGAGAACGGGTCGGTGGCGGGTTAGCGGTGCGGGTCGGGTTCGGCAGACCCGACCCTACAAGGTGACGGGCCGCGGGTTGGGCCGCAGGCCGGGCTGGGCCGGATGGGCCGGAAATAAATGATAATAATAATAATAATAATAATAATAATAATAATAATAATAATAATATACTTAATTAATTAATTAATTAACAAATAAATAAATAAATAGTTTTTAGGTAATTAAAAATAGGTCCGGGGTCCAATAAATTCCAAAAAATTGCCCTAAGTCCAGTTTTCCATTTTACACCCAAAAATATTATTTTTATAATATTTTAATATTGTTTATTATCAATTAAAAATTAGGTAATAATTCAAAACTCTGATTTTAATTACAGAAAATTCCCAGAAAATTCCAGAAAATTGTGAAAAATCCCAATTTTAATATTTTTTGAAAAAATCAGGGGCTTAAACTTGAACTCCTAAGCGACTTCGATCTCATGATCAGATACACGCCTGGTAAGGGAAACGTCGTAGCTGACACACTGAGTCGAGTGTTTGCAGGAAGTTTGGCTATTGATGATAGGCTGCGCCGAGATCTTGAATCACTGGGCATTACCTTAAAAATCAGATACACAAAGTGGGCGCAAGTATCACAACTGCGCCTCGAACCCGACTTGTTACAACGAGTAAAGACCGCTCAAAAGGATGACCCGTTCCTGCAAAAGATTCATGCCCTTATCTCAGCAGGGAAGGCGTCCGACTTTGCGGTAAGCACGGATGGGATGCTTCGAGTGAAGGGAAGACTGTGCGTTCCAAGCGACGCGGCCCTCAGGGAAGAGATACTCACGGAAGCTCACTATGCTAGTTATACTTCTCATCCGGGTAGCACAAAGATGTATCGGGATCTTCGTACAACGTTTTGGTGGCACGGCTTAAAAAGGAATGTGGCGCAGTTTGTGTCGTATTGCATGGCTTGTCAACGAGTAAAGGCCGAGCACCAGAAACCAGGCGGAGAATTACAAAGCCTTGCTATTCCGGAGTGGAAATGGGATGATATAACGATGGATTTTATCGTTGGTTTGCCGAGGACGCAACGGGGACATGATGCAGTCTGGGTTATCGTCGATCGACTCACCAAGTCAGCTCACTTCCTGCCTATCAAGTCTACTTGGAGTGCCGACCGCCTGGCTCAGATATACCTCAATGAAATCGTTTGACTCCATGGCGTGCCAGTAACCATAGTCTCCGATCGAGATGGTCGATTCATATCACGTTTCTGGGGAAGTCTGCAGTCAGCAATGGGGACGAAGTTGAAGTTTAGCTCCGCCTACCATCCACAGACCGACGGCCAAACCGAACGTGTCAACCAGATCCTCGAAGACATGTTGCGACTCTGCGCCTTGGACTTGAAGACGAGTTGGGACCTTCATCTACCTCTAGCTGAATTTGCTTACAACAATAGTTATCAATCAAGCATTCAAATGGCGTCGTATGAGGCGTTATATGGGCGGAAGTGTAGATCTCCTATCTGCTGGGACAAAGTTGGGGAACGACAAGTACTTGGCCCTGAGCTCGTGGAGCAGACCGTCCAGAAAGTCCGGCTGATTCGGGATAGATTAAAGGTAGCTCAAAGCCGTCAAAAGAGCTACGCGGACACACATCGAAGACCGCTAGAGTTCCAAGTAGGCGACCGAGTATTCCTCAAGGTCTCGCCCATGCGAGGAGTCAGCAGGTTCGGGGCAAGAGGAAAGCTAAGTCCAAGATTTGTCGGCCCGTTCGAAATACTAAAGCGGGTTGCCTCAGTTGCGTATCAGATTGCTCTACCACCATCCCTATCCGACGTACACGATATATTCCATGTTTCACAGCTTAGGAAATATGTGTACGACCCGAGCCATGTGGTTGACCTGGACCAACTGAACCTGCAAGCCGACTTGACGTATGTAGAACAGCCTGTGCAAATTTTGGATAGAAAAGAAAAGCTGCTTCGGACTCGCTCGGTTCCTCTCGTGCGCATGCTTTGGCGGAATCACTCCGTCGAAGAATCTACTTGGGAGCTTGAATCCGAAATGAGGGAAAGGTTCCCCTCACTATTTCCTAGTGGTAGGTTCTATTCTTTAAGTTTCGGGACGAAACTTCCAATTAGTTGGGTAGGATGTGGTGCCCCGTTCCCCCTATTCGGGGAGCGCGGCTAAGAAATACAAGACGGTATCGTTCGATCGGGATAGATTGAATCAAGAACTCATCCTCGTTATGGATTTGTCTTTTCGGAATCGATTCCCATATTCAGTGGACCGTGCCCCCGGGATCGACTTAGCGGCAGAGTCAGGAGGGACCTCTCCGCTGCATTCTTTGTTGCCTAGCTTTCGCTGTCGCTTGTTGCTTTCGTACCTTGAGTTAGTTTTCGGGTTGCTTGGGTTTTCTTGAACGGTTTCGATGATTTCATTGCTTTCGTTCTTAGGACTGCACTTCAATTCCGATAATGGAAAGAGAGGAAGAAGTACTGATCAGCTGTTCGTGTCAATACAGGTGATCCAGCAGTAGGCGTCGCCCAAGCGGACTCCTAAATCACTTCCTTCCTTCCTCCTTCCAACCACTAAAGTGAGTGGCTACCAACCCGATTAGCTAGCCCTTCTTGCTAGTCTTCACATCAAATTCTTGTGTTCGTGCTTGCCCCGATCAAACGATACCAAGTAATAACTAAAAGATATCAAGATAATAAGGGAATAGACTTGGATCTGTATGCTTGTCATTGAAACTTGTGAACGGTTACTTACTACATGCTTGCTTATTCAAAATGTTTACCATATGCATATATACAAGTTAGAATGTTGACTCCTTCTTCTATAAATATGCTATATGTACAACACCCTTTGCCATGCATCAATTATTCAGGGAGACTATGCAAAATACATCACACAATGCTACATATCTCCTGATTTCATTGCCTCAGCTACATAAATGGCAACTTAACACAAACGCCGTTGATCACGGACAACTTGTGCACAAGGCCTCTCGGTTCCTGCGGACGGTCGCTGGGGCACTGGCACCGATCCGATCCGGACGGAACCTCAAGATTAGTCTTTCCCATAGGCGAGATGGCGTGCAGCGATACATGTGCCTCCGTCACCTTAGCCTGAGACTAAGACCGTCCATTATGGCATCAAAGCCAGTGATCCCCTCGTATATTTAAACCTGTTGAAACTAACTTGTGTCTTCTTGACAGGGAAGGCAAGGTAAGTATTATGCAGGTGGTTCAGACGGACAGGTAAATGTCACCGAACGGTGACGGGTCATTTCAATGATTCTATATCTATGTCTTGTTGTAAAATGAACTAAGGCAAGATAGAAACCCACAGTAAATATGCATGCTTCATTAAAACAACATGTTGACTCGTATAGTTGGGTTAGCTTGCCTTCACCAGTACGTTTCGATGTACTGACCCTCGTTGAAACAGGTTCCCCGCGCTAGGAGAACCAAGCGAGGAGCAGGAGACAAACCCCCATTCCAGTCCAGCTGTAGGCACGCCTCGACCGTGCCACCTTTGACGTATTTTGAAGAAGAAGCCTTTTGAAGAAGAAGCTAGCCACCAAGCAACCATGCAGCTTCATGGCAAGGCAGTCGTTCCGACCCAAGGTCTTATATTTTGAGTAGTAGTAAAGGATGTAATGTACAGGACTGCTATCTCATTTTGTGTCAACACTTTTGTAAGCCCATAGAGGCAATCCTTATGTCTAAGTTCAAGGAGTTTGTAATAGATGTTCATATTATCAATAAAAGAGAACTTTTCCATGTTCAAATCTGTGTTTCAATTATCTGCGTACTCTGAATAGGTGCTCGCTATGCAAAACAAAATACTTGGCCTTGTGCGGTGCGCAACCTAGGCCCGCACGGCGGTCACGCCCGGGGGACGACTATCGATTCCACGGAATCGGGGCGTGACATGTTGGTATCAGAGCACAGCTTCAAAGTTCCTTGATTCATAAACTGAAAAAGTTCCCTTAGCGATAACTTGCCTATGTGAACTCCTGAACTCGTTAAGGCCAAAATGAGATACGTTCATGCAATAAGTCCATAATACCTTATGATCCTGATCTAAATTACCTCTTTTCAAGGAATGACGCAAGCGCAGCCATCAGCGCTAGCGCCAGGCGAGACACGGACTCAGGAGAGCAGCTCCGGAACATCAGGAAGCTCTCGGAGCCAACGGGGCATGTCTCAAACAGATTCGATTCAACAAGTGGTGCAAATGTTAATCGAGCAAAGACAGAGGGATGATGCCCGCCAAGCCAAGTTCGAGAGCAACCTAGAGGCCCGGCTCTCAGTCCAACAAAAGCAGGTAGATACCCTGCAACAGCTTGTTCAGACCCTGGCCTCCAACCATTCTGCCGCAACGACAGCTACACCAGTGGAGCAGCCAGCGCTTGAAGTCGAAACACCGCTAGTGCCGAGGACGAGGGAAGTGACTACCTTCACCTTTGCAAACTTCAAGAAGGTCTGCAACACGCCATTTAAAGGGACTGAGGACCCAATCGTGGCCCTAGATTGGCTCGCCGAGCTTGAAGATCATTTTTCTCTCCTGGATGTGCCGGAAGACAAGCGCGTCACTTGTGCCAAACTACTGCTTCGCTTCAATGCGCACGACTGGTGGGACGTGCATCGACGATCTCTTCAACTTGGCCATGGAGAGGAGGCGATCGCGTGGACAACTTTTCGTGCTGCATTTGAAGAGGAGTTTATACCACCACCTCTACGACGTCAACGGGAAAATGAGTTCGTTCAACTCCGGCAGGGCAGTATGATGGTGAAGCAATACTCGGCAGAATTCAACAAACTGGCCAAATTTGCTACCGCTTACCTACCGGATGCAGCGAGTCATGCCAGACGATTCGAAGGAGGGCTACGTCCTGGTATCCACGGGCACGTATCCGTTCCACAATATCAGACGATGAGGGAAGTTTTAAACCATGCCCTCTCCCTCGAACCGCAGTATCCTCACGTTGCCACCGGCGCTGTGCAAACCCCCAATCACAAACGCCAAGGCAACGATAGAGGAAACACAGCTGTAAAGCGCCCTAACAACGGCGGTTCGAAAAAGGGAAACTCGGGGCAACGATGTGATTTCTGTAGAAGGACAGGGCACGTCGAAAGTGAATGTCGCCGGAAGCATGGGTTATGTCTCATTTGTGGAGCTTCCGATCACGCCCTTCCTAACTGTCCAAAGTTCACCGAGCGCCATCCTCCCCAACAAAATCAGACTCTGGCACCTCAGGCAAATCGAGCGGCGCCTCAGCAAGGGCGTAATCAAGCTCAAGGCCGAGTCTACACCATGACACGGGAAGAAGCATTAGCTTCGGATACCGTCGTGTCAGGTACCTTACTTTTCAATAATATACCTGCTCGCGTTCTATTTGATTCAGGTGCAACGCATAGTTTTATTTCCACAAATTTTGCCGTGGAAAACAATGTAAAAATGACTCCGTTGCACTTAGATTTAAATGTTAGCACCCCCTCTGGTACAAAAATCCCTGTTCGTTCAGTATGCCTAGGTGGTTACATTTGTATTGGGGAGAAGAAGCTGTCGCTCGATGTCTTAGTTCTAGATGTTAGGGACTATGAGATCATCTTGGAAATGGACTGGCTAGGCGCATGCGCAGCAACTATTGAGTGTGCAGAGAAGCGAGTCGTTTTTCGTCTGCCCGGAGAAGCCGTGTTCTGTTACACCAGTAGTCCAGCGAACGATGCGCCCAAGGCCTGCATGGTGATTTCGGCAAAATCTGCTCGGCGAATGCTCTACACAGGCTGCGAGGGATTTTTAGCATCAATTCGGGACACGCGGCAGGACTACGCAGACGTCGAGCCTAATTCCGTTGAGGCGGAGTTCCCCGACGTGTTTCCGAGCGAACTACCCGGCATGCCGCCCGATCGAGAGATTGAATTCACTGTTGACACATTTCCGAACACGCAGCCGATCTCCAAACCTCCATACAGAATGGCCCCTGCAGAGCTAAAGGAATTAAGGTGCCAACTCCAAGGATTACTAGACTGTGGGTTCATCCGACCGAGCGTATCTCCTTGGGGTGCGCCCGTGCTCTTCGTGAAGAAGAAGGACGGAACTCTACGTCTCTGCATCGACTACAGAGAATTGAACAAGGTCACAATCAGAAACAAATATCCTCTGCCACGGATTGATGACTTGTTCGATCAACTACAGGGTGCAGCAGTATTTTTAAAAATAGATCTTCGCTCGGGCTATCACCAGCTGAAGATTAGGCCAGAGGACACCCCCAAAACTGCTTTCCGAACCCGGTACGGTCATTACGAGTTTTCCGTGATGCCGTTCGGACTGATGAATGCGCCTGCAGCATTCATGGACGTTATGAATCGGGTATTTAGACCTTTCATCGATAAATTTGTGGTGGTTTTTATCGATGACATCTTGGTGTACTCGAAGACTAGGGACGAGCACGCAGGACACCTGCGGATGGTGTTGCAAACCCTTCGAGACAACAAGTTGTACGCCAAACTAAGTAAATGTGAGTTTTGGCTAGACAGTATATCCTTTTTGGGCCATGTTATCTCGTCTCAAGGCATCTCAGTTGACCCGAAAAAGGTGGAAGCCATTACACAGTGGAAACATCCGGAATCAGCTAGCGACATCCGAAGCTTTCTTGGACTGGCAGGATACTACCGTCGGTTCATACAGAACTTTGCTAGAATTGCTTCGCCCTTGACGCAGCTCACACGGAAGGGTGCGAAGTTTACTTGGACGGACGACTGTGAAGCTTCGTTTACGGAGTTAAAGTAGCACCTCATCTCCGCCCCGGTCCTTACTTTGCCAAACGGACCAGATGACTTCAAAATATATAGCGATGCATCAGGAAGGGGACTAGGATGTGTCCTGATGCAACGGGACAAAGTGATAGCCTATGCGTCTAGACAGCTAAAGCCTCACGAGCAGAACTACCCAACGCATGACCTCGAGCTTGTCGCGGTAGTGTTTGCATTAAAGCTGTGGCGCCACTATCTTTATGGCGTGCCGTGTGAAATCTATACGGACCACAAAAGTTTGAAATATTTGTACACTCAAAAAGATTTGAATCTTCGACAGCGGCGATGGCTTGAACTCCTAAGCGACTTCGATCTCATGATCAGATACACGCCTGGTAAGGGAAACGTCGTAGCTGACGCACTGAGTCGAGTGTTTGCAGGAAGTTTGGCTATTGATGATAGGCTGCGCCGAGATCTTGAATCACTGGGCATTACCTTAAAAATCAGATACACAAAGTGGGCGCAAGTATCACAACTGCGCCTCGAACCCGACTTGTTACAACGAGTAAAGACCGCTCAAAAGGACGACCCGTTCCTGCAAAAGATTCATGCCCTTATCTCAGCAGGAAAGGCGTCCGACTTTGCGGTAAGCACGGATGGGATGCTTCGAGTGAAGGGAAGACTGTGCGTTCCAAGCGACGCGGCCCTCAGGGAAGAGATACTCACGGAAGCTCACTATGCTAGTTATACTTCTCATCCGGGTAGCACAAAGATGTATCGGGATCTTCGTACAACGTTTTGGTGGCACGGCTTGAAAAGGGATGTGGCGCAGTTTGTGTCGCATTGCATGGCTTGTCAACGAGTAAAGGCCGAGCACCAGAAACCAGGCGGAGAATTACAAAGCCTTGCTATTCCGGAGTGGAAATGGGATGATATAACGATGGATTTTATCGTTGGTTTGTCGAGGACGCAACGGAGACATGATGCAGTCTGGGTTATCGTCGATCGACTCACCAAGTCAGCTCACTTCCTGCCTATCAAGTCTACTTGGAGTGCCGACCGCCTGGCTCAGATATACCTCAATGAAATCGTTCGACTCCATGGCGTGCCAGTAACCATAAGTCTTCGATCAAGATGGTCGATTCATATCACGTTTCTGGGGAAGCCTGCAGTCAGCAATGGGGACGAAGTTGAAGTTTAGCTCCACCTACCATCCACAGACCGACGGCCAAACCGAACGTGTCAACCAGATCCTCGAAGACATGTTGCGACTCTACGCCTTGGACTTGAAGACGAGTTGGTACCTTCATCTACCTCTAGCTGAATTTGCTTACAACAATAGTTATCAATCAAGCATTCAAATGGCGCCGTATGAGGCATTATATGGGCGGAAGTGTAGATCTCCTATCTGCTGGGACGAAGTTGGGGAACGACAAGTACTTGGCCCTGAGCTCGTGGAGCAGACCGTCCAGAAAGTTCGGCTGATTCGGGATAGATTAAAGGTAGCTCAAAGCCGTCAAAAGAGCTACGCGGACACACATCGAAGACCGCTAGAGTTCCAAGTAGGCGACCGAGTATTCCTCAAGGTCTCGCCCATGCGAGGAGTCAGCAGGTTCGGGGCAAGAGGAAAGCTAAGTCCAAGATTTGTCGGCTCGTTCGAAATACTAAAGTGGGTTGCCTCAGTTGCGTATCAGATTGCTCTACCACCATCCCTATCCGACGTACACGATATATTCCATGTTTCACAGCTTAGGAAATATGTGTACGACCCGAGCCATGTGGTAGACCTGGACCAACTGAACTTGCAAGCCGACTTGACGTATGTAGAACAGCCTGTGCAAATTTTGGATAGAAAAGAAAAGCTGCTTCGGACTCGCTCGGTTCCTCTCGTGCGCATGCTTTGGCGGAATCACTCCGTCGAAGAATCTACTTGGGAGCTTAAATCCGAAATGAGGGAAAGGTTCCCCTCACTATTTCCTAGTGGTAGGTTCTATTCTTTAAGTTTCAGGACGAAACTTCCAATTAGTTGGGTAGGATGTGGTGCCCCGTTCCCCCTATTCGGGGAGCGCGGCTAAGAAATACAAGACGGTATCGTTCGATCGGGATAGATTGAATCAAGAACTCATCCTCGTTATGGATTTGTCTTTTCGGAATCGATTCCCATATTCAGTGGACCGTGCCCCCGGGATCGACTTAGCGGCAGAGTCAGGAGGGACCTCTCCGCTGCATTCTTTGTTGCCTAGCTTTCGCTGTCGCTTGTTGCTTTCGTGCCTTGAGTTGGTTTTCGGGTTGCTTGGGTTTTCTTGAACGGTTTCGATGATTTCATTGCTTTCGTTCTTAGGACTGCACTTCAATTCTGATAATGGAAAGAGAGGAAGAAGTACTGATCAGCTGTTCGTGTTAATACAGGTGATCCAGCAGTAGGCGTCGCTCAAGCGGACTCCTAAATCACTTCCTTCCTTCCTCCTTCCAACCACTAAAGTGAGTGGCTACCAACCCGATTAGCTAGCCCTTCTTGCTAGTCTTCACATCAAATTCTTGTGTTCGTGCTTGCCCCGATCAAACGATACCAAGTAATAACTAAAAGATATCAAGATAATAAGGGAATAGACTTGGATCTGTATGCTTGTCATTGAAACTTGTGAACGGTTACTTACTACATGCTTGCTTATTCAAAATGTTTACCATATGCATATATACAAGTTAGAATGTTGACTCCTTCTTCTATAAATATGCTATATGTACAACACCCTTTGCCATGCATCAATTATTCAGGGAGACTATGCAAAATACATCACACAATGCTACATATCTCCTGATTTCATTGCCTCAGCTACATAAATGGCAACTTAACACAAACGCCGTTGATCACGGACAACTTGTGCACAAGGCCTCTCGGTTCCTGCGGACGGTCGCTGGGGCACTGGCACCGATCCGATCCGGACGGAACCTCAAGATTAGTCTCTCCCATAGGCGAGATGGCGTGCAGCGATACATGTGCCTCCGTCACCTTAGCCTGAGACTAAGACCGTCCATTATGGCATCAAAGCCAGTGATCCCCTCGTATATTTAAACCTGTTGAAACTAACTTGTGTCTTCTTGACAGGGAAGGCAAGGTAAGTATTATGCAGGTGGTTCAGACGGACAGGTAAATATCACCGAACGGTGACGGGTCATTTCAATGATTCTATATCTATGTCTTGTTGTAAAATAAACTAAGGCAAGATAGAAACCCACAGTAAATATGCATGCTTCATTGAAACAACGTGTTGACTCGTATAGTTGGGTTAGCTTGCCTTCACCAGTACGTTTCGATGTACTGACCCTCGTTGAAACAGGTTCCCCGCGCTAGGAGAACCAAGCGAGGAGCAGGAGACAAACCCCCATTCCAGTCCAGCTGTAGGCACGCCTCGACCGTGCCACCTTTGACGCATTTTGAAGAAGAAGCCTTTTGAAGAAGAAGCTAGCCACCAAGCAACCATGCAGCTTCGTGGCAAGGCAGTCGTTCCGACCCAAGGTCTTATATTTTGAGTAGTAGTAAAGGATGTAATGTACAGGACTGCTATCTCATTTTGTGTCAACACTTTTGTAAGCCCATAGAGGCAATCCTTATGTCTAAGTTCAAGGAGTTTGTAATAGATGTTCATATTATCAATAAAAGAGAACTTTTCCATGTTCAAATCTGTGTTTCAATTATCTGCGTACTCTGAATAGGTGCTCGCTATGCAAAACAAAATACTTGGCCTTGTGCGGTACGCAACCTAGGCCCGCACGGCGGTCACGCCCGGGGGACGACTATCGATTCCACGAAATCGGGGCGTGACAGGAAGCGCCCTCTCCGTAGTTGGGCGAGGCGCAGCGGCCTTCACTACTCATTGCCTATGGATAGCCTTGGGCTTGGCTAGCCTTAAGGAAGGACTGACACTTTCTTCCGAGAGCATGTCCTCGAATGCTTGCTGGTCAAAGCGAACCACCAGCATCTTTTGCGTCGAGTCGAGCTTGGACGCATCGGACTGCATCACTAACTTCTCAACAGAGGAGAAGGACTTTTCCAGTAGATTTGCCATCGTGTTTGCCATTAAATCAAAAGAAGAACTAAAAGAACTTGATTTGATTAACAAAATAAGAAAAAGTACAGAGAAGTCCTAGAAGACAATCTAAGTATAAATTTGTTTTTTGGGGGTGACGATGGAGGGTTAGTAGTGTAGCAACTCTCTTTACTCCGTGGACGATCCGATGCGGAAGCTCTTCTCTTTTGCTCGAGTATAGGTTTGCCAATAGCCAGCCATGGTCCTTTGTATGGGTGTGGTACCTTGCTATTCATAGTCGCCCTGTGGACGTGCTATGGATGCCGTATATGTTCCTGCTTGGTGGCCGCATAGGGCTACTTCAATAGTATGTGGTTGTAACAGTGGTCACATGTCACGGGAAAGCTGCCACTTGAGTTCAGTTCAGATATGTTGTTAATGGGATCTCGGGGTTATTATCAACCCGTTGTGAGCGTGACTTGGTCAGCTGGACACGTAGTCAGCACCAACAGTGCAAAGATCTCTGCAGTTGTAACGAAAAGATCTTGTGAGTTGGAGGCCGCATAACAACTAGGCCGCATAATGGTGTGGCCGCATGGATCTTGTAGCCGCATACGTGCTCTTGTTTGGGCCTTGGTGACACTCTGGCCGCATGTTTGCGAGACCGCATATGTACTCTCATCCGTCTTTGGTCTGATGGACACTTTGGCTTCATGAGGACGAGGATGCATAGAGTCGAGACCGCATGTGTGCTCTGGTCGCATATGTGTCCTGGTCGCATATGAGCTTTTATCTGACTGAGGCTGCATATCATCGAGGCCGCTTAATATTAAAGCCGCATAGGCGGGACACGTGGCACGACTCGTCTGACGAGGTCATTAATTATTGGATGCGACTCTTTGTCTTTTTGCCTGCTGCCGTTTTGTGAGTCTCAAGGCCGTCAGGCCTTTTTGTCAAGTGTTGGAGAGTGTGTCAATGACCCTTTATGCGGCCTCTTGCTACTTGGTTGGTCTGGCCGCATGAAGGCTATCATATTTTATGCAGCATGAGTACTATGCGGCATGTAGTATTTTTATGCTTCTACAACCGTATGCATCAATATAATTACCGTTAGTTTCAGATAATGCAAGTTCTTTTGCTTTCCAAGCTTTAGAATACGTAATATGTACTCGATAATCTCTAAGTATATCATTCACAATATGTGATGCACTATAAGACCAGTTATCTCTAATTTTATCTTTGATTTTTTCACTAATCCATGCAACAGTAGCTTGTCGATGACGTCCTCTTGGTAATACACCAGTACATGAATATTGAGATTCAAATGTACGAATCTTAAAGTTTTTACTGTTACCAATTGCATGTGCGTACACTCTCCAACGATAATGTGGAGCGTCAAAAACATATACAATTCTTTGAGAATTGTTATGTATAACTCTACAACTGTAAAACCCCTATTTCTAAAAACTGTATTTATTTATTTTTTTATTTAATAATTTAATTATGGTAATTATGTGCTAAATAGGATAAATAGATTTTTAATAATTTTTATTTTAGGTGTTCGGGCACTTAGAGGACTTATGTGACCATCAGGAATTTTTTGAAATTTATTCCATGTAGGAGACCCCTTGAGCAGTTGCTAGCCTAATGGTGTGCATTACCCTAATCTATAAATTTTCTTATGTGTGAATATATATAAATATATATACAAATATATATATGTATATATATATATTTAAAAAGAAAGGAAAAGAAAAGAAAAGAAAAATAATATAGTAATAATTAATAAGTATTAATAAAACTACTACTACTACTTAGTATACTACTAGCCAACTATAAAACAAAGCAGCCACTTAGCAATTGCTAAGGACCCCCCCCCCCCCCCCCCCCTTCAACAAAGTTGCTAAACTCCAAACAACCCGAGCCTTAGCAGCAAACTCATTCTCTCCCCTTCTGTTTACACGCGGCCGAACCAATACACATCCTCTCTCTCCCTATTAAATATATATATATATATATTTATCTCTCAAAAACCCTAACCTAAATCTCCAGACCTCCTCTTCCCATCTAGAGCCGTCACCGCAGCCAGAGAAGCCCCGCCAAGCCATCCAAACCATCCCGACGATTCCGACCTCGCGCACTGCAGATTCCCACACGAGGCACCTTCGCTCCGGAATTGTTTTCCGTCGACTCGCTCAACCAAACGTTGTTCCGTCTTCACCGGTATGCTCACCCCTTAACCCTCTTCCATATTTGTATTATAGTCAACCTCGAAAAACGTGTACACCTAGGCGAAAAATAATGTCCAAAGTGGGCGCGAGCAGATCAATTTCTGGGATCGCAGAAAACTGCGGTGACCACCCATATTGTCGAGTTCGTATCTCCCACCACAGAGATCCGAATTCGGTGATTCTTTTTTATACCTGTAGAACCCTTGACCTAGTTTATTTTCTGTTAAATAACCCTATGCTATTAGTTGCTGTGGACATAATTAAATTCGTCACAAAACTGCGCGCACCCACTTTTTTCAGATTTCCAAAAGTTGGAAAATGGAGCGCGTCCCGCCAAACGGGACCGCCCCGCCGTGTACCAAGTGTACCGAATGGTGCACGCAGTATAACCGGACACATGAAAATTTGTTGGGACTGATTCGGACGTGTGTGCGCGCCGAAATCAGGCCGTATCCGCGAACACACCCCGTATCACAATTTTTGTGGAACTCGCGCGTATTTTGTGCACGCTTGTCAGATTGCGATGAAACTTGCGCCACTGGACTCGTGGTAATGCACTGGTCCTGTGACCCAATTTTCACGCAATTCTGAGACGGTTGACCAGATCGCCAATTGGCGGGTCCCATAGTTGATTTTTTGGACAAAATTATGTTCGGCCCATCGGAATCCACATTTGGACATACCGTTGGGTTCGTATTGACATTTATAGTTGTTTGACCTATAGTTTGTCCCATTTAGAGACTGTTACCCTTGGCACACTTTTCGGTGCAAAGTGGGCCACACGTGGACTACACTTTTGCCCAAAATTACCGTTTTGTCCCTGTGTCCAAATTGGACGAAAGGGAAGTACTTTTTAGCTATTTTGCTTATTCTGGGAACATTGGTGATGTTTATTTCAGCATCCGGAGACGTTCATTCTGAGGCCGTAGCTTCTGACTCTTGGTGCTGACATTGGGACACTACATTTTGCAGCTTTCTTGCCAGGCAAGATACCTTACCAAATTGTTACAGTATTTTACATGCTTAGTATATTTCTGTATAATTATTTCATTCTGTTTATTTATTGCATGTGTAGTTCCTTTCAGTCATTACTATATATTAGATATGTTGACACACACCTGACACTTAGTATCATAGAGGACAATCATTAGGCGTATGGGCTTTTAACCACTCTGGTAACACCGTAGTCACTAGCACGCACTATGGTGGGTCGTGTCCGATGGTCCCTACCCCCGCGGTATGTCGATTGATGGAGTCCGAGGGTCGCTACCCCCGCGGTATGTCGGCTGATGATGTCCACTGACGAGCGTGAGGTTGTGAGGATTAGATCTAGTAGCCTACCCTTGCCCATACGTTGAAAAGTTGTCCTCATTTGCATTCATATAGATTGTCTTGTACAGTGTACTTATTTATTTTCGAATTATATGCATGTTTACTGTATTCAAGTTGGCTCGTATTTTCTGTATCTTGTTACGTCCCTCTGAGGACCTGGTCCTCTGCCAGGTGTATCTGCTCTTGAGTATTTGCAGGAGTACGGGCCTGACGCATTATTTTCTATCGAGGAGGTCTTACCTTCTGAGCATCGTTGATTATCTGGCGATGGATTCTTTTAGCTGATGCACTTCTGTCTTCACATTATTTTACATTGGAGACTTTATACTCCTCTCTCATTTTAGTTTTGGATATAGTCTTTGGTAGTGGATTTGTCTCCACCGGACTATTATTTTGGATATTTCAGACTCCTTATTCTAGTTAGTATTTCTTTTCTATGACTTGTTGTGTGGATGAGATTAGCATATCTGTGACTTGTGACATTATATATACCACATGTGAGTTTATATTCATATTACAACGTACGTATGGGTTATGGTTTCCATATATTGGAGTTGACATATCCATGCGGCTGGCATGCTTACGTGTTCCAGTCCTACGTATTATTGGGACTGGGGCGTGACAACAACTAAATTTACGAAGAATTGTTATATTACTAATAAAATTTTGAAATGCATAAGAAGAAGCAAACTCTCTTCCACAAAATACTTTGGGGTGCTACCATCTGAATTATCAACAATGGGTAAATAATAGTCTAAATCTCCGACTAAGTCATCACTATCTTCATCGTCAACGTTCTCTTCGACTAAATTTATTTGGTTTGAAATGCTAGGACCAATATGAAAATTTTGACTATTATAAACAGTTTGACTAGTAGATGCTATATTTGTGCTAATATTTGGTAATAATGGATTAATATATATTTTTATACAAGATGCACCTATACTACTTGCAACAATAAATCTACATGCTTCTTCACTATTTATTACTAAAAAAGTATCCGTAAAAAACTACCTTATTACGAATTCATAAGTAATAGAAAAACTTTCTACAATAATATTTCATATATTTTCAAAAGAGATATTCTGATATGTATAAATTAAATTAGTTGTACCTCCCTCATAAGATAATCCGTTTAGTGTACCTCCATGATAGAAAATCACTGTTATGATTTGATCCATGGGTAAAAACTTTGAGATTCGGATAAATTTGTCGGCTCAGATTTTATTCTAACTGATGAGAGTTGCTGTGGTGAATATTGAAATAATGAGAGTATGTGAGGTTGAATAAAAATTACAAGAGTGAGGATATGTGGGACTTCGGTGGTTCATATATATAAACCATATGACAGTTAATTATTACCGTTGAAATATTATCGTTTGAAATATAGCCGTTTGGATAAAATAAAAAATAACTTACGCCCTAGTACGCTTCATAAGATTCATAGCTATGTATTAATATATTAATATATATGTATTAATATATTAATATATTGTTATATTAAGCTAGCAATAGCTGCAAGTTGTTATTATGATATTTATATATTGTTATATTAAGCTAACAATAGTTAGCTTAATATCTAATATTAAAATATAGTTAGGATAATATTAGGATATTAATATATTATAAATATATAATTATGGGTATTAGGATATTAGTTAATATATAGTGAGCGGAGATTAAGTGGGAGGAGTACTTACGCCCTATAATAGGGCGTAAGTTGTACTTACGCCCTATATTTGGGCAATATTGTGTTGTAGTTATAATTTGTTTAAACTATATGCTTTATTTAAAATAAACTTATACTTTTATGCTTTATGAGTAATTTTCTGTTAAATTTTTGGAGCAAAAATATTCAAAAAAAATTATTTGATTTTGAAGATATAAAGTTTAGAATTCGGTAGGTCTAGACAGACCGCGAGGGGGACCGCAAGCCAGCCTGAAGGCCATGTGGCATCCTCCCATTGGCTGGGCCAAAAAGCCCTGACATTAGCAGGGGGGCTGACGTCATGTCTTTTTGAACCGGCCAATGGGGGACGCCACGTGGCCTTTCGGGCTGGCCCGTGGTTCCCCCTCCCTCGGCATGTCTAGTATTTTTCTTTAGAATTTGGATCGCGAGACGGTTGATCCGTATTGACCATCTAAAATTTATTAATTAATATTTTATAATTAATTATATTTAAAATTTTAAAAATAATTTTGTCATTCTTGGATTTTAATTTAATTTATTTATTAACATATTTTGGATGGTCAACATAGGTCAACTGTTATCTCAAGATTCAAATATGAAGCTAGACATATTCAGGACTCAAACGTTAATTTTTAAATATTTTTAAATCAAGAGTCTAATTAACCCTTAAAAGATGAATGAAGCAAAATATTTAAATATTGCTATTAATAATTTTCGTGAATAGCTTCCTTCTACATAATTTTTTTTGTGTGGCCAAACAAAGGCATCATATGTTCTAAGAATGCTGAAAAAGTAAGAAGTCTACTAAAATAACTAGTATCTCTACTGTCATTGATTGTTCAACAGAAAGTTACACCCAATAGAAAATTATGCCTATGATACTAAACTTGGATATATTAGAAGAGGGGTAACAAGTTTCAAAAATTATAAACATACATACATATCGTCAAAGCTAACAACGATATACATAGCATCTAGACCGCCAATGTTTTGGCGAGACGTATCAAGACCGCCATTAGATTCGGCAAGATGACGACACTGCCATTCGGTTTGGAGGTACGAGTGCATTTTTTTTTAGAGATTGATTGTTTGCTTAAGCCACTCTCTGTTTAAAAAGATGGTACAAGAGGGGAGGAGGATCATTGTTGCTTTGACCATTCTCTCTCTAAAATAAAGCACCCATTCCACCATTATTAATGGTGGTATAATGACCATTTCACCATTTCTTTCGGCGGTATGGTGGAACGAAGGGTTAGATGCTTTCTCACCATTTTTTTTGACAATATTTGTGTATATATCGTCATTAAATTTGGCGAGTTGTATCTCCGTCTGAATTTTACAGATCTTATTATTCCTCTTCCAATATCAAGAAACTATTTTATCATGGACGTAATTTTCTAATTGTTCAACTTGTGCACGACACTTCCTCCTATTTTGTTCATTATATTTGTAAATGATAATTTGTTATCTTTTTTTATTTTGTAGAAAGAATTTTTTTAGCACTTAGTTGGGTTAGTATCTTCCAAAATTTCTAGTAGACGGCTTTCATTTTTTTTTAAATTATAACTTATTTTTTCTTATTTAGTTATATTTTATCTCTTATCTTTCAAAATATTATACTTCTTGTCATAGTATGTTAAAAACATCAAAACTATATATATATATATATATATATATATATATATATATATATATATATATATATATATAATCTCGAGAATTACTCTAAATGGGATGTGATATTGCTACAATAACCATAACCAAGAACATCTAGATGTAGTCATAAATTTCTATGATAAAGGGTAAAATCAAATACATGCACTAAGGCATGTTTTAATGGCAGAAGCGGAAGTAAAGTGCGAAAGTGTATATGCAAAGTGGAAAAAGTGCTTTCAATATACATTTGACTTTCATGTTAATTGTCATCAGAAATTCTTACCTCCAATATTTGGTTAGATGATATGTTACATCTTGAAAGTTGTCAAATTTATACTTCTATGTGTGAGACTCGTCTCACTATTTTCGTATTTTTGTATGAATATCTGGTATACATGTATTATTGCTGTACAATTGCTTCCCGTATATTTTCTGGATTTATCTAGCTGCTTTCGGATAATTTTCAGATTTTGTATAGTGATTAATCACCCTTGTTATATATAGCCCTTTCCTTTCTCTCTCTTCCATATTTCTCATTTTATTGTCTCTTTCTTCCATTTTCTTCTTCTCCTTCCCTTTCCCTCTCCCTCTCCCTCTCCCTCTATCTCGGCAGCCCTACCCCTACCTAGACCTGGCCGAGTGTTTAAGAACTGTCATAGTAGTGAGTTTAGGCAAGTACATCTTGCCAACCATGAATAGCTTATAATTTTGCATTTATTTAGTTTTCTTGTATTTTATTGGTCTATGTTGTGTTCTATGAGTTTCTACATATTTACTTCTTGACATTTTCTATTTTGAGGTCTTGAATGAAGTAGATCTATATTTCTAAGTCGGAGTTTTTATGGGTTATAGGAGTTTTTCTTGGTTTTGATTTATTAAAAGTTTGTATTTTTGAAAACTAATTGTTCTATGTGTTAGAGCTTTTTATTTCATGCAATTTGGCTTTTGAATCGCTTAATTTGGAGTTAAATTAAAAAATTTATGGCCAAAACAAATTCTGGAGCTTTGTTCTCGGACTTGTCTGGCAGGGACGATGAACAGTGCTTCGCACAATGCACCATACACAGAAATCTCACCTCATGCAGTGCGCCTACATGGATTTCTTGCCGTCGCATGCGTCGTGCGCATCACTCACTTGCCGCGCGTAGTACATCGTGCACAGAATTTTGGCCGCGCGCATGTTGATCAGGATGGCTGTTTTTGCCTATTTAGTTATTTTTTAGCTAGAATATCGAAAAACTCAAAACATGAAGTATTAGATCTTTGTTTTGCCTTTCCAACTATTTTTGGATCACCTCATTTGGAGTACGGATGAGAGAGTTATGTCCAGTTTTCTAAAATGTGTCAAAATTTAGTTTTGTGCAATTTTGCAATTTTGATTATTTTGTCCATTGTTGCTATATTATTCAATGGTTTTGCTTTCTTAACTTAACCTTGGAATAGTGTGTGCGATATTTTTTTGCCTTTACCTTGTGTTAGTGCTTGTAACGAAGCTTGGAGTTCTAAGCCCCTGTTTATGTAAATATTGCACTGATATTTCTGATAGTGGCTCGACGCAGCGTACTCATGACTCGATATCCTTGTACTGTCCTGATCAAGGCTATTAGCAGCACCTATATTACATGACATATTATTCCAATGGTTGATTTTCTGATTGTTCTTATCAAGCTATTGTCCAGTCTTGCATTATGTCTAAGGCAAATTTTTATCACCCATCAGAACTAGAATACTGGAGAGTAGGGGCGGACAAGGCCAGCTACGTATACCAGAGTACTAAATACCCCGAGATATAGTCACGGCTCTCTAGACATGTGAGAGTTCACTCTATAATCCAACAATCATTCCTGGGTCAAGAGTCATAGGTGTCTCAATCTCAAGCAAGCAACAAGTTACAAGAAGTATGATCATCAACCATATCATAGTAAGGCGTCCCAAACTATACATACACAGATGATCATAAAACTAGTTACAAAATGAAGAACTAGCAAGAGTACAATATTACATGATCAGCTCTAGCTATAGTCTAGAATATGTTTTACATGTAGGTCCGCAGGCAAGATATCGAGTTCCAAAACATGAGCTAAACACGTGCTCATATCCCAGCAACACCGGTGGATTTGGAGCTCTCCGTCGTGAGGGGCACACTTCCAGCACACCGTTGAGTGTAGCATTACAAGTAAAAATATCTACATATGTTAATTATATTATGAATCCCGTACGTCTGGATAATCCGGATGGACTGTAGTGCATGTGGCTGTATGAAATTTTTAAATACATGTGATAGTAATTAGGATTGTGATAACCCTAGTTAGTTAATGATTAGCAAGCAGTAAGATATGCTTGGTCGTGATTGGTTGATTGCTAGTCATGTCATGTCCATGCACTTGCTCGTTTATTAAACTTACAAGTTTACTTATATTCACTCCATTTATATATATGCTTGTTTTGCATGCTGGTTTTAGTTCATACGTTGGGGCTTCCTTGTGGTACTTTGTTGTTTGGGGTTCTGACCCCACTGGTTTTGTATGACCAGATTTTGGAGCAGAACCGTAGAACCTTCCGTACTTTTCGCCTCAAGATGATGAACACGAGTAGCACCCGAGGACATGAGTGGGTTTCTTCTTCATCGTCCACCTGATCTTGTATATTATTATTTTGAGGCGTTTAGCCACCAAACACGTGTTTAGCTCGTGTTTTGGAACTTGATATCCTGTCTGCGGGCCTACATGTAAAGCATATTTTAGACTATAGTTAGAGATGATCATGTAATATTTTATTCTCGCTAGTTCTTCATTTTTGTAACTAGCTTCACGATCATCTATGTATGTATAGTTTGGGACGCCTTACTATTATATGCCTGGTGATTATACATCTTGTAACTTGTTATTTTCTTGTGGATGAGACAACTAAGATTGCTTGACCCAGTAGAGACTGATGGATTGTAGAGTAAACCCCGCATGTCTTAGACAGCCGTGACCGTGTTCTTGGGATATTATGTACTATGGTATACGTAGCTGGCTTTGTCTGCCCCCCGCTCTCCAGTATTCTGGTTCTGAATCGTGACACTATGTTTTGATGTTTAAATACGAAGAAGTAAAAAAATACATAATAATAATAATAATCTAAGCAAATTGATAATTAATTATTTAAAAATTTAATTTGAGTATTAAGAATTAATATCACTAAATATTTCATTAAATAATTAGAATATATTAAATAATATTAGAATGATATATTATTTTGGTGTGTTCTCACTATATATATTCTACTCTATTTTGTTAGTGGTATGTATCAAACATTTTCGGTATGCATCTGACGATGCTGATGCTTTTAACTTATTATGCATTAATAATTAGCTAAAGTTTTTCTTCTTCTTCTTCTTCGTCGTTTCATTTTCATCCAAACAACCTATGAACTTTACACATCCACACTTTCCATGTTACTTCCCACCATCCAAACACGTTTATTTTTGTTCACTCACCAAATCTTGCACGATGTTAATCATTTCATTCAAGAATTACAATGGGTCAATCTAAAGCTATTTTTAATTTTAGCTTAATTTCTCTCACCTCATAATAATAATAATAATAACAATAAATTTATATTGACACGTGGCAACTCATGAATAAAATTATGATCATCATCCAAGTTTTGGTGGATGAACAAAATGGACTCTCCAAACACAGTGTTGACCGAACTTGACCAGTTCTAGGCCGGATCGAACTTAGTCCGAGGAGAAGACGGACCAGATCAGTCCGGACCGAAGTTTCGAAAATCCAAACCCAACTCGAACTCGGATGGATAGTGGGTCGAATCTGACCGGGCTGGATCAGGAGTTGGCCTGTGGAAAAGAAAAATTCTGAATGCCTTTGCTTTGGGCATTAAAAAATTGAGTTTAAAAAAAAAACACGAGCTACAATATTAAAGAGAAATAACGCCAATATTCTAATAATTTAATATATATTATTCTTGTTACATAAGTCATACAACTTATGTTTGGATTTTTGCTTTCAACTTCTCTTCAAACAAATTTTGTAATACTCCGAAAGAAGTTTGTAGAGAGGTTCAAAGCAGAAACTCAAACATAAGTCGCATTAAAAAATATACAACTTATGTTTGACTTTTTTATTTTCAGTCTCTCTACAAGATTTTTTTGTGGGTTTTCAACATCTCTTCAAGCTTTTTTTGTAAAACCACAAAGAAATCTTGTAGAAAGGCTAAAAACAAAAAATCAAACATAAATTGCATAATTTAAATATACATATTTTTAAATGATAATACATATTGAAAAATGATACATTTTTTTTCAAGAAGATGCAAGATACTATATACACGTCTAGATGTCTACGTAGATTTTTTGTGTGCCAAAGTTATGTTTCCATTCAGGGCCGGCCCTGAGCTCACAGGGGTCCGGACGAACTTTCAAAATAAGGCCCCATACATAATGTAAAAAAAATAAAACAAAAGTAAAATAAAAAATATGCCTCCACCAAGATTTGAACTCGGAACCTCTTGTGTGCAAGTCTAATGTAATAACCACTACACAACAATTGCTTTGTGATAAGAATGGTCAATGGTAAATATTAGTTCTATTTTCGGTACAAAATTATTTATATATTCAAACAAACAAAAATTTGGGCCCTTCTGGCCCATGGGGCCCTGGGCGGTCGCCCTGCCCGCCCTGGGCCAGGGCCGGCCCTGTTTCCATTGAAGTTGTTTTTCACAATGCAAGCATTCAACAAGAATTTCATGCAAGATTCTTCTTTCAGTATCACACTTATTGTAAACTCCGCTCAAGTGATGCCAAATTTTCGATCTTCTTTCGAGTTGAGGCCTTTATATGCCATGAGGTTACGATGCAGGTTGAGGTTGTTGATCTTGCGGTTACTGCGGTTGTTGATTATTTTTTATGATAGTGAAAAAGTAATTTTATTTTACCGAATATCATTAGATTGCTTGTAAGTATTGGAAGAGAGAACAAAATTTGTTGTGGTAAATTAAAAAAAAATTATGTCCTATTTATATAATTTTTGTGTGCCAAAATATCCCTAATATCCTTAGAATATAGTTGTTATAAGGATATTTTGATCATTTATAGCAAAATTATCAAAATATCATTCAAAAATGGTCAAAACAATTATATATTGGAAATATTTTAGTAAAAAATATACTCCTTAGACTAATATGGCTATTGGGAGGAATAATTTACCAAAATATTCCTACAACATTATAAATAACGTTTATATTTGGGAGTATATCAAGATAAATTATCTCCCCAATATATATATATATATATATATATGAAAAAAGGGATATGAGCCATAGGCTCATATTCCTACATGAGACAATGCACATGTGGACCAATAGGAATGGAGTGTACTAGTGCACATGGAATGTAAGAATCCATTGACGTATATAGAAATATGAGCATATATATATATATATATATATATATATATATATATATATATGCGGCTTAGAAATAGTTCAAAAATGAACCGTCTAAACTGTATGTATATCATCATTAATAAGAAAATAACTATCTAAATATTTTATTAATTATTTTTAAAAAAATTAACCAAGTATTTAACTACCTAGTGTGATATATTTATAACTAAATAACTCCAACTCAAGTGGTTGAGGTGTGAGCCATTTTTCTTGATTGTTTGAATTCAATTCTTAGGAATAATATTTTTTATAATAAATTCAACTTTATTTTTTTATAATATTTCTTTTATTTTACGCATGTTCAATACACGTACACACACACACACACACACATATATATATATATATATATATATATATATATATATATATATATGTGTGTGTGTGTGTGTCATAGTGCTCATATTTCTACATGAGTCATACACATGTGGACCAATAGGAATAGACTCCTACATCCCATTTACATTCATGTGCACTAGTACACTCTATTCCTAACTCAGGTCGAATCCGGTTATACTATGGACCGGACCGGATTGGCCGATTGATCGCATGATTCGGATTGACCCTGTTCGAATTTGACCTAACTAGACCTCGGACCGGATTTCAGACCGTCCGGACCGTTTGACACCTTGACCAAACACCACGGATTACATTTAATATTTTTCTGGGGGAGTGGTAATATCAGCTGGGCCAAGTTTGTTGTGACTCGGTGCAACTGGTCACGTTCAGCTCGGCGAAGAAATATTGAATATCCTTCCATGTTGGTGGTGTTTTCTTCGGAATACAAATAATCTCCCAATAAATAAAAAATAAAAAAAATAAAAAATCCCTTAAGATTTGGCATATTCTAAACAATGGACAAAGTACAGTGTCCAGACACAGAAAGAGCTCTTTAAACATCGAATTGGCCAATTCATATGGATATGCCAGCCAAGCTTGTGTTTATCAATATTGAAATTATTCGTTATTAATAATCCAACTTTGATTGATTAGTACTACATATCTTTGCATTTAGAGATGTGGACCACTCTTGTAAGTTGCCAACTTGTTGCCTCTCATGCAAGTGTCTGTCCTCGCTGTCCGAAGATTGAGATCGCCTACATTTTGTGTTGCCTTTTTTTTTTTTTTTTTTTTTTTTTTTTTTTTTTTTTTACATAATTGCTATAGTTTATGATATTTAATCACAAATTATCCTAGAAATTTAGTGTAGTTTAAAACAGGGCCGATCCTGGACATAGATGAGATGGACGACTGTCCAGAACCCAAAGCTACAGTGATCTTTTCTAAGTAGGTAAAACTTACAAAGTCAAACAAGATACCACTAATCATGGGCCCAAAATAAAACAGAATTATATGTAAACTAAAATTATTATAACTAGTAATTATAAATTGATAATTCATATATTAGTTACTTGGGAGGGGAAAAAAATTACAATCCAGAATTTTTATTGAGAAAGCCGAAAATTTAATCTATGATTTTTAATTAAATAAATAGTTGTTATATGTAATTATGTTAAACCTTTTTTTTTCCTAGCAAGATTTCTTAATGGACATGAATACTTCAAGTACAAATTACATCAGCTAATATAGTAATAAAAATTATATTGACCAAAGAATACAGGCATCAAAAATAAATATTTATGAACCATAAAAATTTGAAGATGGTATTTGAGGTTCCTAATCCAAATTTTAGTAAGCGTATCCTACGTCCGACCCAGACGATCGTTCCAGGTCTCCAATTTGTAAAGTCTATTCTTCCTAAAGTAGTCTAAGCCTACTATCAATCCTTAACTAAATTTTTTTTTTTTATATAACAAAAGGACCCAATTTTTGGAAGGAAAAAAAAAGTGCAAAACATAATTTTCTGAAAAGAGAAAAGACACATATCTAAAGTCTATTTCATTAAAGATCCCCTCAAAATAAAGACCCAAAATTTGGAAAAAAAAAAAATCCAATTTTTAGATCTCATCCTAGGTCCCGTAGACCTTAGGACCGACCCTGCTTTAATAGTTTATAGATCAAAAATATAATTTCAAATAGATGTATCCCTACTTGAAAATGGTTAACAAGTTTTCATTGAAAACTATCTAAAGACATTAAAGCTTAATTATGATGCATATTTGAGTCATGGTTTATATATACCATGACACTGGGACGCTCTTTGTTAGTATTAAAACTTAGACTTAATTGCAACGTGATATCCACTAATATTATTGTTCAACTTAATACTCTCAACTTTTATAGATACAAATTTGATACCCTGAAAAAAATTTGGAACAAATTGTCCCCCCCCCCCCCCCCCCCCCCCCTTCTCTCTCTCTCTCTCTCTGGCTAAGGATAGAACGAGCGCAGGCGGACAAACGTGCAAGCGGGCTGGCGTGTAGGCATGCAGGAGAGGGGTCAGGCTGACGTGTGGCTGGTGGTCGTCGAGGCGGGTAGAGAGGGTCGCCGGGGACGGGCAGGGAGAGGTGTCTCCAGGGGTTGCCGGAGAAGCGGGTGGGGGGGGGGGGGGGGATAGTTTAGGAATAAAAAAATTTAGGTATCAAATTGAAAATATTAGTTGAGGTATGATATTAAGTTAGTAGGTATCAAGTTGAACAATAGTGATAGTTGAGGATAGTAGTTGAGGGTATCAAGTTGCAATTAAGCCTAAAACTTAATAAGAAAAAGGAATTCCACCCAATTGTGCTAAGAATACATTCTCCAGGCCACCCAAAGTAGTATTTGAATAACGTGTTGCATTTAAAAAAGAGTTAATTGTCGAAATGATACATGATGAATGTAGTATTTGTCATTTTGGTGATCAATTTTTTTTTTTTTTTGTCAAAATGGTGCATGAGCTTTGCATTTTGTCTCAATTAGTGCCTGAAGTAAATTTCGTTGGTATTTTTGGATGAAAATCGATAAAAATGTACATGTGATGGTCGCGTGCCCTATTTTTATTGGTTATTTTGTCAAATTTTTAATTTTGGACTACTATTTTTAACTATTTTCATCCAAACAATTTTCTTCGAACATAAACATTCTTCTGAAAATGATAGTCAAAAATCCAATACTTGACAAAATAACCCTTAAAAATAGGACACGTGACTATCACATGTTCATTTTTTATCGATTTTTATCCAAAAATATCAACAAAATTTACTTCAGTCACTAATTAAGCCAAAATGCAAAGATCATAGACCATTTTGACAAAAAAAATAGTTCGATAACCAAAATGACAAATACTATATTTTTCATGTACCATTTCGATAATTAACTCTTAAAAAGAAAAAGAAAAATAATAGCTTAACATAGATTGTGGTACTATAGGACTGGTTGAAGGACATGAAAAGGAAAGCACTTGAAAGTTGTGCATAAACATTTAAGACACAAATATGTCATGTGCAAGACTCGGAGCAAACCATCATTTCCATCTAAAACTTTGGCTGATATTAGATTTGTGACTACAGACTTTCAAGATTTGCTCAAGGACTTGTCACCACTATTTATGATCTCCTTTCTGTCGCCAAACTTGGTGCTTATTCAGAGGAGGACAGACATCCACATGGAGCAGCTTTAGACTAATAACATGCTTTGCTTATAGGGGATACAAGCATGTTTAGGTTACACATGAAGTAAATAGTTATATTTATTTTCCATTTTCCTGAAAACAAAATATAAAAAAAGAAATTGAAGTTAGCGTTACCGATCTTCGGAGATGAGTCGTGTACCAAACATTGTCATAAGAGAATATTTGAGATCTATGTCCATAATTTTTCTAAATTCCTCCTAGAGGTAAAATCTCATTTTTATCGACTTTTCCAGTTTCGAGAGAGTGAGCGAACTTAGTTTTGTCCAGAGAAAATAGAAAAATAGAGAATTGAAACGAAGAATAATTTGTTTTTGAAGAGGGAGACAAAATTTTATTGTTCTTTTTTCATTACCAAAAACATAACTCAAGAATGTAAGTGTGTGTATATATATCACCCAACAGGTTTTAATAGAAATAAATAGAATTAACTGTCTATATAATTTAGCCGTTTAGAATTAAATAATTGGCCCGTTGGCTAATTAATTTGTAATAGACTAAATCATAAAAGTCCAAACAATCGGAAAAAAAAAGAACAAATAAAAAAATATGTTTTGGTCTCATCCGAAAATAGAATTCGAATCGACATTCGATGTCCGCAGATGTGGACATGTACCCTTGTGTGTTACGCGAGTCGGGTCGAGTCGACGGCGGCGACAGACCGTGTGTGTGGCCCCTTATTTTTGACTACTCTTACTTACAAGATTTTTTTCCATTTTGACAACATTGGTCGGAGCGTAGACGAGACGAGCACCGGCCGCAACAGCAAGGAACTATGACCAATAGAGTCGGGCACAAAGCGTCATAATTTTTTTGTGATGGTTGAGAAGTTTCTTTATCCGAGGGTGCGGGACGCTTGCGGAGTCCGTGCCTTCCGTATCACCACAGGTCGTTCTTGGGATAGGTCCAGCCCACAACTCACAAGTGAGAATGTGAAAGAAATTAATAATAAAGACTAGGAAATGGTGGGACTAAATACTAAAGTTGGTTAAAGTTGGTTTTTTCAAACCACTGAATACAACATAAACAACACCTATCCAATAATTTGCTGCCCCAACTCAAATTCAATCTTCTTTTCTTTTTAATGGGTTTGTGAGGTCAAAAGATCTTAAGTTCGAAATATAGATATATTGTTTGGTCGGCGACAATAAGGCTCGACTCTCGCATTCCGAATGATTCATGTTCGAGTCACAGAAACAACCTATGTCTGTGTCTATCATGAGTAAGAGCGAGTACATGCATGTTTTTCAAATCCTAGTGGAAGTCTCGTGTCATTAGCATGCAACTTTAGTAGGTTAAGATGTACCGGCTGCCTAGGCGCTAGACGTTTATTGTCCGTCCGATATCTGCATCCCCTCCCCCCTATGCATGTTTTGAGGTTTTATGGACTTTTTTTTTTTACAAATTATAGTTTTTTATTTTTTGGGAGATTTTATTTTTTTTGACCTGCGGCCATCTAGACGGACTAGACGCTAGGCCATCCGACTAGCGTGTTTTACAACCTTGAATATAAATGGTATTTGTCTGCTCAATATATACAACCAAACTGCTGTGGTCGAAACTTCCATGAACTAACTTCAACTACTCGATGCACTATCATAGCATAACCTGGGAACATCCGCAGTTTTTTCTACATTTTCCTCGAATCAAACTGCATTTATAATACGCGCCAAAATGAAAACAGCCCCTATGTGTATAGTGCATGTATAAATATACATATATATATATATATATATATATATATATATATATGACACAACTGAGAGAAAGAACGCAAAGAGCAAACTTCAAAAAAAGTTACATAGCCAACTAATAAAACTCAATGGTGGGGGAGAAAAAGATCACACAACCAGAGAAAGAAATTACCATGTAATTAATTATTGAAGCGTCTAAAAGCATGATTTCTAAAAAAATGGTCCCCAAAATGAAAAATATGGAAGACTATGGAAGAACTTTTGAAGCAAAGATGAAGGTATATTTGACTTCATAACATGAATTCTACAAGCTTCAACCTTACTATATTTAAAAAGTTAAAATCATAACTAGGATGCAGATGTCTACAGCAATATGTGAAGAGCAAATAATCTTGAGAAGACTTCATTTTTGAAATGTAAGCACTCCACATACACAGATATCTACAATTGCTGACATATATAACTATTCTGATCTGCGTTGCATGCCATGCAATTGCGATTAGTAAATTTTAGGCCGAAATCATTTGCCAATATCAATGGAAGAGCCCAATGCTTTAGTTGAAGTACAAATGATATCCGAGCTAAAAATATAATGCCTAAGCATTTTAATCTACCATATAACGTAGCTAAATAGAGGGCTTAACACTGAACTGATTTCCAACCCTGTATATGTTCAATGAAGTAACTCGTCTTAACAAATCAACTAAAGTATGGAGCACTGGTAGTAGCTATTTTGATGATATATGTTATCAGATGACAGTGAGAAAATCTTGGCACACAATATTTGGATCATTCTTCCATGATCAGTCGTAATCTTCATCCAAGATCAGGGCAAAGTCTGTATAATGAGGCTCTCACTATACCATAGTTTCCAATTATTGTTCGACCTCCATTCACTATGACAGCTATCATTTGAAAGGACATCACCTAAATTAGCCAAAAGTAGGTTGCTCGCATGTCTGTGCATACGACCATAATGAGATCCTTGACCACCAAAGAATTGTTGTATTCGCAGAAATTTACAATACTGAACTCAATTATATGACACATGGAAACAAACAAATTGCTCAAGTCATTTTATGATTTTATGGGATAGACCGAACACCATGAATTTTCATTTATAGCTACCATCTGCAAGTGCAGCTGTTGGAGTGTGACAGGATCGGGCCAACAAACCAACTTGCATCGTGAGATCCAACTGTGTATAGAAACGAAAGGATATTATCTGTAAATATGCATCCAGGGTAGTATCTGGGTGGCATTTGTTAAACATTTGAAACTTACAGGTTTACGACATATATTCCTCACACTTGCCTTTCAATGGTTTATACCATAAAATTAGGTTTACCAGAGTCATACCAAGTCCTATCCAACTTTACCTAGGAGAATCTCAACTTTAGCTCTTGCTTTATCTTATTGGAAAGGAGATATTCCAACTTTAGAGGAGATGGGATCTCAACTTTGAGGCCCGTTTCCTTTCAACTTCACTTAGTTTCCTCAATACTAACATTTGTATCGTCAAACCTTCATTTCAAATCATGCATCAAAGAAATAACTCTCAAGTCTGCCAAATCGTCAATTATTATAAAACAGCATGAGGAAAAAAATTCTGGAGTAAGCACTTTTCTTAAAACTGATTAGATCTTCAAGGGGCAAGGAATTTCTAGTTTGGAAGTACTTGCACATTTTGACATTAGCAATGCAGAATATGCGGTCTCTATGATGATGCATGCTGCTGGTCAAAGGATCCAAAACCCAAAATGAGCATGTTATTCTACTACTTTATAGGGGTACCTATCATCCAACGATGGAAAGCATATATCTCTAGATGATCTCTTGTTGTACCTCTATCAGATCTTAAGTTAAGAAATGTCCTAGTACTAGAGGATACACAGATCTTCTGTCAGGGTTCTAATGGACGTTTATCAAAATGAATAAATTTAGTATCATGGGACAACTTCAAAAAAACATATAGTTTGTGAAGCCAAGAATGAAGATTTCAAGTATGAGCACAAGTTCAATGTGATAGAGATGATATTAGTTACATTAGTAATAATAAGAGTGACATTACTAATAAAGGTAAAATTATTTCATGTCATATCATCGATAGCTATCTAGGGTGGACCTCTATCACATATGTAGATTAAGAATTAAGGAGAACTGGTTCAAGAATGTTTGTGGGTGTTGGTGGTGGGGGAGGGATAGGAGGGGGTGTTTCGTAGCCAAAGTTATCGTCCCAGGCTATTTACATATCGGTATAGATCCGACATGCTAACAAATCAACATGCAATAATTCAGACAAAGATCGAAGCACAGAGAAGAAACTCCAGGAAGGCATATGAACTTTTTCTACATCTATTTTAGGAAGGTAAATGTGGTTTATGGACTCTCGTAGAACAACAAACTTTTTCGTTTTGACATTCCATTCAGAAGAACTTAATGTGGTCGAGAAGTGCAGTGTGGTGCCAATGACATGGAATATTTCTCCTCATCGTCTTTCTTCCAATTCCTTTTGACTGGGCATCTTTAAAGAAACAATCTTGTGGAGCCACTAAGAGAACAAGAGTCAAAGATAGTCAAAAGTTTGAATCTTTGACGAAAAAGATATATACCCGAAGTTAAATACCTCTTCGACTTTTTTTCATGCAAGATTGTTGATATGAGGATATGTTTAATTCTAGTGATCTCCTAACTATTGTACTTGATCCTTTATACTACTACCTCTCTTTATCCCAAATCTTGTCTTTTCAAGACTAGTGGTTAATCTTGAAAATTTTAGCATGCTTTTCGGATGAATACAAGTGATTTCAATTGCATTTAAGATGAGATACCTTTGAAAGAACAGATAATAATAGACATCTACAAGTTCCAAGCTTCCTTTTCCATGTGGAGGTCCAAGCTAACCAAGAGATCACGATACCATAACTTTCACTTTATAACATCTAACCATGAATTACTCGTGCTGAAAAATCACACTAAAATCAAACTATTAACCACCTTAATCTAGTACAAGATAACATGTGGAGGTCCAAGCTTCCTTTTCCAGCCCACTCTCGGATATAAATATTGCCCATTACCCCCACTCTTCTATCAAACTCGAGTCTCACGGTTTCTGAGCTGTCATACTATACACATCTATAATGGATAGCAGCTCTTCTGAAACTTTGAGGTAGGTTTTCCTTTTATGTTTTAGGTTATGAAGTCTTTCTCAGTCATCCTTGAGTCTTCAAATATATCTTTCCACAACTTATATCATAGTGTAAATACAAACCTTCACTTATCTTTTGAATGGCATGCATACAAGCATCCAATGGAAATCACCTTCAAGTTTAGTAAGGCTCTGTACAAATCATTACACTTCCATTATTTTCAAAAGAAAAAGCATTACACTTTCGAAGTAATACCCTGAGTAAACTTCATCTTGTCTTTGAAGTATTCTACTTCCAGATTCATTGAAGGAAGTTAGGGTGCTGAATGAACAAGGGGCAGAGGAAAATTTATTGGACCATTACCGTTCCTAGATTTCAGCCTCTCAACTTTGACATATATCGAACTTCTTAATACCCGGAAGCTATACAGAATCGTGCTAATGAAAGAATTCTCAGTCTAAGATCATTGGTGTATGCATGAAAACCCATTCAAGAAGGCATGGTACCAAAGTCCATCTGATTTATCAAAGGAGAGAAACTGAGTAGAAAATGGAGTTTATGCATCCTTTATACCCCATGAAATATGAAGTGGTTAGAATTAAGTCATTAAGGCAACAACCTCAATCTAAAGGGTAAAACAGGACCCTCGAAATACATGTGGGGTAAAAAATTATGTTGACTTATACCTACTTCGATATATCTAGTAAGAACTTTAATCATTGCTCTTCATGAAAAGCCATAGTCTGGACCTCTATCTTCTTACTGGAAACTATTGGTAAGGCATGTAAACTATCATAATGTATACATTGCTTGCGTACAAAAGGAACAAGTGTGCAGCTTGCTATAGGCAGTTCAACAAGATGGAACATTTGGTGGAGCACATGAGGGTCTCTTTCCACTCAGTACATGAGCCCAAGTGTGGGGTCTGCCAGAAGCACTGCCGCTCATTTGAGTCACTGAGGGAGCATCTTATAGGTAAGTAAAAACTCTAAAGTTAGGTACATTCCAATCTTATTTGTAGAATACAACCAAACATCTTCCATTCAACAGGGCCACTTCCAAAGCTCGAGTGTTCTAAGGTATTCAATGTTCGAGGGTGCAATTTGTGTTTGAATATATTTGATAACTCAAGCGCACTCAGATATCACCGGAGCGCTTGCCAGTACTGCCGCAGTGCTAATGTAAGTTAAATTTAACTGCACCTTCTTCTTTTTAGTAGTATCATACTTTAACTTTCATTGAAGAAAGTAAATGGCCTCGAGCAAGGGAAAGCAAAAATAAAGCTCCAAAGGTCATTAAGAAGGCTCTATATCAGTGATCTTAGGACTTCCATATTTGGAAACTTTTACCTAATGTTGTACTTCATAATCCTTATATAGGTGCAGGGTACGACATAGGATAATGGACTATACAGATACTCAAGACGGTCCTCAAGGTGGCTCTATTTAGAGATTTAAGAGTTTGCTATTCAGAAATTTCACCTTACGTTATACTTTATGATCCTTAATTAAAGTGGGACTGATTTAGTATAATGAAAATATTTCAACTGTAACATTTTTCTGTAGCGGACTAAATTAGATTTAGACTACCATGTAAAGAAGTGTAGATCAACAAGTGAAATTAAGAAATCTTACTAATTATATGGACTCACAAAGACGACCCTGCTTAACTGAACTATCCGTGAACCAATGACAAGCATGCAACTTTAACCTACAAATAGACTATTAGAAGAAGATATTGGAAACTTTTTGCAAATTTGGCATTCCGATTTCCAGTAAGTTTTACTGATAAATATAAAATTAATTGTTCATAATCCTTGGATCTTCTTGTAGGGTCTAGTCAGTCGTATGTCGAGGTTGGGATTGCAGAACTCCCTGGACTTTGATGCAAGATCTCAAGGCTCCAAGGTGGTTGCGATGGGTTGCAAAATGGTTGGTGGAGGAAGCGATGGGACATTAGATCTCTGTGCGAGGGTATGCCTAATTGATGAAGATGAGAACATCATCTTCCATACTTACGTCAAACCCCAAATACCAGTCACAAATTATAGGTAACATGCACAAAACTTCCCCTTATCGAACAGAGTAAGACATACGAACTACAACAAATTTAAATACGTGAATATTACTATTAATTTATAGGTATGAAACAACTGGCATAAGAGCTGAATACCTGAGGGATGCAATGCCATTGAAGCAAGCTCAAAGGAAAATTGAAGATTTCTTATGCAATGGAGAAGCCATATGGAAGATGCGATCGAAGGGTGGAAAGGCAATGATTCTGGTGGGACATGGATTGGATCATGACCTAGACTGTCTTGGTATTGGATACCCTTCATTTCTAACCAGGTAAATTTAACTGTTAAGATTAACCTATCACACGTATCAAGTCCTTTTTCTTTCCTTTTCCCCCACAATGCAAAAAGGTTGTAAACAGATAGCTAAATGATCTAGAATTGACTAGAATGATTACTTGGTTTCTTGCAGGGACACAGCTACCTATCCACCATTGATGAAAACAAGCAAGCTTAGCAACTCTCTCAAGTATTTGACACAAGCATATCTTGGGTAAGCCCCTATAATCTCTATAATTTCTCTGCCCTCTGCCTATCTCTTAACCTTCCCAAGGACAGGGAATCTCTAAGTCTTTGGTTAATAAATTTAAACTGCATCAATAAAGTAAGTCTTCTTACAAGTCCATTGGTCTACAAGATTTCACGGCAGATCTGTCTCCTTCTGAAGTTACCTAGTATAAGAATTAACCAACCAACTAAATAGACAATCTGTGTTAGTATGATTTCTAGCTATAATATCTGGATAATTCATTATTAGAATTAGGCTAAATTCTCACTCTAGTACCTTGAACTTTGCCATATGTTAACACTAAAATCATGAACTTTTGTTCAGAATCATACCCTGAACTTTTTCAGTAATTTCACTTAGCTACCTTAAGTTAGTCCACCATTAGACTTAACATATTTAAGACAATATTACCCCTAAATATCAAAGATTAACAAATCCTAACCCTAACCCTAACCACCATGGTCATCATCTTCTTCCTCCTCCCTAAATCCTAACCGCCACCACCACCTTCTTTCTCATCTCTGAAACCTAACCTACCACCACTGCCTTCTTCCTCATTCTTCATCCTTGAACCCAGACCCACCAAAACCAACTTCTTCCTCCCCTCCTTCATTCCTCATCCATGAACCCTGATCAGGACAGGTCCCCACCACCCTCCACCACCCCTTAGATGGGTGGGCTAGTTGTGAAGTGGAGGAAGAAAATTGACGGGAGCATAACCGTTATTTAACCTTTTCTATTGGAAATCTCGTGGAGTTCATGGTCTTAACTATGAAAGTGATTAAAAAAAGTTTAAGGTATTAAACTATTAATGTATCATTGTGAACAAAAAAAATCACGACCTTAATCGATAAGCATCTTCTTCTGCCCCTCTTGTTGGCTATGTCACTAACCAGGGCAGGCCCCTACCACTCCTTGGATGGGAGGGTGGTGGAAGAAAAGTGACGGGAGAATAACCGTCATTTTGTCTTTTCTGTTGACAATCTTATAGAGTTAATGATAAAAAAAAGGTTTAAGGTATCAATGTATCATTGTGAACAAAAAAATGTCATGAAACTAAAGTGAACATTGGGCAATGTCCAAGGTATTAAAGCAAAAAATTAGCCTAAAATTATATCTATGTAGTATAATTGACCATCAACACCAATCATTGTTGTAAGCACATACTAAAGCTTTGAGGTGAAATCAAGTTATTATAAGAGACATGCAACAGATTAGCTGCTCTTCTGCAGCAACATGATGCAAAGGCGTGAAATATTTGTCTTAATGCGTGTATATTAAAATTAAATTAGCCTTTCTACACACGCACGCACCACGCGCACACACTCACACACAGTGATGTGAAGAATTCATCAGATAATTGTGAAACCAAAGGTAGCCCCAAAATTAAAATTAAAAGGATTTGATGGTTGTATTAGAAATGTTCAATCTACATGATTTTTCCGTTTGTACATCTTTGTGGCATGGAAATATCAACAATACGGACGAATATGTTGGTTTGGATAACCATGTTTTCTTTTCTTTTTTGAAAACAAGGGCTAGTTTTACCGTCCTCCATGGGTTATGAACCCAGGATCTCCCCTTTCAATATCAAATGTCTCAACCATTAGGTTGCCCAACCTTTTGTCACAATGCATTTTGGTAGGTGGGCATAAGCAAGTTGGTTATACCCTGGTAACATGAAACTGTTCATTGTATCACATTCTCTTAACAAATTCTCACTTGGGTTCTTCTTTCTCCCATCATACAGGTATGAGATTCAGAATGGTGTACAAGATCCATATGAGGACTGTGTCGCAGCGATGAGGCTCTATGTCAGAATGCGATCACAAGCTCACCCACGGGACTACAGCAATGCTCAAAATCGTAACAATTTTGCATCTTGGAGGCAGAGGGAACTTGAGAGAATGACTCCTGAAGCCTTGTTGGAGATCTCAGCATCAGATTACTACTGTTGGTGCTTGGACCCCTAGATGAATAATAGAAAGCATGGCTCCAGAATAAATGTCTTATAACTTATTAGATGATCAACAGGGACCACTGAGAAATTATGTTTTCTCTAATTATAGCCAATGTTTCAACAGCTTACCAATATATGATTTAGTAGAACATGGACAAATCTACTTTCCTTTTTGCTGTCGTCGATATAAATTTTACAATTTTATATTCCGACTGTATGCTTGTTAGTTCATGACACAAGTATTTGGAATTTACTTGTTTACTTGTTATAGTTATGAGATCAAGTCCATATAACATTAAGATGAGACATCTTTAAAATACTGGACAGTGGAGACAAATACAAGCATGTGTATATATGTGCCTACACGCACATGTACAGAGACATGTGCACCCATGCATACATACATGTTCGTTATGTGTAGTGAATATGCAATTACATACAGAGAGGCTGCGGCAATTGCCAGTTATTTTTATTAATCCAAAGAATCATGTGATTATTGTCATTAGCAGAAAAAAAGGAAGTCCTACTTCTATCATATGCTCTCCTTATACTGACAAAATCATAACTCGTGACTCATTAGCTTATATAACAATATGATGAATTATGAACGATATACTTCAAACAGATTTCATCAATTTTAGCTGAGAAACTTACAATATCATTGTTCCTTCACCAATTTGGACTTGGTGGCTGGAATTAACACATTTGCTTTTCGCAGTGAATGGCTCCGGTACATTTTGACAAACTCGATACACTGTCTGATGATAGTGAGTGCAGTTAAGTGAGCCTCAAAGTCATTCTTGATAACAACAGGATGCCGGAAATTTATTGCATTGGTAGCAATGTAATTCTCTATGAAATAGACACAATCAGTCCTCGCCCTAAAGGCCACCTCCCTTCTTAGCTCCTCTGCTTGTTTTGTCGTTTTCAGGGCTTTCTTCTGAGTTAATACTACCACCAAGTGCAGTCCTAGCAAAATTAAGTAGATTATTGTGTGATCCAAAAGTCGAAAGAAAAACTGATCATAGATGGTTTAAAGAAGGTAACTTAAGTAGAAATTCAGTGCAAGTTCAGCCTTTCGGGTATTAGTGAAAGGACAAGTAAAATTTGACTATTTTCATAGTGCACCCTTTTGTCGTTTCCATGTGAAGAAAGGACATGAGATATAAAAGTATTCAGTCGTAATTGGAATGGTTTTTATCAATTTCAAAAAAGGAAAATATTACCAGATAAATTTTGCATGTTTGCATACTCTTCTTATCATTGTGTATTATTTTCCTCTAGCAAACACCACATATTATACTTCTCTTGCTATTTGGTTGCTTGAAAGTGGGAATTCATTGAAAGCGAACTTTAAAAGTGATCAAACCAAGGTTCAAAGTATCGGTATCGGACCATTCCTATGAGTATCGGGATCGGCGGTATCGGTAGTATCGACGGTTTCGGATCGGAGTATCGGATTTTTTTGGTATCGGAAAGAAAATAACTATTTGTAAAATATTAATATTTTAGAAAATATATTTTATACATTTATGCATAATTTTAAGTATTTCCAGTGTTGTTACTTAGTATTTTTTAAATTGAATGAAATAGTAGTCACCCTTGTCGATTGATTTACATGTGATATATAAGTTTTTCTCTTTTATATGCTTTTACAACCTTACTATGCTTTTACACCCTTACTAATTGGTCTTTTTCATTCAATTTTTTTTGTCGAATTGACCAGAAAAGAGACATCTAAATCTCTAATGTCGGTATCGGTCAGTATCGGGTATCGGTCGGTACAGAATCGAGACATGCCAAACTGTATCGATATCGGCCGTATAGGATCGGTATCGGCCGATACTGCAAACTATGGATCAAACATAGACTTTCAATATCATAAAGCTCATTTTCCTTCTCCACATCCAAATTACAAGAGGATATTGACTTCAATGTTTCAGAGCTTTAAAGTGACACATCTAAGATTTGCTTTCAGTTTTAATTGTTTATCGACTTTTTTTTTTTATTCTCACTTCCCGGAAAGTCCAACAATCATTCTGAATTGCACTTTTTACTTCATCATCCACTATCAAGAAAACAAATAGGCCTCGGGTTAGGCGGTCTCTCTCACCATTATAGCAAAAAAATTCCAACTTTTGCTCCTTATGCAGTCGTATTCAAATTAAGATTGGAATCCTCAAGAAAAGAAGCGTAAGATAGTTGAATCATTATCTGGAATAGGTTTCCTTTTGATGCTAATTCAATTATATCAAGGGTTTTAAGAGCAAATAGTAACTTTGTGGCAAAGCTCGGCCTTAAACATAGGTATTTTCGATGGGTAACAACTATGTTGCACAACTAAGAATATTACACAGTTACAGATAGGACGACATAAAACATGGTACAAATTGTGGCGAGTCCTAGCATACTTTGGAGTTGCGTCATGTCCAACCTTCCTAGAATCATATGCATCTTTTCTTAATGACATTAGGGTGTTAAATGTGATTTCAAAACAGGACATGTAAAAGAAGTACACATTATTAAGGGTCTACTTGGTAACAGTGTTTTCACCGGATTTGAAGTGTTTTGAACCGACCGTTTATGAAAATTCATACTTGTTAATTCTTATGAGACGCTGGTTTTTGTCGACTCAAATCCTCCAAAATCGGTGTAATATATTTTTGTGTGTCTTTATAAACACTCCAAATCGATAGATTTTGAGAAATTTTATTCCATTTATATCCTCACCAAAAATTATATAAGTATAACAACTAGTATTATATCCTCTCTTTTTCTCGTCTGCGTTTCTCTTCTACTTCTTTCAAAGTTTTTAAAATCTCTCTCGTATTTTTATCAAGGTGTTTCTATTATTTTATGTATTTACTACTATTTTGATCAAATATGGACTTCTACCTTCTGATCGAGACATGTACTGGATGGCAGTTGTCGTGCTCGGGTGACAGTTCTCATACTCCGGTGGCAATTTCCGTCCTCGGGACCGTTTTGTTTATATATATAGACATATATGTAATTTTATGTGTATAAAAAAAATTCAGAACCGTTCGTTAATAAATTATCAAACAGAAATTGGACTGGTTTAAAATCGCTATTTAAAACCACCAAAATAGGACCGCCCATAACCGCTATTCTAAAAACACCTCGTAACCACTACCCGTACGGTTGCCCAAGCAGACCCAAAGGGTCCTAAGTGCAAAAAATCACCTCTTTCCCGGACGACGGCCGCCACGTCCCCGAGGCGTCTCATCGCCGACTGCCGCTCCTTCGTGGGGGGCCCGCACCTGAGCACCACCACCACGCACTCCACCCGTCCTCCGTTCGGCCCCACAAGCGACGCCTCCAAGTCGGACCTGGACGCCTTCCCGTCTATCTCCGGCAGCGCCGTCCCGTCGATGATCTCCACCTCCGCCGTCTCGTCCCCGTCCCTCTCCCCCGCCACGTAGGTGGGGATGGTGTGTCTTTCCAGCGTGGCGGGGGTGGCCCCGGGGGGAGCGGTCTCGGCGCGGAGGAGGAGGGGCCCGGACTCGGCGGAGAGGGCCCGGAGGAGGGTGTTGACGAGGGAGCTCTTCCCGTGGGACTGGAATCCAGTGACAAGGATCGACGGTGGAGCGGCGGCGGGGTCGGCGGCTAAAGCGAGGCAGTTGAGAGAGTCGCGGATGTCGAGGCGGAGGGAGGAGATGAGCTGGGAGTGGAGGACCCGGCGGAAGGAGAGGAGCGCCGCCGTTCCGGCGGCGGCGGCGGCCGAGAGCTTCAGGAGGAGGAGGAGTGGCGATCGCATTAAATTTTGGGTTGAACTTTACTTTTGGTGGGAAATGAAGGAAAGAATGGTCAGTTGGGAGTCCGCCAGCAATTAAGCAAGAGAGTTGCGCTTTGCTTGTTGGGTTATTTACAATAACCTCGCTTATGTTTAAGTTTATTACAGGAAGTTCCTTTATTCTGATTCTTATTTTAAAAATAAAACATAAAAAATAAAAAAAAATCGTGTAATTATTTTTAAAATAAAAAAATTCTTGTAACAAAGATAAAATATAAAAAATGTTAGTGTAAATAATTTCAATAATTAAGTTACAAAAAATTAAGTAGATGGCATAAGTAATGAAGAAAGTATAGTACTGAATACATATTACCGTCAACAAAATATAGTTTTTAGATACAAATAAACATCATAAGTAAATTTATTTCACAGAGATGTGACAATGTGTAAAATATTAGTTATTTTCGTACTTCTTGAACAAGTTGTTCAAATTTTTTTTAAAAAAAATTTTCAATTTTTTTTTTTTTTTACTACACCATTGCCTAAATGACAAGAAACAAATAGAAGTGCAAAGATACTTTTCTTCAATTTTGTTAAAAAGATACTTTTCTTCAATTTTGTTAAAGATATAGCTGCAATCAGTCTTCTGGTGACAGCCATTATAATCTTACTAGAAACCATGGAATAAATTGTCTTCCAAGTTTTCTTACAAAAAAGATTTCATGCGATATCTCAAAGGAAACTGCAAAGAATTTTAGCTTTATGGTTACTTCCTCTGGTGACCAACCTATGAAGAAACTTTTCCAAATATAACTTTCACTTTTGGCAACTGAGCGCATCAGACGGCTCTAGATGCTTGCAATCTCTTGAGTTATGTAGCATCTTTTATTTATTTCCCATACATTATCAGGACTTAGTTCAGTTAGAATCTGTTTGGCAACAATGTTTTTAAAGGCTTTGAAGTATTTTTGAAGGACCGTTTATGAAATATTTTTAAAAACTCCTAGTGGTTGGTTTTTTTTTTTTTTTCTTTTAGATTGATTTGGTTAGACTCAAAAAAAATCTAAAATCGGTGTAATGTTATTTTTGATATCTTTATAACCACTCATTGATTTTTTTATAAAAAATTTATTTTATTCTATTTATATCATCACCAAAAATATATACCAAACTCTATTTTTTGCTTTTTCATATGTATTTTTCTTTTACTTCTTCAAAACTTGAGCTTCTCTAGTAACTTTTTAAAAAATTTATCTTCTACTTTCATACAAATATTTTTATTATTTCATATGTTTCTATTATTTTGATCAAATATAAATTTTTCGCTCCTGATTGAGACGTGGTGGACTGAGTAACGTTCCTGCACTCAGATGACAATTCCTCACACTTGAGTGGCAGTTCCTTCGCCATGTTCGTAAAGCTTTTGTTTATATTTATGGACATATACATAATTTTATTCATGTAAAAACTTTCAAAACCATTCATTAATGAATTACTAAGCATGAATTCAACTAATTTAAAAATCGCTACTTAAAATCACACACAACCAAACTTTTGAGCTGCTCGAAAAATACATTAATAATACCTACATGTCTTGCATCAAAAGTATCACCAGACATGGTGTACATTGATAAAGAGAGAGAGAGTTCATAACTCAATCAGTCGGTAAAGACTATTGACAATCTGTCATTAATTACAATACATTGGATACAACCACATATTTTTTCTCAAAATACCAATAAGATAATTTTTTGTTGGAAAACATATATATATATATATATATACTACTCTTACAAACCCGCATCCATTCGCAACACAACATTCACAAGAGCTTAGGCCTAGTAAAAAAAGGAAGGTTCCAATTGATATCTGGTTGCAGGTAATTTGTATAGAGAATTGTACACTGTGGCAGCCATTGCTGCATTTAGTGATTTTGAGTGGAGAAGAGTCTGTACGCAGAGATGAGAGAGCTGACGGCAAACGCAGTAAATGCCAAGAAAGACATTGCAACAGAGCCGTTGATCATGTTCGTGAAAGGGTCCACGCCCCAGTTAGATACCCAATAGTCAGTGCGAGAAGTCACTGAGGATGATGCTGATATCAAAAGGTATGACAAAATCTGCAAGCATTTGAAACAAATGAAATCTGTTATATAACAAGTATAAAGTATGTGAGAGATATTTCATATAGTTTATTAGATCATAATCGAAAGCAATTCTTGGCCATAGACCAAGTTTGACCAGTATTTAAAAACACGAGTTCATACTTTCTAGCTGGAAGTTCCAAATGACAAACAAGTATGAAATCCCAATAACATTGTGATACAAACTCTAATCTAACACCATCAAAACGACGTGGTAAAATATGAGTCAAGACTGTCCTTCCAAGATTAATTCTAGTGATGCATAAAATCTTAAACATTTACAAGTCCACTATCCATCCTTATGGTTGTAATTTGCACTTGCTATCAACAATAAGCCATCGACTAACAGTGATCATTTGGCTGACAGCATATAAGAACGTGCAGCTTAATATCGTTGTAGGCTCTGTAGTGTAATCTTGAATCAACAGTGTACTTGAGTCAATATAATATTTGGCCTCGTGGAAAAACATAACTTTGGGCAGCTAACATTCCTGAATATTTTAGATATTCAACAATACACTAGATTAACGAAACTTGTTAATGGGTACTTTTTTTATTAGCTGAAATTTTATGCCAAACTTTACGAAGCAAATGCCACATATATGCAAAGTCTGATTATGCTAATGATAATCCAAACTTGCATCATTTCCCAATTCCAAATCAATAAACGAGTAATTAAAAGAAAAATAAAAGAAAAGAAAGTATGAGAACAGAAAGTCCCGAGTCTGAATGCTAAAACAAGTCGCACTAATTCTCTATTATTAATCAATGCACAAGTAATTAAGAAAAAAGTAAGCCTAAGAACGCATGAGAATAAATACCCCCAAATCTGAATGATATAAGCTACACCTCCTGGAACGCGCCTTCAAAGTTCTATAATCCAACATCACTATCACTCATTCTCCATTGCATTTTTCTTTTTTGGTGTGGTCCATTGTGTAGGGGTTTTGTTGTTGTTGTGTGTGTCTTGGGGGGAGTCACTTTGATGGAAATCATCTACCATCAAAAGATCCACTAGTTGCAACTAAATAGTCGTAGTCCATTATGCCTTTTGCAGCGACAAATCTGGTATTCAGTGAGACTGGGGATGGGAACATAATACCAATGGTCAGTCTCTATGTACCCACTAGTCAAGATCAAAGAAATAAACCTAGACATCATTTCTGGCAAGTGCCATTATTAACAGCTTAAGCAGGGCGGTTACTTTATCATTAATTACATGTACACTAATTATCCAAATAGTGCAAAATCTCACAGTAGACACGAACAAGAAGCTGTTTTAAAGAAACTGCACCAGTAAATGCCTTCTTAACAGTTATGAGTGATCCTTCTACCTCGTCATAATCTTTCATCATTTCTTTCCCTTTCATTACTCCATTGCATCTCATTCCTTGGGCTGCTTGGGCACAAGCATAGATAACCATACCATAAGAATTCAGTTGTCTTTGGACAAGGATGTAATGCATTAATCTTAAGAATCTCAACTACCATGAAATGGTTTGCATTGGCAAGTCCAATCAGCATACTTGTTTATTTGTAAATATACACATGTTGAAGACTGATGGGGTTTATTCAGCTTACATGATATCAGAACATGCATCTAAAACGTACATCCTGGTCATGTTACCTCAACTTGCAAGTGCCTCGGTAAATTCATCTCCCACAAAAATCCATAAAAGAACATAATTTCCCAAACTTCGAGCAGCTACTATTACCTAATATAGTTTAGGATTCCACAAGTCTATTACTGGATTTTACTTTTTATCACTCCAAATTTCAATTCATGTTAATTTCTGCCGGTAAAGCCCCCATCTCTTGGTTGTTCTGATTATCCAAAACTCAAAACCCTTCTAGAGTATTTCCCATGTATCAACACATGGTAAGGATGTCCAGAAGGAAAAAAAATGAACTGAAGGAAGGGGCCTTATACTGTCTGCATGCTGCAGGAAAGCTCTTAGAACGTAGAAGCAAGTCCTATCCTATAATCAAACATCACTGTCAACCCATTCGCATTCTCAACTTTACAGGTGACACTCCAGTCTAGAGTTGCTTCCTGACCGGAGTGGGAGTTATGATGCATTGTCTCAGGGTGCAGCTGGAGAGCTTGGGCTCTTCGTGAATACCAGATCACCCTTATCGTCGCAGCAACAAAGGTGCGGCAAGCATGTGGTGAAATAAGATGCAAGGATTTATTAAGAAAAGACTTTCGTTGTTTCATAATCAGTAATGCATGCATGCAGTTATGACTTGATGAGTGATTTTGTCCTGTTTACATCCTTAGTCACATCTAAGGAGTTCAGTTTCCGTAACCCATATTCCAACTGATTTGCCTACAAGGAAGGTAAAATAAGTAATGGCATTATGGATTATGGATTTCTTGTAAGCTGTACCAACAAAAATTCCAGAATCAAAGGGGTTATACAGTGATATTGCACCTACTTGAGTTGCAACTAACCCACCAACAGCTCTTAAAAATATTATCCCAAAGGCTCATACAACAGGGCATTCATGTTACTTGCACATGTGATTGGAATTTGGAACATCAAGCGTCTGAGAGTCAAAATTTCTCCGCCGCCTTTCATAAACTGGGTAAGAGTACATAACTAGATTTCATGTGTAAGCAAATGTGAAGTTACGTTCATATATTACAGAAGAAAACAACCAATTGGTAAATAGTTTGACAAGATGGGCATGCATATCTACTCGAGATTATCCAAACTAGACATTCAACTGTTACATGCAATAGCCAACAACATACTGAAATTGTGAAAGTCCATAAATACCGTAGTGTGCTCTGTTCATATAACTTTGCAGGACAATAGCACTAACCTGATCCATTGCAAAATCAAAATAGTAGCCCATTGGACGGCCAATAATGTGCTTCTTACTAGTCATATGGTGGACCTCGGCATACGCTTGGAACATTGCGTACACAAACCCAATCACGTTTACCGACAAACAATACCTGCGACAACAACCAAAACATTTATTTAAAGATCTCCAATAGCTCCCAAAAATCCGCCTCGGTTAATTATCAGAGGAGAAGGAAAAAACAATTATGCTATTTGTCTTCCAAAAGATTTGGGTGATGCCATCTCCCATTATGTGACATCTGACATGACAAATTTTAACCCAAAAAAATAATCACCCAAATCTTTTTAATGTTAATGTTAATATTAATGTTAATATTAATATTAATGTTAATGTTAAAATTAATTTTCATTTTAATGTTAATATTAATTTTAATGTTAATATTAATTTTAATGTTAATATTAATTTTAATGTTAACGTTAAATTTTGCAATAATGCTAAGTTTACAACCAAATGCTTACAACCTTCTTACAACCCCCTCTCCCCCCTACTATATGGGTCCCCCCGGCCCCACCTCTCCCCTCTCTTCCCCAAAGGAGGCCGGCCACGTGGCGGTTGTAACCCGCTTAGTTGTAAGGGGGTTGTAGGCATAGCAAAGCCCTAAAATGTGTCATGTAACCTACCATGCCATGGCATACGTCACATAATGGGAGATGGCATCACCCAAATTGTTTGGGAGACAAATAGCATTTTTGAGGGGAAAAAAAACTAATGTTCTCGTCCTAAAGAAGACATCCCTATTTTTTCATCAATTACCAGTCTTTCCTATTTAGTAGATAAAATTGAAATTTTGAAATAACAAATACTACAAAGTAGAGTTATGTAGGTTCCATTCTCAGTGTTGCCCCAAAAGTTCTGGCTTCCATCGAATAGAAATCTACTGATAAGAAAACTATACTTATATCAAAAATTGAAGGAGAAGAAGAAGAAAGTAACTGTACCGGTACTCGTTGTATTGATTATAGGAATCGATCGCCCACCCCTTCCTCTTATCGGCCGCCATGACGGAGAAGGAGATGAGGCAGAGCGTCGCCGCAGCAAGCCGGACCCCGACCGCCAGCTTGCCCACCGACGCCGACGCCCGGTCCTTCGGCAAGATCGACGTCACCGACCTCGAGCCCCCTCCGTCCGTCTTCGCCGCCGCCGCCGAGGCCGGCAGCGGCTGCGTCTGCGACGGCAACGAGGACGGCAGCGGCGGCGGGAACTTGGCCGGGGATGGGGTGGGGTGCTCTATGTGGGAGAGCGGGGATCGGTAGGGGGAGGACTCCATCGGTGAATCTTGGAAATGCATGAGGATAGGGTTAGGGTTTGAAAAAGTTAGGGTTTTGAATCGGGGATTTGGGAACAGTTTGTTGCTTTGTTTCTTTATTTAATTCGCACGGAAAGGAAGATTCGGAATAATCGAAGGAAAAGAAAAGAAAAGAAAAGAAAAAGTAGAAAATTTTACAGCTAATGTGTTTTGCTTAGTCCTAATGGTAAGCAATAGTAGCTTTTTGTTGTGGGTTACTTTTAGATAAATATCAGCGCGCATTGTTTCGGACCGATAAACCAAGTTTGGTTTGCTAGGTACGGGTGAGTATTATTCGATTGAGTATTATTCAATTTTGGACCGAGAATTGAATTGAACCGAATCAAAGTTGAAGAGATTCGGTTCGAATTTAATTTTAAAAATACTAAAAATTTGTTTGATTTCAAGATCCAAAATCAAAAATCTAATAAAAACTTATAAAATATTAAATACTCAGAATTTTATACATATTTTAAGATTAAAAATATATTTTTTTTGAAAACAACAATTCTTTGTATGTGTTTTACAGTCCAACTTTGATAATTTAACAATTAGTCTAATTTTGAATTCAATTTTTAAATACAATAAATTTATATATAAAAAATATTTTTTTTAATATATTTTAATTTTAATTTTAGTTTTAAACAATAAAAATAATCTAGCAGAATAGATTGATTTGATTCATTATAACTAACTACTGTTCAATTTTAAATTATAAGAAATTTAATTTTAATTATTTTAACTTAATTGAAACCGAATAAACTACACGAACATCCCTACGTAACAATGAATCTAATCTTCCAGTCTACAAATAATTAAACAGTGAATCCTACAGAGACAAGATGAAAAAAGACGGACAAACAAGACCACAAGACAAGTCAAGCCGTAATATCACTTACATCAGCATTTATTCCATCATTAACTTTTATTCTTTCACAACCAAACAGTTTTTTATTTACATCAATACAAAAATTTGAAACATCAACAGTGTATTTTCAGACCAACTCTTACATCAAATTATGCCTCCACCATTAAGTACAATTTCTTATATGGATTCAATATTCTCTTTTCTCTTGTATAATTCTATGATCCAAGCAGTGAAATGTGATCTGACATAAACTTATTCTTGCCCCAGTTGTAACTAATTCTACGAACAACACTGAAATTGGTGTATTGTAACCATTATAAAAAAAATTAGCCACGTTTACTGTGATGTACCCCCAAAAATATTCCTCTCATATTATTATAAAATTAGATAGGAATATAAATTATAATAAATAGTTTAAATAATTTAATTACATTTCAATTAAGATTTATTATAAATACTAGTAGATGTACGTGCATTGCACGTAAAATAAATTTTTTTAAAATTATTATAAAACAGTTTAAATTTTTAAATATATTTTTATTATAATTTATTATAGATATATTCTAATCTTTATAAAAAGTACATATATTTTCACATAATTAAAAATTAAAAATTAAAAATTAAATAAATTTTAACTAATTGTTTAATTAAATATTACGTATATCCTCACGTAATATTATATAACTATAATCAAACACATATTCTAGCTCATGTGGTTAAGGTGGAAGGCATTCTTCCTGGTTGGTCAAGTTCGATTTTTTATGACGTTATTTACAACAAATTATTTTTTTTTAAAAATTTGACTTACCCCCACTTTATTTACCATTATTAAGGATGCAACCTACTCTTTTACAATAATATACAAGACCCCCCACATGTAAAATAGTGTGGTGCACCCTTAATAATGGTAAATAAAGTATGAGGTACGTCAAAAAAATTCTTAATTTGTTTCCAACAAATTTTTTTTACGTAATATTAATATTTTAAATAAATTGTTGAGTATTTACAAACGGCTTTGACGGTTCACTTTTGAGCCGTTTGGAAGCCTCATTATAATAGTAGAGATATATTTAAAATTTTGGATATATGCACAAAGGTTTATTCCTTTTTAACCAGGTTTCAAACTCAAGCGCAGAAATTGAAGCAGAATCAAAACCAAAACGTATGGCTACATTTGGTTCGCGAAATCAGAATTTTTGAAAAAAAAATATTCAATTCCTGTGTATTTGGATACCAAAGAAAAGTAACATAAAAGAAAAGAAAAATAGGGTGAATTGTTCCCCCATCCACCCCAAGTATTCACTTCCCTCCCAATTTTCTGCATTTATTACAAAAATTTAGGACTAAATTACCCATGCTCAAGATGTATTATTACTATATTTCTGTCATTTCTAAACACGGAAAAAAAAAATGTTAAAAATTGTAATTTCTCATGCCCATGTAAAAGCAAAGAATTAATTTTCTTTTATTTACTTTCCACAAACCAAATGAGACATAAGAACCACACCTGAACCAAGTACATATAAATAGATAGAGCCAACCCAAAGGAACTTTGATCGAGGTGCTGCATTATAATCCATGTTTCATAAAAACAGCAACTGTACATGATATCAGACCATTTCCTTCGAAACGTTTAATACACAGTAACAATATGTATCTCTAGCTTTAGTAGTACTCATTACAGAACCATAATAATATAAGAACCTTGCACTGTGTTGGGAATAAAAAAGCAGGTTATTGAGGATTGCAGGAATTAAAAAAACCTTTATTACAAAACTCCATATGGTACCAAACAAGGAATTCCTCATGTTGGAAGGAGTATGAACAAAGAGCAAGGCCTGACTTCAGAGAAACTGCAGTACACAGAGGTAAGAGTCATTTGCCATCTTCATCTCTCTTGCCATAAGGCCAGAATGACGACATTGCATTACAAGTGGAGCAGCAGATCTAAAACTAGAACTTGAGGTGTGTTTCCGATCATCTCGGTTATACAATCATTCTGGGAGCTTTAGGCGGTCGAACAACACCAGGAAGCTCTGCTCAGGTACCACATAAAGAAATCCTAGCTCCGTGCCTCGGACATATGGGCCCAAACCCTGCAAGAAAATGTAACAGAATATAGCTCCGTGCCTCGGACATATGGGCGCACACGCACTACCAGGGCTCTTAGGGGGGGGGGGGGGCTCCTTTGGAGCAGCGGTCTACGGGTGGGCCCATAAGAGTATATATATAAATAAAGAAAGAAAGAAAGAAAGTTTATCTCCACAAAATATAAATAAGAAAAACTGATATTCCCGTCTACCAATTCAAATACAAACTAACAATGAAAGATGGTAATTCTCAAGCCTGCCTTAACCCTGAACCCAGAAAATTCTTCTTGTCATCTAGGAAGCACTCTTGATTACAAAACAAGGCAAGCTTCATCTATATAAATGTCTCCATGCGTCTAACAGGCATGCAGGGGTCACTGTACAGATCACAGTACCTATTCACTTCATCAACCAACAGCATGCTAATTCAGATGCCTTCACAAATCCTTAAGCAGATTAGTCAAAAGAGAAGAATTTGGTGAAAGAAGCAAAGAGCTTGACCAACCTAGATAGACTGATAAGCCTAATTGGGGGATAATCTTGACAGCTTGAAGGTATTATATGAGTCCCAATTATAAGAACAGATTTACAAGCTTGCCATAGTAGCACTACACTCCATATTTTAAGCCATAGTAGCATTACACTCCATATTTTAATTGTCCTAACAACCCATCAATAATTGATGCAAGATGGTTTAATCAATTTTAATACATTGCATAAATATTTATAACATTCTATTAGTACCACATCCACTTGATGGCGAATAGGATCCCTGGATTATTAGGTTAAAGGGCTGTAAGAGAGATGCATGTGCCTACTGCCAGAAAGAATCAAAAAGGGCTCCAAAAACTGAAAGACGTGACTCATTTTTTTCCTTTTAGAGAATAGAAAAGAAGAGACTCTGCCATGGAGCTATGGCATCGCCGCCATATTAGCAAGAAAGGCCTACAGGCACTTGCCAAGAACGAAACTGTAAAGTTTCTTTACCTTGCCATTTAGCTGGAGTAGTTCCCCGTCTACCCACTGAGGATTCTTGAATCCAGGCCCCGCTATTCTTCCTTGACCTTTATAACTGGCAACCTGCATTGCAAAATCTATTTCTTAGCTCAAAAATAAGCATTAAACAGGTTATATCCCTTGCAGCAGCTTTACATTGCTGCTTAATCGCCATCCAAGCCTCTTTCCAGAGACAAAGGCTGGGGAAAGGAGTAAAATCCTAAGGCTCTGTTTGGTCGGTGGGAAAGTAAAATAAAAAGGAAATGAAAGATAAAGTAAAGGGAGAAACAGAATGGATTTTTTTTTTTTTTTTAATAGAGGAAGTTGAAAAATAAAACCATGGAGAAAGTTGTGGGGAAAAAAACGAGATTGGAAAGATACGGTAAAGGGCGGCGGTCGGAGTTGATGATCGAGGTCGAATGAGTGGCAGAGTGGAGAGGGAAGGCCCAATAAAATCTTCTTTCATTTCTGCCCCCCTCTGATGTGTAAGAAAAATGGTTTCCTTGGTGAAGAGAAAGGAAAAGGAAAATGGTTAAATTATGAGATTCTCACTTTACTTTCTTTTTCTTTTTTCCTTGTAAGCGAACAAGTGAAAACTGTTCTTTCCCCTTCCTCTCTCACGTCCCCACCAACCAAACGCAGCCTAAATTAGTATATTCCACGGAAGGGTTAATTGAACTTTAACGGGCAGCCATCACAGTGACACCAACTGTCAATAATTTGATGCCAAAGTCCAAGAACCTTATGGGCTGCACAGGAGCTTATCACGAAATCTTTAGCAGAAGTGGATCATCCTATGTTCAAATTCATTTTATGAAGGGAGAAGTAAAATGATTACCACACCAAGCTCCTCTGGGTACTTTCCTCGGTTTGGAAGACGAGTCCCCTTGCCAATTTTCGCGCGGAAGGTTACCTATAATGACAACTTGGTAAGAAATATCTTAAAATTTATGTATAAAACAAATAAGTCAAAAGACAAAGGATCCATCACATACCTGCCCAGCAGGAACATTTATATCTCCAGTCAACTTTACTGCTTCTACGTACTCAAAAAAATCAAAATCTGAGTCAGCTTCATCTATACTATTCCAGTGGCCATACTTGCGCCGTAACTGTACCACCTCAGTGCCATAGGGACCAAAGGCTCCCACATATAGACCTGTATGTCGACGAGGAAAGAAAATTTTCAAGAAATCTGGATCAAAATTTCAATCCAACAATGAGTTTTAAAAAACAAACTTCACCATCAAAAGGATCCAAGCCATCATTGTCAGTAATTATCCGATTAAAAGTTGTGGTCTCTGACAATCTGTTCCTTCTCTGAGCTTGGCTGACAGCAAGCTTGAAAACCTCTCTGACATCTTTTGTAACCTAAAACATTGAACAATGTTTGATTACTTTGAGAATCATTACAAAGAAAATTAAAAACTGATCCATTGAAATTAGACGAGTTTTCTCCACGAACTAAAGTATGTAGCTACACCACAGAGATCATCTCCAACATATAAACATAAGAAAATTATCAATCCATGTGTTGTATAACCAGGCAACTAAGCCAATAATCGACTATCCCTGCCCATTCTAACGGGGCATTCTATTCCCAAGTCCTCCAATGGATTCAATAGCTTCAATAGCTGGGGATTCTGCCTTCAGACCTTCCATGAAAACCCAGTCTTTTTGGCAGCAATTGTTAAGGGATAGGAAACAAATATATGGTTATGAAAATTGAACATTATCCACAGATTATGAGGGACCATAACTTTTAACAGGATTACATGGTTTAATTAGGAACGGAGTCCAGGGTCGGTTACCACCCAACGGATTAAGTGGATGATTGATTGTCAATGCGGAAATTTTACTTATGGCTTCCCAATTAATTAGATCAAGCGACCGACTACCCACCCAATTTAATCGTCAACTAATTTGATTTTTTTTAACTAATATTCTATGGGTAAACATGAACATATTGGAATCCAATATGGTTCAGCGGCCAAATTCTGGCTATATGTATCAGAAATATTATACTTATATATTTAATTTTTAATATCTAAAGCCATTTAAATTATACAAGCACACTTTACCAAATGGACATAGATAATAGGACAACATTTAAGATGGATCTAATCGCATTCCTCTAAGATGCACACTACTACTTTAGAGAGGTTAGCCCAAAAAATCTTCATCCACAACCTTTTGGTATTTTTCTTCTATTGCTTCAAAAAATGAAGAAGTTTATTTAAAATGTATAAAACAAAATAAATTTCCACTGTATTGATCAGTGAAGTCCTGGAAATCAAGCACCAAATCATACAAAGAATATGAGTAAAGAGTCTCTCACTTAAGGCATGCATGTAATTATGCGTAGAATGGCATCAAAGTTTACAACAATGGGCAGTGCAAGAGGATGCTTCCATAAAATCTAGAAGACCATTTGCCATGTTGGTCCACCTACCTTACTGGTCATGCAGTTTAAGAACCTGTTTGGATGCTTGAAGTAGAACTTACTAAAAATAACTCCGTTACTTTGAATGTTGCGCATGTCGGATATAGATTTAAAAAAAAAAGTTCAATTTTTTTTTCCAATTTTCTTCACTTCTTGACACTCCACATAAACACTGCAGTTTACAAACATGTTTGGATGTTTGAAGTATAACTTCACTTAAAATAACTTGGTAACTTTGATTGTTGCACGTGTGGAATATAGGTCATAAAAACTTCAGTATTTTTTCAATTTCTTTACGTCCAGATACCATATAAATACTTCAGTCAAAATCAGGTTTGAATGGATACCAATTCAGAGTATGAAATCAAGTAAGGAAAATACAACTTCAGCCCAAGAAAATTCAGTAGGACCTTACACTTAATTATTCTGCAGAACAATTAATTCAGAACTCATTTTCCAAACACACAAGTAAAAAAATATAACAAATTCTGCTACACTGTACTTAAAAACACTACATCATTTTGGTGTATTCAAACAGGGCCAAATATCAAGCAAGTAAGGAGTAACTGCCAAAACTCCCTTGACTGAGATTTGCCTAGATGGAGAGGATAGATGATAAGATTTACTCTATAAAACTGAGAACAACAATGGCATACAGAAGCCAAAGATCCAAATTGTAAGTTAACATGTCAATCTAGAGTTTATGAGAGGGCGAGAAAGGAAGTGAAGGAAAAGGAATTATTATCTCATCATTCAAAAAGGCATCGAGCATGACTATGTATAGCCCGCTGTGTAGTTTTTGCCGAACTAGTTGAATGTTGAATGGTCTCCCTGGACGAGAGAATTCCAACCATAACAGAATCCGGTAGACCACTTGACAGTTCGATCCAGCTGATAGACAAGTATACTGGTATGTAAAATCATAACTGACTAATATCAACTAAGTTTCCTAAACCATTCCCTTCGTAGTTTCTTACAGCAAGGAAGAGTTTACTAATCTCAACTAAGTTGCCTAAACCATTCCCTTCATAGTTTCCTACAGCAAGGAAGAGTTTACTTCCCTGCATCTACCATCGGTTTTAGTCAACACATAGTGTACTGCGGATGATTTCCGTTGCTTATGCTATAAGAGATGCCTATGTTGTATTTCCATATTGAAATCTCACAGGTAGTGGACTCTAAATGAGAAGCATTCTTCCAAATCACACGTCTGATGATATAGTCGTTTTCGATCTAGTAAACCGAAATATCTCAAAGTCTCTAGAATAACTGACAAGGGGAGACACTAAGGTTTAGAGAACCGAACAGTTAAATTACAAAAGACCGTCATCAGTATATAACTGTAATAGAGAGGAGTTTCTCTTATCCTGTGTTTAAGTATCTTTTCACTCTCTCCTCAAAATATGAAATCTGGATAAAGGACAGTCTGTTAGGTATCCAGAGCCAGCATCAAAACTTTATCTGACCTTATGAGTCCTTATCATAGTGTTACTAAGTTACCTGAAATGTGGTATGTCCCGAATCATGGTATAGGTTAGGAAATGGGGTACAGTACTTGTATATATTACTTGTCTATATTTTCGTTACCCTATAACGGTAAGCTCAGTTGGTTCGCCAATTCGGTTCATTCTATGCTCAAAATATTACTTGGGTCGATGTACAGTCATGAGGTAATGGAGAAACAATTACTATAGGAACTAGAAAGTCAGAGCCCAGACAAATGCAGTACAAAATACCTCACAGTTCATGAAAATGGTATTGGTTGTGGAGCCCCAAATTGACAAGAAATCTCTTTTTCTTTCCTAAAAAAACTGCCATTCAAAGTATTATATAAAAGCAAGGTTACAGTGAGATTTTCATGAAAGATTTGGATCGCCAAATCGTGCTCTATCCAGATAGCAAAAGTACCCCAAACAGAGAGACTTGTAGCCTTGTACAGGGGTGTGGTTCGATGGGCGTTACAGTGTCCTGGGTAAGTACTGTCCTTACTGACAACACGTTTCTGCACCCCCTTAGTTTCGGAGGATATTGCACTTAAAGAGTTGAATGGAAAATAAGGATTCATGTACCCAATGCCAAGTGGGATATATCTAATATTATAGTTACTAAAGTTCCAAAGTATCCATCTCATCAATATTAGCATGACAAAAAAAAGTAATAAATATTGCATCACAGAAATGTTGTCACCCTCTTTGATGCAGATCATGAGCGCTCAGGGTGGGTTGGCGTATGACTCCAATTAAGATTAGAATATGCTAATGGAATCATGGATACACCTTTGGGCAAATTAATTTAAATCATACCTACTAAATGAGAGCCACTGGTTGAAGCATGAAAACTTATGAAAATGACATACTAATGGAGGCATGGCAATTGACCTAGATAGGACAGGAATGACGGAAATCAAGTCAGACATAGTACCGAATGTTTAACTAGAACAGTAGAACCATTATCGTCTCAATCCCTATAGTGGTTCTTCATCCATCAAAGTGCGATCCTCGAGAATAAATGTGGGTCTCATCCCAAGGCAAGGCCAATAATGAAAACAATAACAGATCGATGTTGAACAGAATGAATGGAGAGAAAGCTTTGGACTTTTGAGCGAGTTATAAAGATGATCAAACTTTGGTTCAAGTCTTAGAACCTTCACAAGCTGGGAATAGTTCATTCCCAACAGTCAAAGTAACATATTGTTTGTCAATGACAGACCCTGTCACGTTATATCACAAGATAGAATCTCAGAAATGCACTGCAATCTGCTAATGACAACTATATAGTGCAGCAAAATCCAGAAGAGACGAGAGACGGAAATATAAAAAGATATGATGACCTATATTAGTGGCCCAGGTTTTTGTATATAACCATAAACATGGGTATGGTATAGAAGGATACTGCACATGGAAAAAACAGGGAACTCTGGGTGCAACTTCTAAACCATATCTATTGTATTATTCGCATTGGCCCAAATGCATACATTTAAATTTGAGAGTACCGAATAGTGATACAAACTACATCACAGATTATTTTATGCAGCGAAAACATCAATAGAATTCCTTTAGCATGTACTTGTACAAATATTTTTCTTCTAAGAGTGATTCATATTTGTAGCTATGAAGTAATAACAGTTGCAGTTCATATTGATAATGTAAGCATAGGAAATAAATAAGTTGATCGTAGATAAGAGGATGCCTAAAAGATCACAAGAACCTACCTAATATTTATGTCTTCTCAGAGTGATTCATATTTGTAGCTATGAAGTAATAACAGTTACAGTTCATATTGATAATGTAAGCATAGGAAATAAGTGGTTTGTAGATAAGAGGATGCCTAAAAGATCACAAGAGCCTATCTAAACAATTTAAATCAGTGCAATTTCATCCACTCTACCTCATTTCTTATGAAAAACAGCACTTAATCATGCACAATATAATTGTTAAGACAATGTCTTCAGCACCTAATCATGCTCTGTTCTTATCGAGCTGTCAGATTTCATTGCCACTAGGGCTTAGATCAATTATTGATTTCTCATTCTTGGCACAAGTAGTAGATATCAGTTTGTTTCAACTCACTTTTGAAGGAGCCTCTTCTGCACCCCAAAATGCCTTTGCAATGTCAGACGGCATGAGATCTGAGGCAGCCTGAGCAGCAATAGCTGCAACTTTTATTTTTGCAGCTTTTCTTTCACCAACATCTGGATCATTGCGTCTGCCAGGTATATGAAGTACAAAAGAATCCTTTTCAGAATTCTTAATTTCTGCTGGACATCTTACATATGACTTTGACAGCACATCCTCTTTGTTATGAATCACCTGACCAATATAAAGTTTCAGGGAAGTGTTCTGGCTACCTTCAGTTGAGTCAGCACCTCCACCAACTGGAACTGCTTCCTGCTGAATGTTATCCAGATTAGTTTCATCACTCTCATCCTTGACATCCTTAGCAGGAGCAGTCTCCTCATCATCTTCTTGCACTAACTGCTCCAAAGATTCCGTGTCCACTTTGATATCCTCGGGCACATCAACTTTTAGCATTTTAACTTTAAACCCAGGAATCCTTTCCTTGAGGAAGTTAATAACACTTTTCAAACCTTCTTCACCAGAGTCCTTTGTATTTGTGGTCTTATCATCATTCTCTGCAGCATCTTCCTTGCTTTTCTCTGCAGTGTCTTCCTTGCTTTTCTCTGCAGCCGCTTCCTTGATGTTCTCCGCAGCATTTTCTTTACGTGGATTCTTTTCCATTGATGTCTCAGACACAGCAGGAGAATTATCAGCAGTCTTCGATGGTGGTGAAGAGGATAGTGTTGAATTTCCTTTCACTGGCTGTAAGAAAACTACCTGTCTAAAGATTGGAACATCAGAGATGCTGGACAAAAATAGTCAAAAGGTGCATCATACAGTCAGTAAACATATACAAGAGCATAACAGTACCTGTGAAAGGTAAGTTCCAGTGTCATCTCTGACAAGAAATATTTCGAAAAATGGAGTCCCTGGAGATCCAGTAAGCAATTGCCTGAAATAAACAGACAGATGTCAATTATATGTGATGGAAAAAAGACATAATATATTTACAAATAATGTACCTTGGATTATAACTCCTTGCCACATATCTCCCAACAGCAGGGCTAATCTGTACTATTCTACCAAAAGGATTATCAGAATCTTTCGACCAGCCAACCCACCAACCTATCTGATAAAGTTTTCGAAGTAACATTAATTTCTTATTAGTAACAGGACATATATAGACTTAATAAACAAAACGTTGGTAAAGTAACTGCATTCTGAAATCATTTTGGTTTTCAAAGGTTCAACCAAAATTTCTTCTCCCTTCTGCTATCTATAAACATAAACTGGATCTGGTAACTGCAATTTAAGCAATCAAGTTTCCTCTCTGGTCATTAGTATTTACAACTGAAGAAAAGATGAAAGACTTCTCTCCAACCCTGTTTAGCCCCTTCCACATGGAATTGACTACATGAAATCTGTGATTCCAACCAAGCTTAAAATTACTTGGGTCAATTTGGTGTGACAACTCAACCTACTTGTATGAACTAATAGTGCTGCTGGATAGACCTACAAGCACTTGTTTCTTTGTCTTTAGACTTTAGGCCAAGACTGCATGCAGGCCTTAGTTCCCAACAACATAAAAGTACAAAATAGTCGACAGCGTAACTAAAAGTGAAAGCACTTCCTATTTATCGATAAACTTAACGAAGTAAAAACTATTTAAGAAATAATTATTTATTTGGCATGAATCAACAAACTAGACAACATAACAGTTCTTTTGTCTGCTAAAACAACCATAAAATGATATAGATCATATAATAGCATCCTCTTTGGTGATACACTGAAGAGCATATGGTTTAGAATCTCCGAATCATGAAATCTATATTTCAAAATGACGTAAAAGAGTATGTAAGGATAGAACTTCCTATCAACATCCTGTGGGAAAGGAAGGGTGGGTGGCTAAACTTTGTCCTGATGGATTTCTTTTGCTACCTGATAAATTTGGGAAAGATATAAAGACTGGCCGAGGTCGAACATGTTGCTGGGCTGCCTGATTCAAGTTGTAGTTTATGTTTCCTGATCTAGGACTTCTTATACAAATCCAAGTATCATGGAAGCAAGAGTACACCAAAAACTGGTGTTGTAGTGTATCTTGTGAGTCAGATATGTATCAGATACAATGAGGGCTTTCCAGAATACACTATGTCATGCGAAAATCAGTGCCATGTTTCTAGGATAAGTAATATTACTTCAATATTAATCTTCGTTAAATAAAGGTTGGCAATACCCCACCAATTTACTAACAAGACATGTAGAAGAAATTATAAGCGTAACTGCTGCTAAATTCAGGTTCCAACAAAAGACTAGTATGACGGATACTCACCAGCCCATTTCCGGCAAGGTCACATAATCTCGATGCATCATGATAGCGTTCCTCTTCAATTGCACTCTGCATGATATAGAAATTGAGTACTAAAATTTATATTCTTCTACCAACAGGTTGATAGTGACAGCAAAATTGACCGACCTTCAACTCTTGCATAACTTCAGCTACAATATCCTTTGATGTCGCTTCGGCGATAGCTGCTTTCAATCTGGAAGCTTCAAAGAAGTCCTCGTTTTCGATTGCATCTTCGAGTTGAAACTGTCAGAGAAACAAAACATTCAGAACAGAGGACGAAGCATTAAGCTCTCCGAAGTTTCTAAATAGTACTTTGTAAACTTATATAGCATACGAAAATAAGTTGATTTATTACATTTAGAAGGAAAGTTATAAGAGTGCACTAGATCTTCCAGCTAAAATGTCCTATACAAGAAACAAATTTTTATCCTAAATATTTGGAGTCAGGTAAATCCAATACTTTTCTCCTATCAGTTCATACAATGTTTGTTTGGTCTTCCCCAGGTCTTAGTGACACTGTTAGGACTCTACCACTCTTAACCAATCTGTCTTCATTTCATCCCCATTAGAAGCTACATCCAACCACCAACCACTCATTTCCAGTTCTATCTTTTAGTGAATCATGTAAAGGCCTCTCCTGATAAAAAAATCTGCTCTAAAGAGCGGTTCAATCTTCACTAGTGCACATTTCTCCTTCGTCGACAAAAAAAAATAATAATAATAATAACTTTTTGGGGATACCAATAATTAGCATTTCCGACCAAAATGTGATAAGTAATGATACTATTTCTTCACTAGCGTAACGGATCCAATCTATAAGCACAATACCCTAAAAAAAATCAGAGATTTAGAAATTAAAACTATAAAAAAAGTTACTAAACTGGAAAGTGAAGTTCAAGTACTTTGGCATGTGCATCTAACTAAACTAGTAACTATAGCTAGGGGAAGGAAAAAAAACAAAGACAGACGATAAAACACCAGTCGGTAGAACACTAAAAACTAGAGAAATTTGCCAAATTTCCCGATTGTGTGGCTCAGATTGACCCACTACATTACACCCAGTTAATAAAAATCCCAAATTGCTGTTTTTTCCTCTAAGATCCGTCCGCGATCCCTAAAACTAAGAAAGCAACAGCAGTAGTAAATAAGGATTTTTGGACCAGTTCTAATAAGAATATAAAACTCTACAAGAACTAAGAACCCAAGCTGTTAAAAATTCAAATACATCATAAAGAAGAGAACTTGAGGGTTTGGGATTACTTTGAGGAGGGAAGAGAAGCTGTCGGCCTGGTCAGTGTCGGCGAAGTGGCGGCTCCACCGGCTCCAGTCCCAGTCCGAGTAGTCGCCTCCGCTTCCGCCGCCTCCGGCGGCGGAGACTCCCTCACCGGCGCAGCGGCAGGAGAGGGAGCCCGGGGCCGCTATCCTTAGGTTGGTCCGGCGGGACAGCTTAACGCCGACGCCGGGGAGGAGGACTGACGGGAAGGGACGGAGGAGGAAGGCCGTCGGTGGTGGTGGGCCCCGCACCACCCAGCTGCTGTTCGCCACCACCATCGCTCTCGATGGAGAGGATAGAGAGAGTCGGAGTAAACGAGAGGGGGGAGAGAAGAAAAAAAATAAAGAGATATTTTTGTCTCCTTTATTTTTTTTATTTTTTTATTTGGAGGGCGTGTTACTTATCTACTCTTTATTGTTTTTGTTTTTTTATTTTTTTATTTATTTTAATACACCACCACTACATTCATCATTTGGAGGTGAGGAACGTCAGGCCCAAATTATTTCTCCCGAAAAGAAAAGGACTATTTACATCACAGTCGTCCATTTTGACATTTTGTCGTGTCACCATAACATAGAGGAATTATTTTGTGTTCTAAAATAGTAGCAGCTTTGTCATGTCTATCACACAGGGACACAGTTATGTAATTTTTTCTACGAAAAATTTCAGTTAAAGCAAAATATTTTGATACATTTCTAATTAAAGCATCAAAGTTTGAAAATTTTCGGTAAAAGCATCAAAATGTCCTATGGAAGGGCGTTTTGTGTTTTTCCGTTAATTTTTTTTGACTCCGTTAACGGAGAAAAATAAAATAAAAATTATATATACATAAAACGTCCTTCACAAGGACGTTTTATAATTTTTTTTATTTTTTTGATCTCCCGCCCCTCTCTCCTCTCTCTCCTCTCTCTCCCTTCTCTCTTCTCTCTTCTCTCCTCTCTCTTCTCTCTTCTCTCCTCTCTCCTCCCTCAGCATCCCGCAGACGTAAACCTCTCCCGTGAGCACGTCGACCCCGGGCGAGTTTCGGATCAGGGTTTGGGTGAAGAGCTTGGGGTGTAGCAGGGCGGTGGTGTCGGGGGTGCCGATGGTCTTGGGGGCCCCGACGATGGGTCTGTCGATCCATGATGGGAGGGGATGACGTTCTCGTTAGAGTTAGGGTTTGAGAGGGAGAGGGAGTGAAGGGAAGTGTAGGCGTAGGCGGTGGGTCCGTGGAGGCGGTGGGAGAGGGTCCGATGGAGGCTGAAGCTGGCGCTGGAGAGGGAGGAGAGGGAGGTCCCGTCGGCCCAGTCGATGGCGAGGAAGCCTGCTGCTTTTCCGGAGGCGGCGCAGGCGGCGCAGGCGACGGAGGACTTCTCGACGAGAGTGATGGTGGCGGCGGAAGCGGTGGAGGAGTTGTGGTGGTGGGAGAGAAAGTAGGCAGTGCACGACCCGAGCGGAGAGGGGAGCGGAGAAGGGCGTGGAGAGAGAAGAGCGGAGAGGGGAGGGGAGAGGGAGAGGGAGAGAGGAGAGAGGAGCGGGGAGCGGGAGAGAAGAGGGGAGAGAGAGAGCAGGCTGAAAAAAAAAAAGAATATTAAAATAACGTAAAACGTCCTTCAAAAGGGCATTTTATATTTTTTTAATTTTTTATTATTTTATTATTATTTTTTAATTTTTTATCCAAAAAAAATATTAAAATAACGTAAAACGTCCTTCAAAATGGCGTTTTACATTTTTTTAATTTTTTTTTATCCGGAAAAAAAATATTAAAATAATGTAAAACGTCCTTCAAAAGGGCGTTTTACATTTTTGAATTTTTTTTTGAATTTTTTTTTAGTTTTTTATTAATTTTTTCTGGATAAAAAAATAAAAAAATATTAAGAGAAGAGAGAAGAGAGAGGAGAGAGAAAGGAGAGAGAGGAGAGGGGCGGGAGATTAAAAAAATAAAAAAAAATTATAAAATGCCCTTGTGAAGGACGTTTTATGTATATATAAAAAAAATTTCTCCATTAACGGAGTTAAAAAAAATTAACGGAAAAACACAAAACGCCCTTCCAAAGGGCGTTTTGATGCTTTCACCGAAAATTTTTAAACTTTGATGCTTTAATTAGAAATGTATCAAAATATTTTGCTTTAACTGAAATTTTCCGTTTTTTCTACATCAATACCATTTTATCAAATATAAAATAGGATTATTTTATATTTACCCTCCCAATAATGTTATTTTTACTATCCCATTTTATTTTTAATTAGTGTTACCCTCCTCTCCAATTCTCAAAAATTAAACAATTTTTTTGGACAGGTAACTACAATTACAATTATCATATTATGAAGGATTGGGAGGAAGGTAACACTAATTAAAAAAAATTAAAGGTAGTGAAATTAACATTATCAATTGGGAAGATAAATACAAATAACTCTATGAAATAATATGAATGTCTCTTTACTTCATCCACCTACGTGCCCCTAGAGAGAGCGAGAGGGGTGCGTGCTGGGGATGGTATCTATCTCTCATGAAAATTTTAATTTTTAATATATATATATATATATATATATATATATATATATATATATATATTTTTGACATATTCTATATAAAAATTGTATCCAAAGATTACTATATAATAGTTCTTAATTTCTATTCTACATGACAGAAGATAAATGGATCAATTTAATAATTTAGTTTAAAATTATAGTCCAATGTTAATTTTTGTGAGAGATGAAAATTTTCTATGAGATCCTCATAGAAATTTTGCATCCTACGTTAGCGCCACGTGGGAAGAAAATTGTGATAGAAATCACTATTGGGAGAAACTTTTTTATAAAGAGGATTTCTACCATATAAATAAAGGAGAGAAATCCACATTGGAGATGGCCTAATATCATCAGTAACGGTTTTGATGTGTAAGGAAGGATGGATAGGAAGGTAGCGGATGTAACAGTCCACTTCGCTCAGTTCTGCAAGATGACTCAAACGGTATATCATCACTTGGACTTGGAATTTTCAGCGGTTCACTCGGAGTCTCGCTCGGCCGAGGCAAGCCCTCGTTTAGGTGGGTGGCTAAGATGAACATGTCTTTGCTTGGCCTGCACACCTAAGAACTTGGAATATATGCTAGATAGCTAGGCGATAAGCTCTTGCGTGCTAATAAAGAATACAACTCACCTAGCTAAGGGAATAATCTCATCATGTATTGCTTGCATAGAACATGGAAATGAAACTTGGTTTATTGTTGGTTTCTCGTACTATCATTTTGACTCGTGCTAGCATAATCGCTTATGTTTTCAAGTATGGCTATGACGCATGTTTCCTTAAAGTTATATTCATATTGTTTCAATGCTTAGCTACTTTACATATTCGCTATGCTCGTCACATATATGTATGCCACGAATCACTGCACTCCACTATTTATAGTTCGCTTAGTTGAGACATGAAGGCTATCAAGATAGTCGTTCCGAGTCAAGTAATGGAAACATTGAAAGTATTCGGGACCGTTAGGTCGCCAAGACACTTTCCGAACTAGGGGACTGCAGCATAAAAAGTCAAGCAAGATAAGATCATGACATCTTTGGAACCAACACTCGTACTTTATCGAATCTGACGGCTCGAGGAGTCGGTAACTTGTACCTGATAAGATTCTGACTTGAACTTGTACTTGATAAGGCCCTAACTTGAACATGTACCTGCGAGAATCTGGAATACTTGAGGATACGCACGGTCACGGACAACTTATGCACAAGGAAGCTTTTCGAATCTCGTTCCACGGACGGTCGTCGGGGCATTGGGGCCGATCTGATCTAGATGGAACTTCTTAATAGTCATCTGTTAGGGACGAGATTGGTGCAATGCCCTCTGTGTATGTCACGCCCCAGTCCCAAAATAATGTAAGACTAGCCACGTGGCAATTGACAGCAGCACAACTCCAATGGGCAAATCCAATTTAATGGACCCGTTATAGTGTACTTGTCACGCCCCGCACCCGAATATTCGGACACGAGTACGTGGTTATGCCCAGCCTACGATGCAGAATCTGTGGTAGAACGATGTCTGGGTCATTTCTAACTATCTAACATCTCAACAATATAATATGTTACATGTCAATCATCTCAACTCCAAACGGAGGAGCAATATGATATCTCACCAGTATATCAAATCTCAATCACAAAACAAACTAAGGAAAGATAAGTGTAAAACCCCTAAATTCTAAAACCGGTTTTATTACTTATTTATATTAGTTATGAGCTAAATAGGGATAATAGATTTTATTAGAATAGAATTCCCCTTGGGATCAAACCCAAAACCCAAACCCGCAACCTGTTAACCAACCCCCGCGTAAAGTAAGAAATATCAGCAGTAGCTCATCAACCGCGTAAACCCCAGCAGCAGCAATAGTAAAATAACTCCGCGCGTAAAGTCTAAAACCACGCGTAAAGTAACTCCGCGCGTAAAACTATTCCACCGCATAATTCCTTCACCGCGCGTAAAATAATCCTCGTATGACTCATTCCCCATCGCTTCTATACATATTTTTCCTAAACTAAACTCAACCGAAACCTAAACCAATGGCAGACCAACCAACACCTAAACCAATGGCAGACCAACCAAACTCTAAACCAATGAAAGGATGAAAACAACAGTACTAGTAATTCTTAATTCCTAAGTTTCTCCACCGCCTCCTTATCCCTATATATATTACAACATTTCCCAAACGCTAATCCACTTCTTTCACTAAAACTTAGAACACTGTTGTAGACGCTTGCACCATTACTTGACAAGTATACCTTGCCAAATTCTACTGTTTAAATTATAAATGGTTGCATATATATATATATATATATATATATATATATATATATATATTTCTGTTGCAAAAGAAATACATAAACTATGTGCACCTGAGATTGCCTCGGGTGAAATCAACAAATATGTTAATACATAGTATAACTGACTTAGACATTATTAGACTCACCAACAGATGCGAGGTTATTCTGATATCCTCCTAGACCTGACACTTGTATACACATCACAATTAATAATTCATGTTGGGATGCGGGTTCGCGTACTCGGTTAGCTACCGGTGCGTGAGACACACATCACGGTTTAGCACGAAATAAGGATATCTAGAAAATTATGACTTGGCATATAGCTACGTGGTATGCACGTTGTGTATTCGACTTGTATACCCGCATTGGGCGGGGAAGACAGCTAGTAGGCGTATGGGACACCCACCTCCTTGACGTTATACCTTCGGATACCATGCTCCTCGGAGATGGACGATTGCAGAGCGCCCATGTTTCTGGGGGCATATGTGGCATATACTAGCCAGTCACGACGATTGGTGAATTAAGTCAGCATATGTCTAGCCTACACTTTCTCATACGTACTATGAGGTCTTCATATTGCATTCACTTAGATGGTCAGCTCACCCCTTTATTTATTCAGTATTTATATATGGCATGCTTTTATGTATCTTGTTATGTCCCACTGAGGACCTGGTTCCCTTCCAGATTTAGATGAAGCGTACTATCCCACTGTATACGGACCTGGGTAGGAGACGAGATACGCTTCCGAGGAGGAGTTAGAAGTGCTGCCATCCGAGTCCCTCTGATTTTGGGTAGACTTGCTACCTAAAGCTGGAGCCTCTTTATCTAGATAGCCGATGCTCTAGCCCTGTTATTTCCAGTACTCTTATTTTTAGTTTTGTAGTGGGTTTGTTCCCACCAGACATATTTGGGTTGTACTATGTCATTTCAGACTCAGCACTTATATTCCAGCGCTTACAATATTTCTTGATGTTTGTGGATGAGACATAGATTGTGTGTGACTTGTTGTGACAGTATATTACCACGGGTGGATTTGGATATTCATGTACATCGTACGTGTGTATATGGTTTTCATATATTGGAGTTCGTATACATACGGCTGGGCGTGTTACGTATTCCTAGTCCTACGTATTTTGGGACTGGGGTGTGACATGTTTTAAGTGGTGGCCCATGCAGGTCAAGAATATATTATCTTGGTTACATAATTGTACCAAACAAGCCTGCGTATAGGAATAGAGCATAAGGATCTCATCCGCTCTTGACTAAAACCTCATTCTCCCCTTCAACCTATCCTTTGTTTGGAAAAAAAAAAATATATTACTCCAGAAACCCTTTACGCTGTGACCAGAGGCATCTATTTATATAGATCAACCAATTGACTATTGTTGGCGTAAAAGCCAAGAAACTGTTCTATTGGCGAAAAGCCAAATTCTGTAGAGACTGCCTACTTTACGCTATGGTTATGACAACTGCTGACCTCGTTTTTGTAACGCCCCGCAACTGCTCGGAGCGTTACGCTGAGTCGGAGTCGGATAAAATGAATCAAATGCTGGTTACATTTGAAATGTCGGATTTCGGGAAGAAGGATTAATCGAGTTGGTTTCAATGTGCAGATGGCTAGCGGGATAATGGAAATCAGGTGTTCGTTCAGAACAGCACTGAATAGCTGGATGGAAGCGATAATGCCGTCTTCCTTAGTCCGATCGGTCGGATGATTTGGAGAGCACGGCCTGCTCGCACGGTCATACCAGTTGAGTAGATCGCGCTTGCATCGGACCACGGGTTCAAGGGATTGGCCGTATCGGCAGGACAGGATGCCTAACGGATTCAATCATTGTGAGTGGGCTCTTTCCCTTCTCCTCTACTCCTTCATGCCTAATAATATGGAAAACACGTAATGGCTTGTACACTTGGGCTGAAACATCGGGAAGCACTACACTGAGGCGTGCATAGAGTGTGCGTCGTTGGCTTGGTAGGATTGTGGCTTGAACTAGTTTACGCGTTGGATAGTCGGATTATATGACCTTTGAGGCGATCGGTTGGATTACTTGGGATTATGCTTGGACGGTTGGAAATATACAAGTTGGAATGATACAATTGAGGCAATGGGAATATCGAGAATATCGGGAATTCGGGCGAGCGAGCGTGCATCCGTGTACGAGTATCACTGGGTCGCTTTGTCTTGCAAAGCGAGCAGTTGTGGTTCGAAACCGAACAACTGCATCGGCGAGGGTATGGTGCCGCTTGATGGGGCATTGTGTCCCGAATAGGGCATTGTGCCACTGAAACGGCATTGTGCCATGGGTTGGCTTTGAGCATGGGTGTTGCACTATTTCGGAATACATTGCTATGAGGCGGAAATGTGAATTATGGGAATGGCTTGTGATGTGGACTCTTCGGGAGGATAAGTTGGAAGAATGGTTATGGATAATTCGGTTGGATATCGGTTGAGCGAGTACTTGATCGCTTGGTGGGGCGAGAATGTTCGATCCTCTCGCCTCACCTACCTTTTTGCATGTCACGGACAACCTGGGTGCACAGGGTGTTGATTTCCTCGAAACGGTTTCCGGGGCACTGGAACCGTATCGATCCGGAGGGAAATATTCGATTCGTGCTAGTCACGATGCTTAGCGGGACCTCCAGCGGGGCTTGCTACCCGGGCTGATAGGGCGCGCCGCTAAGGCGGAGAAATATGTCCTTTATGGCTTGGCCAGTGACTTCATATAGACTAAGAGTTGGCTTGCTTTTCTTTGGTTGGTTTGTGCATCGTGTAGGCGCGGCCACCTTGCCTCGGCAAGAGTGTGCATTCGAGATGGGAATATATACTTCGGTTGAGGATGGATATTGAGGCGAGTCTGATGGTTCGATATGTTATCGTGCAAACGATGGCATTGAGTTAGACGGGTCGGCTATATATAAACTGCTTGTCGCTTGGTTTGAGATTGAATGCTTGCATGCTTAAACTGCTTTACTGCTTTCCTTAACATGTCATCCATATGCCATGAAAAGAATCTAGGATTCAACTAGAAAGATCACCATATAACTGTGTGCATTCACTACTTTACTTAGTGTCGGCTTAGACGAGTGGGTTACCCCGCTCACCAGTACGGTTGTGTACTGACCCACCTTTGTGGGCAATATTTCAGGTACACAGGCGTAGTGGCGCTGCTTGGATATACGGGACAAGATGTATGAACTGTAAGTACCTTTGTGGGCTAGAGAAAGAGCAAGAGTTATTTCATCGCCTCCGTGGTATCGCCTTTGTGGCGTGGCCTTCGGGGCATCTCATTTGGACCCTATCGTGAGCTTCGCTGCGTATACTCTGATGTGTGCTTGGTACACATTTGGCTTCCGCTGTAACTTGGTTGTTTCGATGATAACTTTCGTGTTTAGCAACATCGCCTTGTACGAGCGCAACTCCAGGCTCGTACGGCATCACGTCCCGAATAGAACGATTGTCCCGCGGGAGAGCTGCAACGTGGTGATTTCACGTTCAGCGGGGACTATCGGGCTTGCGGGAGTTTGGGGCGTGACAGATATTTCACGTTCAGCGGGGACTATCGGGCTTGCGGGAGTTTGGGGCGTGACAGATTGGTATCAGAGCGCCCGGTTCATTTCTTCGGACTTGGTCCTTCGCTTCATCACAAACTCTAAATAGCTTCCGCGTGTCGTTTAGCTCTTGACTCTACTCAGTGCCGCATCGGATGTTTCATGCAATAAGTCTATTTATTGCTGGTTTTGGCTGCATGTTATTCTGTGTTGGGTTGCCTTGGTTGGTTTTCGTAGGATCGCTTAGCCTCGTTAGGCGTTGTTGCATTCGTGCAGCAAGTTGGTTGGCGTTGTTGCATTTGTGCAACAAGTGTGGGCTTCCGTTGGGTTGGTTGGCTTATCGTTCGGAGAGATTCTGATTGCCTCAATGGATCAGTTGGTTGGCTGACGAGATTTGGTTATGCGACATGTTTTGAGTAGAAACATTCGATGGGAATGGATCCTTGCACGAGTTGCTCGTCAAGTGATTGTGTTGGATTGAAGTTGGAATTTGGCTGTGGCGCATTGGTTGGGCAAGTTTGAGTTTGGCTTGAGAAATATCAGATAAGTTGGCATGAGTTGCTCGTACAATAAAGATATGGAACCGTTGGGTATTGGGTTGGACTACTTGGAATACAATCGTTGCACGATTGCTCGTGCTGTGAAAGTATCAGGCGGTTTGAGAATAGCTGGGAGCAATGAGAATGGAACATAGCACGAGTTGCCTAACGAAATTGATGGTTAAAGAATCGGCTCAGTTTTGTGTCAGACTTAAGATGGGAAAGGCATGATCACACATAAGAGATGGTTCGAACGGATCTTGGATTCGTGAAAGGAAACGTAATGTGAGTAGCGAATTGATTCGAAGTGGTATATGGGATCAAATGTGTTAAGCAAGGCATTGGAAATATTTTGGTTGGACATCTATTGGAATTGCCTGAACGGACTCGGATAACGAATACAAGTCGGTTGGTGCAAATCGATTGAGTTGGAAAGAGTAAAAATGGAGCAAGCGAATTTTGAGTTATGATTCGGCAGAATCACCTCGGAATACTCGGTTTGGGATAGACGCTGGTTGGCGCAGATTTTGCACGAGGGCAACTATATTTCCAAGTGGTATATGGTGCAATGGAATTTGACTCGGGTATCCTTCGATACATTAGACTTAAGAACTCAAGGACGGACTCGTACAAATGGAAGTATCATTGGGCTTAAAAGATGGGCGGAACCGGAACGAACATTTGGGTTATGCTTGAGCAAAGCGATGGGATTATCGGAAAGATAGCGAGCACGAACTACGATTTTGGGCAACACATTTGAGCTGTTGGTTGAGCAAAGAAACACGAACTTGGCTTGGAGGGACAATGCGATTGATTCACACAAACTTGAAGAATTTTTGGATATTGTTGCTCGAGAAGTTGAATCAGGTTTAGCGGAAATGAAATTTTGGGCAAGATGGTGCAACGATGATAGACGGATTCTTCGGAAAGACGTAGACGGATTGTGGCAACAACGGAAGGCAAAGATTTCGGCGGATTGATTTATGAAGATAGCTAAATGTGGGAGCAACGTTGGAACGAATCACTGTGCTGCTCGAGTAAGTTGGAAGTGCAAGGTGGGACGTAGCAAACGGATGTGAATTTGAGCAAGTCTCGAGCTTTGAGAATCGTTGAAATCGATGGTGCGAGAATCGAATATGCAATTCGAAAATTTGATGGATTCAGGACAGAACGGCGGATTGATGAAATAAGGTTTCAACGAGCATATTGCTCGGATTCGGAAACTTCGCTCGGATGGGATGGTTGGAATTTTGATTCGGATTTGCAGATGAGATATAGCATGGTTTATAGTAACTGTCCATCGTGATGATTACAATTATCGAGCGTAGCTTCGGGACAGCTGACCCTAAGCGACCTTGCCCGCTGAATCGGATATGAATATGGTAGACCCATAGAACGACCCTTGAGGCGGCGTATTTGGGAATGCGTCGAGGGCAGATGTGAGCAATGAGATTTGGCTTATTGACTGAGTGTTGGATTTGAGAGATCCTTGGGATAGCCTTCAGCTGAAGATACAGCCGGAAGATCGAAGCGATGGTGGAAGTAGCCTTGTCAACTGATGAGATTCAGAGTCGCAGATTTTTATCGATGGCATCGCCTCTGACTCATCGTGCCCTGGAAGGGAATAGCATTCATATGAATTGACGACTGTGAAACTAGCTCGTGAAGTTAAAGCAGCGGCTCGTTCAGATCAAATCCTTGCGAATACTGGAAGGGACAGATTTGCTTCAGATTTACAAGATGTCTCGGAACTTAGTCTGGGAAACGTGCTCATTCGGAAGGCGAAGGTGATATTCTATGCTTCGAGGCAGTGGAAGCAGCGCGAAGAACTATTCCATGCGCAACCTAAGAGTTGTGGCGAGTGTGTCCACGTTGAAATCGTGGCGACACAAATCCCTTTGGCGTGGTGGCGAGATCTTCGTGGATCACACGAACCTCAATATAGATGTTCACCCTGTGAGATTTTGTGATGGCAGGAAATGTGTTGGACTGAATTGATCTAAGCAAAGTTGATATTTGGGTAAGTCGCATAGCTGGGGTAGATTAGTTGTGAGAATCGTTCGGTGCACGAGATAATATTTGGAGATGTTGCTAGTACTGATTTCAGAAATAGTGGGATGGATTGAGCTGGAACACGAACCGATTGAGTCGGTGGAAAATCTGCATAATTGAGAATAGTTCTCGAGCGAATGTGTTGGAATGGAAATTGTGATTTGGTTCAATTGGGAGCAAAGCAAATGGACGCCTCAAACATAAAGATACCCTTGTAACTTGTTCAAATTTGCTATCGCAAAGCTCGGCTGAAATGCATGTATTTTAGGGACGCCTTAAATACGTGTACGATCCAAAACTAAGCGATACGAGAAATTCGTGTTGAGCTGCAAGGAGGATGTGGGAATTCATGAAATTTATTCGAGCGTTCAGCAGAACGAGAATGCGGAGTCAGAATCGTGAATATGTGAGTTGCGTGGAGCAGATCTATGGAATTGGATTATGGCATGCTAGTAAGGAATGAGTACCAGCACGGTTCGTGGACGAACCTGATTCTAAGTGGTATATTATGTAACGCCCCGCAACTGCTCGGAGCGTTACGCTGAGTCGGAGTCGGATAAAATGAATCAAATGCTGGTTACATTTGAAATGTCGGATTTCGGGAAGAAGGATTAATCGAGTTGGTTTCAATGTGCAGATGGCTAGCGGGATAATGGAAATCAGGTGTTCGTTCAGAACAGCACTGAATAGCTGGATGGAAGCGATAATGCCGTCTTCCTTAGTCCGATCGGTCGGATGATTTGGAGAGCACGGCCTGCTCGCACGGTCATACCAGTTGAGTAGATCGCGCTTGCATCGGACCACGGGTTCAAGGGATTGGCCGTATCGGCAGGACAGGATGCCTAACGGATTCAATCATTGTGAGTGGGCTCTTTCCCTTCTCCTCTACTCCTTCATGCCTAATAATATGGAAAACACGTAATGGCTTGTACACTTGGGCTGAAACATCGGGAAGCACTACACTGAGGCGTGCATAGAGTGTGCGTCGTTGGCTTGGTAGGATTGTGGCTTGAACTAGTTTACGCGTTGGATAGTCGGATTATATGACCTTTGAGGCGATCGGTTGGATTACTTGGGATTATGCTTGGACGGTTGGAAATATACAAGTTGGAATGATACAATTGAGGCAATGGGAATATCGAGAATATCGGGAATTCGGGCGAGCGAGCGTGCATCCGTGTACGAGTATCACTGGGTCGCTTTGTCTTGCAAAGCGAGCAGTTGTGGTTCGAAACCGAACAACTGCATCGGCGAGGGTATGGTGCCGCTTGATGGGGCATTGTGTCCCGAATAGGGCATTGTGCCACTGAAACGGCATTGTGCCATGGGTTGGCTTTGAGCATGGGTGTTGCACTATTTCGGAATACATTGCTATGAGGCGGAAATGTGAATTATGGGAATGGCTTGTGATGTGGACTCTTCGGGAGGATAAGTTGGAAGAATGGTTATGGATAATTCGGTTGGATATCGGTTGAGCGAGTACTTGATCGCTTGGTGGGGCGAGAATGTTCGATCCTCTCGCCTCACCTACCTTTTTGCATGTCACGGACAACCTGGGTGCACAGGGTGTTGATTTCCTCGAAACGGTTTCCGGGGCACTGGAACCGTATCGATCCGGAGGGAAATATTCGATTCGTGCTAGTCACGATGCTTAGCGGGACCTCCAGCGGGGCTTGCTACCCGGGCTGATAGGGCGCGCCGCTAAGGCGGAGAAATATGTCCTTTATGGCTTGGCCAGTGACTTCATATAGACTAAGAGTTGGCTTGCTTTTCTTTGGTTGGTTTGTGCATCGTGTAGGCGCGGCCACCTTGCCTCGGCAAGAGTGTGCATTCGAGATGGGAATATATACTTCGGTTGAGGATGGATATTGAGGCGAGTCTGATGGTTCGATATGTTATCGTGCAAACGATGGCATTGAGTTAGACGGGTCGGCTATATATAAACTGCTTGTCGCTTGGTTTGAGATTGAATGCTTGCATGCTTAAACTGCTTTACTGCTTTCCTTAACATGTCATCCATATGCCATGAAAAGAATCTAGGATTCAACTAGAAAGATCACCATATAACTGTGTGCATTCACTACTTTACTTAGTGTCGGCTTAGACGAGTGGGTTACCCCGCTCACCAGTACGGTTGTGTACTGACCCACCTTTGTGGGCAATATTTCAGGTACACAGGCGTAGTGGCGCTGCTTGGATATACGGGACAAGATGTATGAACTGTAAGTACCTTTGTGGGCTAGAGAAAGAGCAAGAGTTATTTCATCGCCTCCGTGGTATCGCCTTTGTGGCGTGGCCTTCGGGGCATCTCATTTGGACCCTATCGTGAGCTTCGCTGCGTATACTCTGATGTGTGCTTGGTACACATTTGGCTTCCGCTGTAACTTGGTTGTTTCGATGATAACTTTCGTGTTTAGCAACATCGCCTTGTACGAGCGCAACTCCAGGCTCGTACGGCATCACGTCCCGAATAGAACGATTGTCCCGCGGGAGAGCTGCAACGTGGTGATTTCACGTTCAGCGGGGACTATCGGGCTTGCGGGAGTTTGGGGCGTGACAGTTTTCATAGTCTTCCTAAATCCTATGTATGACCTATCACACAAACCATGTTGGAAACTACCCCAGCATAAACTTGATAACCAGCATAGAGTAGCCTGATTAGGCGTAAACCACAAGGTTGGTAATATAAGCGTATTTTGTCATAATTTTAGCTTTTCCAGTCATGACAAAGGAAAATCTCGTGCATTAAAATGCAGAGATATGCCTCGAGCCCTGCGCAAGCAGCGGTTTTTTACGTAACATCAAGGTTTTGTCTTATCTTGAGCGTAAAAGCTCATTACAATAGACAGCGTATTCCGAAGACTCAATCCTTCCTTGAGCGGTGTATCAAATATGTCATTAAACGACAACCTGGGTCTCTGTGCAGAAAACATCATCACAGCCACCCTCTCGATTATAGTACAGTACTTTTGTCAGATGTCAAGTTCACTGAATTATCTGACAAATTTATCCAAGGAAAACAAAGAGTTCCTCGTACAAACCTTACGCTGCAATAAAAGCAACGTATGTTAGATTTTATGCAAGCAACCCTTACGCACACATATTTTACGCACATACTTTAGGCAGATTTTACGCAGGAAGGTATAGTAGACTTTTACGCAAATAGCTCTGAAGCCATGATTTACGCAAGATAGTAAATCTCTACTTTATGCCAGACAGCTTGAAACTCTGTGTTACGCAGACAATTTCAAAAACCTCTATCTCTGCTTTACGTAGACAGTCTTGAATCCCGATTTTTCGTGGATTATATAGAATCTCGATTTTACGCGGACAACTCTGAAGTTTTACTTTACGCCAAAACTTCTTAGAATCTCTGTTTTACGCAACCTGTTTTTACGCAAATATTCCATTAAAAGCTTGCATCTGATTTGTTTCTTTTTCTCCAGAAATATGGACGTACCCAGTGGACACACAGATGATAAGGTTGACAAAGCAACAGACATCTCGCCTGATGTCAATAAGAGGACAACGGTTTGTCACATACCTCCATATAGAGACACTCATGGAGCTGTACTAGCTCAGCAAGAAAGACAGACCTCCCAGGCACCAACACAACAGGCAAATACACCTTTGCCACCACCTCCACCCTTTCCAACCCTGATGCCACAACTAGAGGGACAGCCACAAATGTTCCAATTCTTTCAAGCCATGACAGGAATAATGGCATCAGACTGAGACCTTGAGGCAGAGCTTGATGACAACTCTGGAGAGAACCGCTACCCCAGCACCTGTCCAACCAGCTGGTACTGTCTGAGGTTTTCGTCAGATGGGCCCATGAACCTTTTCGGGCAGCGAGACTCCGGAGGAAATATCAGATTGGGTCTCCAACACGGAGATGCTACTGGAAGGTTCACAGCTGCATCCAGATCTTTGGATGACCGCGGTGAGGGCCCAACTCAAAGGCAACGCCCATCACTGGTGGGACTCCATAGAGCGCGACGTCGGCAAGAAACAGACGTGGGAGCAATTCTTAGTGTACTTCAATGCGAAGTATTTTCCGGCTATGGTCAGGAATGCTCTATACTCCCAGTTCCTACACCTGGAACAAGGAACTATGACTGTTGTCACCCTCACATTTTCAGTTAAGGGTAGTTTGGTAATTGACACGGGAATTTTATTTTTTAGGAGGGTTGTAATTAATATTGTGGATAAGTAATTAATTATTTGTTGTATTGTTTAGTGTTTGATTAGATATAGTATTTATTTTAGACTTGTATAGTGGACCTAACCTATTTTATTAGATGCATGAACCCAACATTTGGATGAGTTTAGTTTGGGCCCATTTAATTAGGCTCATGGATTAGGAGGTTGGATTTATTTAGTGAAACCATTAGACTAGAACCTTCCCCCTTAATTAATTTCTTCATGAGAGGCCCCAAGGGGTATTTGGGACATTATACATTGCTTGGAGAGGGGTTTATGACCAACCATAATTAGGAGGAGAGAGAGTGCTCTCATTTTATTTTTTTCCCAAATTTCTAGATCTACTTTTTCCTCTTCCAATTTCTCTCCATTCCCCCATCAATTCTCCATCAATTCTTCTCAAATCTCTTTCTAAATTCATCATTGAGGCCTCTACATCAAGGATCTACAAGAAGGAAGTAAGGAGCAAGGAAGAGGAGGCCAAGATCTACAAGGAGAGGAGCTACTTTGCATTTGGAGACTTTTCATTGGGAATCCATCTCCCAATAGGTACATTTCTGTTTTTTTTCCTTCTATTAGACTCTAGATTTGAGATTTTACCATGGAAAACTAACCCACATGCATAGGCTAACCATAGGATTTGGTTTGGAGTCATTTGGAGACCTACGGTGGAAGTTACGTGCATTTTTTGTGCCAATTTTGGGAGAATTTCGAGATTGGCACATGTTGTATTTGTCAATTGGTCAATTAGACCAAATTGACATATGATTGTTTGTTTGTGACTAGTATCGTGTCCACAATTGGATACGTATAGGCCGTATCTCGTCAATTTGACGAAATGGGTTGATTTTGGGGGTTTTCCTCCGACACGGGGCCTTGTGCATATCATATTGAGACACGGACACGTAGACACTCTAATTACTATACGTATTATTCATAATTGGTGTTCTAGACTTGCTCGTGTCCTCCAGAATATGTTTGGTTGTGTGTTGGAGCCGTATCGCAAACGTATCATAGAGCAAGTGTGATACGGGTGCGATGCACTCCATGTGTTTGATGTTTGTTCTTCTCATTATACGTGCATGTGTGATAATATATATAGATGGTATTTATATATATATATATATGTATGCATATAATAGTGTATATTGAGTTTGTGTATAGGTGTGTGTCTCTATGTGTGTGTATATATATATATATATATATATATATATATATATATATATATATATATATATATATATATGTAGGAGTATATAGTGATATATGTATATATATCTATATGTATATCTATATGTTAATACATATGTGAGGATAAGTATATACATATATAGCTAGTAATTTATATGAAGGTGTATATGTATAGAGTTATTCTTAGAGGTATTGGTATAGGTGTTTTTGTGTGCAATGCGTTGAGTTGTGTGTGTAAGGAAGGCTGCTCGAGAAGCAATACAACACTGAGCGCAGCAATGTTTGCATCAATCGAAGGAAAGCTGTAGGAGCACTGCACTGAGGGTCAAGTGCAGTATCAGTAACAACATAGTGAACCATTGCAGCAGTAGCATAATGAACCCTCATTGCAGTAGGATGAATCCATAGCAGAAATCAGAGGTGTGCAGGGCAGCCCCAACTGCAGGGTGTGTAGCACGAGCATGAGAGATTCATGCACAGTCCTGCAGCATTGTGTAGCTGCTGTGTTTATCAGTTCCCAGTCCCCAGTTAGGCAACAACTGCTGCATTGCATAGCTTGTAGTCGGGTCTGAGGGCAAAGGGATTATAGTGTAGAAGAGGGTATGGCACGAGTGCAGTGGTTGTGCACACAGTGGCAACCTGCACACAATGGCAGCAGATAACTGCACTAGTGAGAAGCAGTATCAGTTTCAGCAGGTTTCTGAGAACAGAACAGCAATTGCAATAGAGTATTTACTGGGTACAGCTGCAGTCTCACTGTGTGTAGTGCACACAGTCTTGAAGAATAACAGCAATCAGTCCCTGTGTGCAGTTTATATACAGTTGGAGGAATATTATTCAGCCAGCATCTGTGCAAGGGTGTAGTCAGCAAATCGGGCTAGTCACTGTGCAGTGTCAAGTGCACGTTGAGAAGCTGAACTGCGATCACTGCAGTGAACTCTGCAGTAAGGGAACCACTGCTATTGCTCGAGCATCATCAATTGCAGTTCAACTGCATATCACTAGAAGAAGAAGGGACAGCAACAGCAGCTCCAAGTCTCGATCACCACTAAGCAGTCCACTATAAGCCTGCAGCTAGGTGAATAGGCAATCAGCAAGGAGAGTCCATCAATGCACAGCTCAAGAAGCATTCAGGTTTAGCTAGAGGCTATTCCAGGCAGCTAGACAAGGAGTTTCGAGTATCAGTAGAGGTTTTCGGGTACCCAGGTTCAGCTAAGTATCAGTGAGAAACCACTGATATCAAGTATCAGCAAAGAGGGGGTATCAGCAATAGCAGCTGCTGCAAGGCAAATGAGAGCACCATCAACTTCCACATCAACTGCCATACTACAGTCACAGCAGGAGCAGTGTGCCAACTGCATAATGCATTGCAGCAGAGGATTTCTGTACAGAGAGAAGTGCATAGGAACGAGGCAGCATCACTGTGTATCAGTTCAGCATCTACAACAAGGGAGGTACAGCAGTGTACAAAAATATACAAAACAGGGAGCTAGCTGCTGCCTTGCACAGCTCGGGCATTGAAGAGAAGGGAACATAGCCATCAGTATGCAACCAACTGAGGAGCCTCGTACAGACAGTAAACTACTTGAGCTAAAGATGCAGCAAGGACTGCACAGCACAAACGATAGTAGCATCAAGGTGTGCAGCATGGTATCAGTCAAGCTAGGCAACTGAAGTAGCAATTGCAGCCTCGAGACACAGGCAAACTCTGCAGCTCAGTGCAGTCAACCAACGGAGTTGCAGTGTCAGACTCAGCAAGTGGCCGTACCCGTATCAGCACAGGTAGCAGTATCAGCTAGTTTCAGTCCCACCAACATCCATTGGTTCAGAAAGTTCAGGGAGGCTCAGTGCACAGCAAGTCGAAGAGGACACTGTACAGTATCAGTTCTGATACATTCACTGTTCAACTGCACAGTATCAGTAGGAAATTGGGTTTAAATTACTGTGCAGTTCTCACTGCACAGCGCTCAGCAAGAGAGGGGTCAAGAACTGTGTTCAGCAGGTTTGTAGATTACCCACTGTGCTGTAGCACAGTAACAGTGCAGGATATGCAAGTCTGTGTAGGTCAGTTCTGAGTACCAGTTTCAGCAATTGCTGTGGTCAGTTAGTTTCAGTGGATTTAGTTTCAGTCTCTTGATTAGGCTTTAATCAGTTTTGGTTTCAGATTAGTTCAGTGTTTAGCAAGTAGTATGTTAGTTAGTGTAGATATATATATGTTAGTAAGTAGTAGCTATGTATGCATATATTTGTATTAGTTATCATTGTATTGATATCTAGTTAGATAGATATATGCAGTATGGTATATAATTATTGTTAGTGGTTGGTTATAGTTAATATTTCAGTGTATCGTCAGTAGGATTAGTTAGTTAAGTAGTTAGTGATTATATATATACATACTTGTTTATGTGAGTTAGCTATCTAGCTATATGTGTATTATATATATATATATGTTAGTTGGGTTGTTTATGTTAACATTATATAGTTAGTGTTAGTTTGGGGTTTTATATTGGGTATTAGCTCTATATAGAGGGTTTAGTTTACCTTGGGATACCAAGGTATTGGGACGATGCCCAAGGTATTGACTTTGGGTATCGAGTTAAGCGTGATACGCATTGGTGCAAGGCCAAGGTATCATATTTCAATTATTTTGTTATAATATTATAGTATTTGACTCGTATACATATATAAATCTATTTTTATATTAAGAAAACTTGTGTATCTTAAGATACGGCTTTTTAAGAGACTTCTTGTATCGTAGCTTAGCTAGTATAGACTAGTTTCATAATGTTTTAACTTAGTGACTTAGTGTTAGACGCTTGCAACCTAGATTTCATCGGTTTGACTTAGAAATGGCATTGTGACCTACATATTGACTAGTTTAACTTAATTTCTTTCCAACACCTTGTATTAATAAAATATTCCATATATAGGTTTGTGTGACACCAGTTGGGACACAGTTTGACATTCATTGCTTGGACGACAGGCGAGTACATTCTCTGATAGTTTCCATTAATTGCTAATTACTATAATGCAAGAATTTAGAAATGTTTTACATGACTCTTGACACATTGGTACACGGACTAGTATACACATGGATCAATCATGGGATGTTACATATATATTGTTCATTGTTTCTCATGTTCTCAATGTTTAACTTAGACAATGTTTCGTGTTCAACATTCATGTTTAATTTAGACAATGTTTCGTGTTCAATGTTCAATATTTTGTGTTCAAGGTTTATTGTTTACATGGCCTTGAGTATCTTGTATCACAACGTGTCATGGTTGGATCCATTGTACTAGTTGGGGGAAAGGAGAAATGTTAGCTAGGTATGTGATCAAATCCTAGACAATATTTCATGTTAACTTAGACAATGTTTATCCAACGTTAAAGTAGACAATGTTCATCCAAGCCGATCATATATCTATCTAGTATTTCAATCACTTAGCATAGTTACAGTTCCTTACCACATTGTTCATTGTTTACCTGTTCTTACACCATAGTTGATATTATTTATTGTTTCTCATCTTGTATTATATTTTATATTTCTGTTTATAGTCATTATCAATTAATTGAAATTGCTATTGGGTTGTACTTCGTTCCATTCCTGACTGAAAAATATTTTTCAGATGAATGGTTAGAGAGGATGTGTCCCACTCACTTTGGACTGACAGATGGAGTGTCACCCGAGGATAGTGCCAGAGACTGAGGCCTTTTTGATTTCTATACCTTGTATTAGTTAATTCTATTTTAGACGTTGGGTTGTATTATTGTGTGAGATCTGGAGTTGTGTTTAGTTTAGAGATGGTTATGTGATGTATTGAGACTTGTATTTCTTATTCTTTCTATTCTATATCGTGCGTTCATCTTCCTTCAGTTTTATATGTGAGTATTATTTGGTATTGAGATGGCATGGCAGTACTTTATACACTTTGTGTGAGATTTAGATAGTATAGTAGACCAAGACAGCATTCTACCGCCGATTCTGCGTCGTAGGCTGGACGTACCCACGTACTCGTGCCTCTATACCGGGTGCGGGTCGTGACAACTGTAGATGCCTATGACGCATAGTTTAGTCGACTTAGTCGATTTGGTGCAATCCCGATACCTAACGAGCTGGAGAAGACCAGTAGGTTCCATCACGGCCTTACCTCCGAGCTACAAAGGTATACCACCACATAGTCCAGGATCTCTTATGAGGAGGTTCTTTCAGAGGCAAGAATCCAGGAGGTCATTGACAGAGAAGCGAGGCGCTCTAGCACGACTATACCAGCCAAAGCCCAGCCTAGAGCAGGAAGGCCAATCCATCGTCCAGGAATACAGGCACAAAGGACAGTGCCATATCAGCAGAAGGAGCTTCCGACTTGTCATCATTGTGGAAAGAAGGGACACTTCGCCAGAGACTGCCGAAAAAATCATGGACTGTGCATGATATGTGGAGCAAGTCAACACCTGGCCAGAGACTGCCCACAACGCAGAGAGGCAGCACCCCAGACTAGACAAGGACCACCAGCACCAGCCCAGAGGCTGCTACCCCCGACCGGAGGTCAACATCCACCAGCCCTCGGAGGATTTCAGAAGGGATCACCCTTGGCCCCACAGGAGGTTCAGTTTGACTGAGCCAGGCAAAGGCACGAACATGCCTTTACCTTAGCTGCAGTTACTGAGGAACCAGAAGGGAAAACTATCACAGGTACCATTTTAGTTGCGTCAATACCTGCAACTGCATTATTTGATTCTGGCGCTACGCTATCTTTTATATCTAGTAGTTTTGTAGCCATGCATAGAGTAGCTACTTCCCCCTTGCCTAAGAGTTGGAAGATTCTTACCGGAGGAGGCATCGTACCAGTTACCAGCACTATTAGAACGTGCTCCGTAGTCGTGTGTAGTAGGGAGATAAGAGCACGATTTTTAGTACTCCCGATGCCAAACTTCGACGTTGTCTTAGGGATGGACTGGTTAAGCCAGTACAATGCTATACTAGACTGCCGGAAAGGTAGCATCATTTTTAGACCGCCGGATCGCCCGGAGTTCGAGTACATGCGGGGCACCATCGAGCAAGGAGTAGGCCAGACACCTAGAGCTTACATGGCTATGGAGACAGATCCACCAGCTATTATTGCAGAATTCGAGGATGTATTTCTGGAGGAGTTGCCAGGCCTACCGCCTGATAGAGAGGTAGAGTTCATTATTGAGTTAGTATCCGGAGCAGCACCAGTATCTTCAAATGTGTACCGGTTGGCAAAGAAGGAGCTAGATGAGCTGAAGTTACAATTAGAGGAGTTGCAGATCAAGGGATTTGTTCGTCCTAGTGTATCACCTTGGGGAGCACCAGTGTTGTTTGTACCAAAGAAGGACGGGACATTCCGAATGTGCATTGATTACAGAGCCCTAAATACTTTGACAATAAAAAATAAGTACCCTCTGCCGCGAATTGATGATCTGTTCGACCAACTGACATGAGCAGTAGTGTTCTCAAAGATAGATTTGAGATCAGGCTATCATCAGGTAAAAGTGCGAGGAGAAGACATTCCAAAAACAACATTCAGGACTCGTTATGGTCACTACGAGTTCTTAGTAATGCCTTTTGGATTAACAAATGCACCTGCCGTGTTTATGAACCTAATGAACAGAGTATTCCATCAGTATCTGGACCGGTTCATGGTATTCTTCATCGACGACATTTTGGTATATTCAAAGAACCACGAGGAGCACGAAGAGCACTTGAGGTTAGTGTTAGAGACACTAAGACGTGAGAGGCTTTATGCAAAGCTGAGTAAATGCGAGTTTTTCCTAGATCATATCACTTTTCTTGGACACATTATCTCAGGAGATGGCATTTTGATAGATCCAGCAAAGATTTCCTCAGTAGAAACATGGCCGACCCCTACTAACGTCTCAGAAGTGAGGAGTTTCCTAGGACTTGTCGGATATTACGGGAGGTTCGTAGAGAACTTTGCAAGGATCGCGGAGCCGATGACTCGCTTGACCCGCAAGGAGCAGGAGTTCATATGGTCAGAGGAGTGTCAGATAGCATTCAACGAGCTGAAAAAGCGTCTGACTACGGGCACCTATCTTGACCATACCTTCAGGATCCGGAGGATTCGTAATATACAGTGATGCATCCGGAAAAGGTTTAGGTTGTGTTTTGATGCAACATGGGAAGGTTGTGGCCTATGCCTCTAGACAACTGATGACTCATGAGAAGAATTACCCCACTCACGACCTAGAGCTTGCGGCAATCATCTTTACCTTAAAGCTTTTGGAGACACTATCTATACGGAGAACGAGTAGAGATATTCACTGATCACAAAAGCCTAAAGTACGTCTACACCCAGAAAGACTTGAACCTAAGACAAAGATGTTGGCTCGAGGTGATGTCAGACTTTGAGATTGAGCTGCAGTACCATCCGGGAAAGGCCAACGTAGTAGCCGACGCTTTAAGCAGGAGGCCCATGGCATTCTTTTTGACTACCCAGCAACATCTATTAAATAACCTAGAACAACTGGGTATAGAAGTCATTATGCCAGGAATTGACGGCCAATTGTCAAGTTATCAGTTGCAATCAATATTAGTCGAGAGAATCAAGGTTGCCCTGCCAACAGATGCCAGATTTCAGAGGCTTCGACAAAGAACCGAGGCCGAAATCCAGACAGGATTACGCATACACTGTCACGCCCCAGTCCCAAAAATATACGGAACTAGGCCACGTGGCATTGGCCAGCTGACACGTCACTAAGGGAATACCCAATTTAATGGACCCAAAGTGATGTGCTACGCTGTCCTAAAATACTACAAGTCTAAATTCAGGTAAATCTATCTCATCCACAAGAATAACAGGGAAAGTGCTGAATATATATATAGATGCTAAATCTGAAATGTCATATACAACCCAGATGAAGTCAGGTGGAAACAATCCCACTACAAAAAGTAAGCAGAAGTGAAATAAGATAATCTAGCACAACATCCTCAAAGTATGTAGCTCCAACTCCAGTGTACTCAGGTAGACTCTGACGGCATCTCCTCTATCTCCATCTCAAGGGAATGTCCAGACTCCTGTCCAGGTCCAGATACTGTGGGGTGGAGTGTCTCAGCTAAACCTGGCAGGGAACCAGGTCCTCAGAGGGACGTAACAAGATACAGGAAAACAACATGCCATGTGTGTAAATACTGAATAGAAATTACTGAATAAAATAAATACAGGGTGCTAACCATCTATGTGAAATGCAATTTGAGACAACCTAGTACGTATGGGAAATGTGTGGCTAGACATATGCTGACGTAATTCACCAATCTGTAGTGACAGGCTAGTATATGCCACATATGCCCCCGTTCAAGGGCACTATACAATTTTCCATCTACGATAAGAATGGTCACATGAATACATATTTATATCATCCGTATCACTCCGTCGAGTGCGGCACATGGTAAAGAGGTGGGTGTCCCATACGTATTTTAGTTGTTCTCCCCTCCCAATGTAACTAAATGTCAAGTCGCATATTTCCTAAATTATTCTAATCCGTGATGTGGTCATACGTACTGGTAGCTAGTCAAATACGCAGCTCACATCCAAATATGCATTGCAACCATGTTGCGTGTTCCCGTGATAGGGTCTAGGAGAATATTAGGATATCCTCACAATTTTTGGTAAGTCTGTAACTACTAAGTTGATTACACTAAGTCAACGTATCTGTTGACTGTACCCAAGGCAATCTCAGATACATATTGTTTATTTATAATTTACAATAATAACATTTAACAGTTCATTTGAAATTTAGCAATAATAACAATAAATAATTTTTTAACATTAAACTTGGCAAGGTATACTTGCCTACTCCCTGATAGTGTTGATAACCTGATCTTGCAGTCAGGTTTAAGGTTGCTGGTGATAGGGGGTCACTGGCTGTGCTGAAGGTGGTTTCTGTTTAAAACAGACAGGGTTCGTAAATATCAAGTCTGTAATATAAAGTATATATATATACTTATATACACATATATAATATAGATCTATATATAGTATGTATATATATAGATATAATATATATAGTATATGAAGAACAGACAAATGCAGGTATTATATATAATAGTAGCAGGGTATATCCACTGCTAAATATATAATAAATAATAATCAGGGTATATCCACTGATATATATATAGATAAATTGAAATGATTTAAATATAAATATAAGTGCTGTAATATCCAGCACTATTACCAGGGTCTATATGTGACCACTGTTATACAGTATTTATAATAATATTATCAGGGTCTATAGGTGACCACTGTTTATATAATAATATATATAATGAATTTAAAGACAGTGTAAGAATTTGAAATATACATATAAATATAAGCTGTATTATCCAGCTATTTTATATATATAATATATTGTATATAGGTAATATATATACAATATATAGATACTATATATATATATAGATATATATATATACATATATATAAAGAAAAAGAAAAGTGCAGGAAATTAAGTGCAAAAATAAATAAAAGAAAAAGAGTGCATAGTATACATATATACATTATAGTAGAAATTATATAACATATACAAATATGTTATATATATATGATATATATAGTATACATACTATATATATATTATAATTATATATATATAAATATATATATATATAAGTAAGGAAAACAGAAATAAAAATGCATATATATAATAATAATAAAATGCATAGCATATATAAACATATACTGTGTATATTTACAGTGAATATAATAATATATTATATATATTACATAATATATATATATATAGATATATATATATATTATATACAAATATATATAATATATATACATAGTTATATATACATAAGTTATATATATTATAAACATATATATATATATATATATATATATATATATATATATATAGTTATATGTAAATACATAATATACATATATAAGTAGTATACCTATACATATATATATATATTATAGTAATATATATATATACAGTATAATATACTGTATTTATACAGTATATATTAATATATATTATCATATGTATATAAATATACATATATACATATATATATACATATATATATATACATATAGATATTTATATAGATATACGTATAGGTATGTATACACGTATTTATAGGTTTAGAGTGTATACCTAACTGACAGGTGGGGTCCACGGTGGGTCGCCGGCGGGAGGAAGGCGGCGGAGTCGTCGGCAGCCGGCCGGAGGAGCAACGGCAGTAGCAGTAGCTGCTGGCAGTAGTAGCAGCAGCAGTAGCCTGCGGAGCTTGCCGGCGGCGGAGCAGCGGCGGAGACGGCCGGCAAGGCGGAGGGATCGAAGGAGGGGAGGGTGGCGGAGAGATTGGTGGTGGTGGCGGAGGTCGGGGGTGGCCGGAGTGGCGGTGGGGAGCGTCGGGGAGGTGGGGGAGGAGGATGACAGGGAAAGGCGGTGGTGGCTTGCGGGGGAGTTGCCGGCGGCGGAGGCCGTCGTGGAGCGGTGGGGGAAGGTCAGGTCGGTGGAGGAGGAGGTGGCGAGGCGAGTGGGGGTGGTGGCGGTGGTCGGCGAGGGCTAGGGAGGCGGTGGTGGGCGGTCGGAGGTCGGGGAGCCGCTGTGGTGCAGTGAAGGGGAGGTCGCTGCGGTGGCTCGCCACGGCGGAGGCGGTGGCCGGAGAGGGTGGCGATGGACGGGGAGGTAGCCGGGGGAGGGGCGAGTCGAGTGGGGGTGGTCCGGCGGTGGGCGGTGGCCGGAGCTGGCCGAGGGGAGTCTGGGAATGAGAGAGAGGGGGGGGGTGTTTAGGGTTTATATAGGATTTAGGGTAATGGCAATTTCGTAAATAAGTAGAAGTTTTGGGTATTTTAGTAATTTTGTAATTTAGGATATTTTCTAATAGATTTTTCTGGATAATAATGCCACATGTAGGTGTTAGGTTGTCTAGCCAATGAGGTTAGGCCACCTAACATACATTTTTGCATAAAAACCCTTGACTTTTCATAAATTGCATAAAAGTCCAAAAATTGGGAAATTACGCAATTATAAAATTTGTCTGGAAAATCATCTGGTTCTAAAAATTACCAAAATTCACAGAATTGAGGGGAAATGCTGGGGAGAATGTTTTGAACTGTGTGGGGTGAGTCTGTGCAGGGTCTGATTTCTTAGGTGATACGGGTCACCGTATTTATTATTTAATAAATACTGCGCACGGTGTTCATTAATTATTTAAGGGCAGTTAGGGTCATAATTTTTTTACGGTGTCAATACGATAATTGTAATACAATTAGTGTAGAATATTATCGTATTTTTGGTTGGGCAAAACAGGTGCCTACTGGTCCTCAAATCTCTAGGGTACAGAGGTGGGTAAAGAGCAGAAAATTAAATAGGAATTAAATACGTACGTTTGTAACGATATTTGTGCGACTAAAACGAAGCACAAAACGAGGTTTCTGGGAGTTGCTAAAAATACGGAAAATGTAGTCTAGCAAGTCTAGGGCAGGGATGGGAAATTAGTTTAGGGTTAACAGCTAGTGTGGTGCCCTAATTTATTGTGTAACAAACAGGTGCACAATCAATAGAATATATTAATAAATAAATTTTTAAAAAGTTACACTAATTCTAATTAACTAGAAATAATATTAAAATACTGAAATCTGGTCGAGGGAGTTTACATACACGAGGACGGAACTTTAAGATGTGGAGATCGTATCTATATTCCGAATGGAGAACTTTGGCAAGAGCTGATATTAGAAGCGCATAGCTCAACATACTCTATTCATCCAGGAGACACGAAGATGTACAGAGATCTGAGGCAATACTATTGGTGGCATAGAATGAAGAGGGAGATAGCCCGCTTTGTGGCAAAATGCCTGGTGTGTCAGCAAGTCAAGGCTGAGAATCAAAGGTCCGCAGGCTTACGCCAACCACTCCCAATACCTGAGTGGAAATGGGAGCACATCAATATGGACTTCGTTACGGGTTTTCTAAGGAGTCCTAGTGGTCGAAATACAGTATGGGTAATCGTGGATAGACTCACCAAATCCGCACACTTTTTACCCTTCAGAGTTGGGCAATCTACAGAGGTCTTAGCAGATATGTATATGAGAGAGATCGTAAGACTGCATGGAGTACCAGTCAGTATAGTGTCTGACAGGGATACAAGGTTCACATCTTACTTTTGGCAGAGTATGCAAGAGAGTCTTGGTACCCGCCTAAAGTTCAGCACATCGTATCACCCGCAGACAGATGGACAGTCCGAGCGCACCATTCAGACACTGAAAGATATGTTAAGGGCATGCATGCTTGATTTCAGTGGATCATGGGAAGACCATTTGTATTTGGTTGAGTTTTCCTACAACAATAGCTATCAAGCGAGCATTCAAATGGCTCCCTACGAAGCACTGTATGGAAGGAAGTATCGTTTCCCAGTATGTTGAAGCGATGTGGGTGAAAGACAGATTCTAGGACCAGAATTGATTGTCCGCACAGTGGAGAAGGTAAAGAAAATCCAATGACACTTGCGAGCAGCGCAAGACAAGCAAAAATAATAGGCAGATCTTCATTGTCGTCCCTTGGAGTTTAAAGAAGGAGATCATGTCTTCTTGAGGATATCACCCACCAGAGGCACCATTCGATTCGACGACCACGGTAAATTGAGTCCAAGATATATTGGACCATTTAACGTGTTAGAGAGAATGGGAGAAGTGGCGTATCGACTTGCGCTACCACCTTCACTTGAGGGAGTACATGACGTATTCTATGTATCACAACTCAGGCGGTATGTGGCAGACAGCAGCCATGTCCTCGACCATTCACAAATCACCATTGGGCAAAGCTTATCATATCAAGAGCAACCCGTGGAAATCCTTGATCATCGAGAGAAAGTATTAAGAAACCAGTCTATTCCCTTGGTCCGCGTAGCATGGAGGCATGGCGCACCAGGAGAATCCACTTGGGAGCGAGAAGACGACATGCGCAAATGTTATCCAAACATGTTCACAGACCAAGGTATGAAATTACCATGTTAATTTATATATCTTCTACCATTCGTACTTGCTACCGTGACTTAGTTTTAATTTCGAGGACGAAATTTTTAAAAGTTGAGTAGAATGTAAAACCCCTAAATTCTGAAACCGGTTTTATTACTTGTTTATATTAGTTATGAGCTAAATAGGGAGAATAGATTTTATTAGAATGGAATTCCCGTTGGGATCAAACCCAAAACCCAAACTCGCAACCCGTTAACCAACCCCCGCGTAAAGTAAGAAATATCAGTAGTAGATCATCAACCGCGTAAACCCCAGCAGCATCAGTAGTAAAACAACTCCGCGCGTAAAACCATTCAACCGTATAATTCCTTCACCGCGCATAAAACAATCCTCGTATGACTCATTCCCCACCGCTTCTATACATATTATTCCTAAACTAAACTCAACCGAAACCTAAACCAATGGCAGACCAACCAACACCTAAACCAATGGCAGACCAACCAAACTCTAAACCAATGAAAGGATTAAAACAACAGCAATAGTAATTCTTAATTCCTAAGTTTCCCCACCGCCTCCTTATCCCTATATATATTACAATATTTCCCAAACGCTAATCCACTTCTTTCACTAAAACTTAGAACACTGTTGTAGACGCTTGCACTATTACTTGGCAAGTATACCTTACCAAATTCTACTGTTTAAATTATAAATGGTTGCATATATATATATTTATGTTGCAAAAAAAATACATAAACTGTGTGCACCTGAGATTGCCTCGGATGAAATCAACAAATATGTTAATACATAGTATAACTGACTTAGACATTATTAGACTCACCAACAGATGCGAGGTTATTCTGATATCCTCCTAGACCTGACACTTGTATACACATCACAATTAATAATTCATGTTGGGATACGGGTTCGCGTACTCGGTTAGCTACCGGTGCGTGAGACACACATCACGGTTTAGCACGAAATAAGGATATCTAGAAAATTGTGACTTGGCATATAGCTACGTGGTATGCACGTTGTGTATTCGACTTGTATACCCGCATTGGGCGGAAAAGACAGCTAGTAGGCGTATGGGACACCCACCTCCTTGACGTTATACCTTCGGATACCATGATCCTCGGAGATGGACGATTGCAGAGCGCCCATGTTTCTGGGGGCATATGTGGCATATACTAGCCAGTCACGACGATTGGTGAATTAAGTCAGCATATGTCTAGCCTATACTTTCCCATACGTACTATGAGGTCTTCACATTGCATTCACTTAGATGGTCAGCTCACCCCTTTATTTATTCAGTATTTATATATGGCATGCTTTTATGTATCTTGTTATGTCTCACTGAGGACCTGGTTCCCTTCCAGATTTAGATAAGGCGTACTATCCCACTGTGTACGGACTTGGGCAGGAGACGAGGTACGCTTCCGAGGAGGAGTTAGAAGTGCTGCCATCCGAGTCCCTCTGATTTTGGGTAGACTTGCTACCTAAAGCTGGAGCCTCTTTATCTAGATAACCGATGCTCTAGCCCTGTTATTTCAGTACTCTTATTTTTAGTTTTGTAGTGGGTTTGTTCCCACCAGACATATTTGGGTTGTACTATGTCATTTTAGACTCATCACTTATATTTCAGCACTTACAGTATTCCTTAATGTTTGTGGATGAGATATAGATTATGTGTGACTTGTTGTGACGGTATATTACCACTGGTGGATTTGGATATTCATGTACATCGTACGTGTGTATATGGTTTCCATATATTGGAGTTCGTATACATACGGCTGGGCGTGTTACGTATTCCTAGTCCTACGTATTTTGGGACTGGGGCGTGACAATAATGCACAAATGGAATAGCAAAGGAAAGAAAGATACAATCCACAATGTGAAATAATAGTACATTTGTGAATCTCAACAAAGAATAGTCTAATAAAAAATCACCAATCAAACTAAACCTCCTCGGTCATTGGTACTATGTCCTCTGGATCTAAGGGAGTATCCTCTAAAGTCTCACCCTCCTAAGGGCCATAATACGTGGGATATAGCTCCTCTTGCCAATCATCTGAAAAATATATCCAGTCAGGATTGGAGCAAAGTACATACCTCTGAAAGCAGCTTCAAATACATAATCGAGCATATATAACAGCAATATAAAAAGATATAAGATGCACAAGTAGTAAGAATATACAATACAGGGTGAACAAGCAATAAGCACAATAAGAACTGGAAAGTAAATACGAGAAATAATTGCAAGTAGAAAACAAGAATACTAACTACGTGATTTAGAGTGCAAGTTCGTTATGTGATCGGCTTAGGTTGCACATGAGGTATAAAAGTAACTCCATTATACGTGAGGTGTATAATCGACATGCACATAAGATTAATAGGGCTTTGATCACATAAACAACTCCTACTCCTCCTCCCCAACCAATACTCATGGATCCAATCACTACATATTACGTACATGATCACGATATAGTCACACTAGCACATGAAATAGTGGATGCACAAGAAATACATGAAAGTCAATACCCGATGCACACGATAAAATATATGTGACTGGGTACCCGTTGAACACGGTAGGAGATAATACCTCCTGACGGAATCCATATAGCACCAGTCCGTGAAATCACTGTGTCGAAAATCAATGTATACAATTTTAGAACATGCATATATACAATATTATGAATTGAAAATAATCAAAGAAATGTACTCGCCTGAAGTCCTGAGCAAAGTGTGTCTCTCGATGCCCAAACTGGTATCTCATAACCTATATATGGTATGTTGCATCAATACAAGGTTCTAAAATAAAAATAAGTAAAATTGATGCAATTCTAGGTCGATACGCCATTTCTAAGTCAAACCAATGAATTCTAGGTTGCAAGAGTCTAATGATAAGTCACTAAGTCGATATACTAAGAAACTATGCTGTGTTAGCTAAACTAACATACAACAATACTTCAAGGATCCGTATCCTAAGATACATAAGTTTTTTAATATGAAAATAGGTTTTTATATATATACATAAGTCACATATAATAATAATATCTCAAAACAATATAATATAGATACATTGGCCTTGCACCAACGTGTATCGTAACTACCTCGATACCCAACTTAATACCTTGGGTATCGACCCAATACCTTGGTGATACCTTGGTATCCCAAGGCAACTCAAATAATACCTATAACTAGTACATATAATATAACTCACCACTAACTACTAACATACCCTTTATGTACTAACAATACCACTATACTATAGTATACATATATAGTCTAACTGCTACTAACAACAAATACAAGTATACATATATTAATCTACCCAATTAAAAATTAAGCAGAGTGGCACTGTATATGCAATATAATAAAGTAAGAGAAAGAGAGAGCAAACGCAAACACCGCGATGTATACTGGTTTCCCTCTGAGAGGACTAGCCCAGTCTCGAGAACTCTTGCTTAGAGTTTTATCCACTATAATCACCAATAGTGAATCACAAGCTTTGATCCGAAGGCTTGCCACTTCTTTACACCACGAGGTTTGATTCGAAGTCTCACAACTTCACAGCTAGAGAGAGAGAGAGAGTAACTATTGAAACAAAGCTCTTTACAACTCAGAAGACTTCTAGACCGAGATCACACTTGGCACTAGGAAGGCTAGGAAATTGCTCTTTGAGATAGAAAAGTTAAGACTTTAGAGGTTTGCTAACAATAGGATAGAAGACTTAAGAATAGTTAAGTGTGTAAGAATGAAGAGTATCAATCCTATTTATAGGGTGTAGGCAAACAGAATTCGGATGGGGTTTAATTCAAATTTTTAACCGTTGGGCCAAGAAATCAGGAGCTTATTGAACTGGTTGATTTTATACCAAAAGGGTAACCGAGTTCGGCCCGAGCTCGGCCCGAGTTCGGTTTCTAAGTATGGTAGACTTTGTTAATGAATGTGGCCTGATTTGGTGGATAGGTTCTTTGGTTTATTTGAGTGGACTAGGTATCTGGGTATAGATACTTGGATTTGCCAGTGCGACTCAGCTTACATCAATCTAGACTCAAATAAATAAAAGATTATATATAAAAATCAAGAGCATTGATGACGCCAAACTTCTAAAATATCTGCTAACTTGATGACACTTTTTTTCTTGACGGTAGTTGTCCAAAGATAACCAGATATGAGAATCTGAATACCTTTCAGGGCTTTCTCCCCCGAACCCCCATGAGGGGCGCTGCCCCCTCGACCCCCGTCCACTGACCGGGCAGCGAAACTCCCGGGTGCGAGTCTCCAGATAAGTCGTAGACGGTTGAACGAAATCTTCTGGTATAATGCCTTCTTTGGCTCATCGTCATATAGCATATGTCCATTTCTTATCTTGCTTATTGCTTTCTGCAAGTACATGTTAGACGAAAAAAAAAATATACAGAAGCAAATATTACATATCTGGACAATGCTGAGTTTAAGTAGAGGATACTATAGTGATTGATCGATTACCATAATGCTAAACTTAATCGATTAGCCATATTCAAAAACTCAATAAATATTGGGCCAACAAACGCAGCTTCTCCCCAGAAACAGTTTGGAAGACCCGTAGTTAACAACATTGAATTCATCATTTCTGTCAACGTCTTGTTCTTCCTCTCAGCAACTCCATTTGATTGAGGATAATATGGAGCAGTCGTCTCATTGACAATTCCATGTTGTTTGCAAGAAAATACGAATTCAATAGACCTATACTCTCCGCCTCGATTACTTCTAAGTCTCTTGAGTTGTTGCCCAGTCTGACGTTTATCTTCAGCCCTGAACTTCTTAAACTTATCGAGTGCTTCGTCCTTTGACTTGAGCAGATAGACGAACGCATACTTCGAGTAGTCGTCGATGAATGTCATGAAATACTTCATCTTGGCCTTCGTGGAAAACTGTTTGAAGTCACAGATATCCGAGTGCACTAACTCCAGAAGATCTGTGCTTCGGTTAACCCGCTTGAACGGCTTGCTGGTGATCTTTGTCAGCTCACAGACCTCACACTTCTCTACCTTCTTACACCTACATTTGGAGATAAGCCCTAGACTAGACATCTTGTTTATTCTTCTACAATGAACATATCCTAGTCTATTGTGCCATAACTCAAGAGAATAACCAGAAGAAGAGACTGTATTTATCATTGTAGCAAGAGTTACAAGTTAAAGTTTGAACATCCTTTCGGTACAAAAAGCTTTTTCGAAGTATGTTCCTTTGAAAGACATCACCATCTGTCCAACATTAATGTCCATCCTCAAGCCTGCGTTACAGAGCAGACTTCCTGAGACCAGATTCTTGGCTATCATTGGTACATGCTTCACATCCTGAAGCGTCAGCGACTTCCCCGAAGTCAGGTTCAGTACCACCGTTCCGGTCCCTATAACTTCAGCTTGTGCTTGGTTCGCCACCATAACCTTCTCATATATAGGCTTGTAGGTGGTGAACAACTCATTCTTTGAGCAAACATGGCAGGATGCGCCAGTGTTCACCCACCAGTCAGAGTTGATACCAGTCGTGACAACCTGCGCAGTCATAGCAACCTTGTTAGGCTCACCTTGCTCTGTCTGTTTGGCATTGGATCTGCATTCACTCCGGTAGTGGCCATTCTTGCCACAATTGAAGCAAGTCACTTCGGACTTGGGCTTTGGCTTCGGTTTGAACGAAGCCGACTTCACCTTCGGATGGTTGAAGTCATTCTTTTCTTTTTTATGAGAAGCCTTCTGCTTCCCCTTAGAATCACCAGCATGCACCAAGTTGGCATTTACCAACTGTTTGGACATGGAATCCAACTTCAATTGTCCCTTGGCCTCATCTTTAATGTGAATCAAGTGAAGAAGATCTTCGAGCTTGATCTCCATCTTCTTACGGTACATGTCAGTCTTGAACCTGATCCAGCCTGGAGGAAGCTTGACGATGATAGCCCCCACCATGAACTTATCCTCCTGCTTCATGCCCTCTTCCTCCAGCTTCTGCTGTATCTTCAGAAGTTCTTTGACTTACAGCAACATTACCTTCTCGCCTTCAAATTGTAAAGTGAAAAACTTTCAACGAGATAGATTTTTGACATCTTTTCATCAGTTTTGTAATGCTTCTCAAGAGCTTCCCAGACGTCTTTGGCCTTCTCTTTCTTGCTGTAAGACTATGCCATCGAGTCCTCCATTGCATTGAGGATCAATAGCCTGCAGAGGTCGTTGTCTTCTTTCCACTTGTTGTGCGCGTCCTGCGCCACACCAACTTCAAGTTCTCCTCCATCTTCAAAGATGGTAGGTTCTGGTTCAACCAGCACATAAGCAATTTTGACAAGATAAAGATTCAAAGAGATCTTCCTCTTCCAAATGTTGTAGTGTTCGCCATCAAACTTCTCAAGCTTGTGAAAGCTAGTATCGAGAAGGTTTGATCGGTTCTCCATCTTACTTAGATCTTGCTTTGAGATTGTTAGTCCCGAGGCTTAATCAAATATGTTAGAACCAGAAGTTGAAGTCGAGATCAGGAGTTCACACAAGAGTTCCCTTCCTGATATCTCTCGATCCAACAAAAAGACAACATATAAGATTTGATTACAACAGAAAACAAGATAATAAAATAATCAGAGAAAAATATCTTCTCGTTATTCCTTGCAATCGCAGTTGCAAACGGACAGAACAGAGTTACAACTCACAGAAGAGAGGAGGAGGAGGAAGAAGAAGAAGAAGAAGAAGAGAATTTGATTGTTGGGGTGATAAGGATCATCGTTGCTCAAAGCAAGATTCGTCCCATACGATATGCTCCCAGGAACCATCAAGTTCACGTAGAACTTCTAGAATGCTCGCTGAACTTCTGGAATGCTCGCTGTCACCTTTGTTTGGACTCACACGAACTCCATGGACTCCAATGGTGGCGACATCATCAACTCTCTTCGTCTCCTCTTTTTTTTTGAAGTAAGTCCTCAAAGAGACATGAAGAGAGTATTTATAGAGAGAGGGTGGAAATCCTAGCCGTCCAACAATTACAGAAAGATAGGAACATATTAATTACGAATCCCTAAAAGATAGGCCCGTATTAATTTCAAATCCCTCAAAAAATGGATCTGAATAACAGACCGTATCTTTCCATAACCGTTCAAATATATCCGCAGCAGCAACAGCGCATGCGACAACGCAAGCCGCAGCGCATGCGACAATGCAAGCCGCAGCACATGCGTCAGCGCGTGCGGCCCGCCCATGCGACTGCGCATCAAATGCGCACAAGCGTCTGCGTCGATGCTGACGTGCTAAGTGCGCCAACAAAGCGCCACTTTGCGCCCAAGCCCGAGTCGCTAAAGGCTTAGCTCCTATGGAATAAATTCCAAGAGAATGACAAAAAACATAAATGCTTACAATAAGGAGTTAACCCTTCTTCATCCTAATAAAATAACCCCACATGGCACCCATGTGCCTCACCACACCCCATGTGCGCACCTCAACACAAGCAAAGCATTATATTGAGATACTCACTTAGTGGTTTAGCCAATGTGGGACTATCTTTCATAGTCCAAAAGCAAAAACACCAGCAGATAGTGTAAAATTTTTTATTTTATACAAGTATATGTAGCTAGTCGATATATTTACTTTGCAAATAATAAGATTTTAAGGCCTACGTCAAAGAACAAGTTATATTTAAGGGATCAATACAAGAAACTACAGTTAATAATTATTCAACAATACATGAATCTAAAGTACAAATTATACATGGTTAAGTTGTAAGAAAATCAATAGTTAGTGACACTAAGACATGAATCATCAGTTTTCAAGGCATCATTGAGTTTATATTTAAACTTTGTTTTAGCACTCATCTTGTTCCCCCCCCCCCCCTAAACACAGATCAAATCAAACATAATAACACAAAAAACTAACTCGGTTCATCCAATATATTTGACTTACATCTACATATGGGACAATTGGTGAATATTTCTTACTAAATTGTTAAGATAACCTTACAAGAATTTATACATGTTTACTGTATCGCACAAACTGTTCTTTACAAGATCTCTAATGAGAATTCCTTCTTTGTTCCTCTCCGTTCATCTTAGTTTTGTTTTGCTAAAGGCTACCAATATTAGGTTATGAAAAAAAAAAAAAAAACTAATATAGCTATGCTAAACATCTCTAAGTTGGAGTAATCAACACTGTCGAAAACAAATAAAAAAATCAGGTCCGTCCAAGAAGAAACCCACAAGAATTGTTGGAAAAAAAATGGTGTTGTGTCGGAGTTAACTGGAATTTCGGTTGAGTAGCTGTTGATTTGTTTTAAAATAGAACTTTGTTATGTTATTTTCGACTCCTTCCAAACATTTTTACCACCAGATCGTACAACATGTTACGAATTACACTACCATATCTTTGAGGAAACTCTTCTTGCTCTCATATAATTTTTTTTTTACAAAGTTGGAAAGACAAACGCAATTGACAGTGATATGATAGTCACAATGAAATGTTAAAGTGGAGGAGAGTTAATAAAGGGTATGGTTTAATATTCAATAAAGCCGACAATAACTACATACAATTGAATAATTATGTGCACAAACCCATGGCCCAAATATACATGCTGTTGGTCCATTCGTCTCAAGAGATCTTTGCCCATATATTAACTAATAGTCCATCCTGTATTTTTTTTTTTTATGTGACCAGACAGACATTTTATACGAGACTTTTTTTTGCATGCTTCGTTGCACGTCATGTGGATTTATTATTCCTCCAACTCTCATCATTAATAAATGGAAGGAATAATACGCCCCCGTGACTCGATCCACTGATCTTCCGCCACCAATCCGGAATCTTATACCTCTTCTCGGTAACCATAAGGATCACTCGAATTCGATATACAAAATTATTACTAGTTACAACTTTTAGGGATATTGAAATATTTACATTTCATTATTAGCTCACAAGTATGATTAAAATATGCTAAATTTTAACTTGGTACAAAAAATTATTGAAATTTAACTTAATATTTTAAACTTAAATTTTAGATCAAATATAATTGTACAACTTAATATCCTAACAATATTAATGAAAAATCTAAAAAAAAAAAATCTCATTCGTGGTCACTTAAAATATGTATAGCGAGATGTGAATAATTTGATAAAAAGCTTATTATATATTTTTGTTAAAAAAAAATTTAATTCTTAGCTAATGGAGGATATCGATTTGAAAATATTTGATAATTGAGGGTAATAACTGCTACGGCAAATTGAAAATCTTGGATAGTTGAGGATATTAAGACATTTAAATTTAATGCAACGACTGCTACAAAATCGTTCGATTGCACACCAAATCTCTTTGTCAACTTTGGCACAACATAAAAGTGCACCAGTTTGCACGTGTTGGCTCGGTCAGCTAGACCTGGTCTGGACCTAACTAGGAGACTGAAACAACGCGAACACTTTTTCTCTTTCCTCCTTATTAACGAGAATAAAAAAAATTCATTTTTATTCAGAAAATAGATTTCCTTAACAAAGGAAAGAAAAAGGAAGGATTGGGAACAAACTCTCTTCCCATTGTTCATTTATTTATTTTTCTTTCTCTTTCCAAAACCTCTAGGCTCTCTTCTCTTCACATCACTCTCCCAGCTTCCTCCCTCCCCAAAATTCTAGGGTTTCCTCCACTCCCGATCTCGTTCCTTTTTCGTCAATGGGAGCTTACGACTCGAACCCCAGCCCCCGGCCGCCGTGGAACGCCGGCTCCGGCGATCCGGACGGGGAGCTCGCCGGCCGGCTCTCGGCGATGGCGATGGACGACTCGGAGCCCGACGGGAGCATCCTCCAGGTGATGAAGGCGGTGGAGGACGCGGAGAACACCATCAAGCAGCAGGTCGGTTTTTTGATTTCGGATCTGGAAGTTTAGAAGCTTTTGTTCGTTGATTTAGCTGCTCCGTCGAATTCGTTTTATTATTTATAATTTTGGTTAAGTGTACATGTAGATGAAGCATGCATTTGTATGTCGAGTTGAATATTAGCCGGATGACACGGAAGTGATACGGACACCGGGCGGACACGGCGGGACAGGCATTTATTTTGGTGCACTGTAGTATGTTTTGGAGTGTCCGGGTCGTGTCTGACAAGTGTCCCATACAATGATCGTCGATTTGTTGACGGTCTTGTTAAAATGAAAATCTTTGATTCAACCAAAAAGGCAAAGATAAATGTGGGGGAAGTACATATAGGTGGACAAGAGATAAGTAGGAGTTATAGTTTTTCGTATGAGGATCAATCACTCATCATGACGGAGAGATTGAGAATGATGTCATGCATAGAATTAAAAACATGATAGTTGCAATGGAAGAGTGTTTCTGGAGTACTTTGTGACCGGAAGATACCCTTGAAGCTGATTTTTTTTTCTTTCTGTAATACGGTTGTAAGACCAACCATGCTTTATGGAACATAGTGTTGGGCAATTACGAAATAAGATTTTCAGAAAACAAGTGTAGCAGAAATGAGAATACTAAGATGGTGACAATATATTGAAAGATAGGATACCAAATGAGTGTATTCGTAGGAAGTTAGAGATGTCACGGTTGTCACCACCAATTGAGGACAAGATGAGAGAAAATCGTCTTAAGTTGTTTGCACATGTGCAACGTAGACCAATAGATGCCCAGGGATGAGGTCGTAGTTAAAGAAGCCGCTAGGACTAGAGGTAGGTCTAAATGAAAATGGATCAAGATTTTAAAGAAAGATGATTTTTGTTAGTGTTATGGAGGATATGACCCTTAACATAGTTGAATGGAAGAAAATGACTCAAACAACCAACCCCAAATTTTTGGGATAAAAGCTTTTTTGTTGTTGTGTACGGTACACGTGTCATGGAGACCACCATTTTTTGGAGTGTCCATGCTTCATATGCCACATCCAAACATTAAGGTGGTAAAAGACTGCAAAGCTTGTGAAATGTTTGAGAGGAAAGTTTATTAGGAATGCTTATCTTTAATTATTTCTTGCTTAAGCATCAAAGGAATTTTAGGAAATCATGATCTTCGAGACTTGGAATTGTGGAATAGGAAGCCACACATTTTATGAGTGAATTATAATTCAGTGAGTTGGTTTCGGTCATCCTCTACCCAAGCTATTTATACTTCTCAAATTTTAAGGGCAGTTCTTCGAATGAAGTCTGTTTCTCATTAGCATTTGCCGGTTAACCTTCTCTCTCAAAACGGTTAGGTGATTGTGTAACTAAATACATGGAATGATTTGGAATTTGAATTGATTGATCTATAACAATGCTCAGCGAAACACATAGATTTGAAGTTGTACTTTCACGATAACATTCGACGTACCCTATCTATTCATTAAATTTGTACCAACCAGATGGCCCTTATGGTTTGCACCCAGTAAAATGGAGTGACCCTTGCTTCACATGTCTATGAAGTCATGTAGATAAGCAACCAAGTGGATATACAAAGTGGTCCACCAATTTGACATGATTCATAGGAGGGTTAGAAAGCTTTACGTGTGGAGTAACTAGATTTCGTTCAGGTTTCACTTAAGTGCCACTGCGTTGGCTGTCCACATGCATGTTGTGTGGCCCTAAGACACGAGCCTTTTCAAACTGCATTCTAATTTCTAAACTTCCTTTTTTTATTAGAATAACAGATGCTTATTTTATTGATTTGTTCATAATTCGGCCTTGTTACCCACCATAATAGGTTGTTTGTGATATGTGTTGGGTTGCTAATTTGTTAACGTAGTCTACGACTTTTCTTGGGCAGAATCATGATATCATTTTTTGGCTTTTTTTCTTCTGTAAAAAGCACAGGAGAAACCCATAATGCGATATAGCAGTGAGCCTTTAGCCTACCAATTTAATGCATCCAATGAATCTATCCGTGAGAGATTTTAAAATGATCTCTATATGGATTGAAATCATTTAGAACAATGTTTTAAAAATATGGAAGTGCAGGCTGGAGTTGGACTGCTTTACCTTCGAGCAATGTGAGGATCAAACTTCTTGAGCTTACTTAAATGCAAGGATATAAAATTAGTGAAAACTATATAATCAACAAAATTCCAAATTTTACTTTATATAATGTACAAAACTTTGATGCAATTGTTACGAGCTATTGCACATATAACAAAATTATCTCACAATAAACCCATGATTGCTAATAAAACTACCATGGTGTAGAAGACAACTTCTCAATTACATAATTCTTGTAATGTTGCTAATCAACTCATTACCATTAACAATTTCAAAATGGGAAAGTAAAGCGATCATGGGAGAGGGAGTGAAAGAGAAGTGAAAAGGGTTGTGATAATTGTATTCTCTTTCCTGTTGCAGGCTCAATCCTCATAAATTAGGAGGGCAGTGTTATGACCATTGTGTAGAAATTATACTGAAAATCATCTCCTTCGCTAGATTCTTTGAAAATAATCAAACTCATAGAGGTGGGAGGGAAAGAGAAAATAAAAGAACTAATTTGAAACAAGGCGACTTTGTCACCTATTCGATAGTCTAGTTTAAAAAACCTGGGAGTGATAAGAGGAGGCAAAATCTGGATATGATTTTGTTCATTGGCCAGATAATGCTCATTGATCTTACCTGAGAACACATTGAACATGACTTCTTGTGTGATTGACCTAGTTTAGAATTCCATGGGAATTTAGGAGTGTGTATAAAGCTGAGTAATATTCAAAAGAAGAAGAAATACATTAACTATTGGAAATGAGAAAGAATCAAAGAAGCCACACGGATGAGAGAAATATCAATTAAGGATTAAAAAAAGAATATAAGAAAAAAAGAGAGGGTTATAGATCATAAACCTCGTAGTCACAACACCGTTAATCTTTATTAAGAGGAGGCACTATCCTCACCAAATGCTAACTGAATGCTTCGAAATGCTGTAAAATTAATCAGCCCAAAGACGAGCATTTTCAAGTGCTTTACACCACCCTTTATTGAGGATACATACCACCACTTTTGCTAATAACAACTCTCCTGTAGTCTATATAACAATAGAATAATGATTTAGTATGTGTCTGTGTGTGGGGGTTGTGTTCCTCTCTAGTCTCTATGTGTAACTTAGTTACACCTACATACAAACATCTACACTGGCGTAGTGGCGCATCCTATACGGCTATGTCCTTGGGGTACTTACCTCATACTAACCCAAATTTTTATTTTTATTTCCCCCAATTTTAATTTTGGGGTACTAATTTGGTGCTTTGTGCGTACTTTTTAGGTGCAGGTCATTGGATATTGCCTTGTTTTTTAAAGTAGCACTTGGGTACATTGGTTTTAGAATTTCATCTTTCTTAATTTTAAAACTTACACTACATTGATTCTTTTAGACAAAATGGTGGGCTTAAACTACATAATTTTCGAAAATTCATTTGAAGACTATGGTGAATAAATTTGGACACTTAGTTTTAGTCATGAATACTCATGCTCCAATGGTACCTGTACCATGGTTTTTGGAAATGGTCATATCAACGTCCCGGTTATTTATCTTACTGACACAAACCAACCACATCCGACCTATGCTTCATAGCTATATGACGATGAACACATGGCATTTGGATCAAAACATTCTAAAACATTAGTTAAATATTACGTGGTTTAAAAGTCTTCAAATAATGAAACAAACGGATAAAAATGGTTGATTTTTAGACACTCGGACTAATTTATCTTGTGATTCCATGATGTATAGAGAAAAGGTCTTTAACTGCTCAACTTTTGAATACTTCTAAACCTTTTTGCCACACATACACACACAAATATAGATTTCTTAAAGTCTTGGTTTTATTTGAATTGTGGTGGTAGTCAACATAGTTTTCTTTTGTAATTTTTCACAGATGGAAGAGAATAACCAGTTACGGGATCAAGTTTTGTGGCAAGCACGGGAACTAGAAAAATATGTAAGTACTTTTCCAACTATCCTTGAATCGTTTTCTTATCACCTACAATGCTTTTCTTTATTATTAAGATATTTTCCAATTAACTATGGCTTATTCCATATATTGATCTCTGTTTTCTGTTTGAATGTTCCCTTGGGTAGTTACTTTGATCTGGACACAGTTCTTTGGCTTATTTTTGTTCTCTCATGGAATGTATTCAGTTGCATACTCATATAACAGCCCCACATGTATCTTATTTTTCTACTACTTACTTATTTTACACATGATGTATTGTTCTCGTGTGTTATGTTTGTATGGTGATTTTGTGAGAGCTAATTAATTTGAGTTAGTCCTTTGACCCGACTATCATGCAAACCTTGTAGTCCATGTGAAAGTAAGATTCCTGTTCTGTTTGTACAGCTCTTTAAGAGAGTCTAGTTAGAAGAACATTGTAGAGAAGATTTGGTTCATCTCAAAAGATTCCTGTGATAGATTCCAACACCTTTTATGTTTCACAATGTTGAAGATGGATTTGATTGAAAAGTAAAGAAAATTTAGAGGAACTATTCAGTTAATGTGCAAGTGTAACCTAATGGTAGTTCTCTGAGATGATTGTACTTAAAATAATGCAATTACTGCGATATATAAGGACTTAATGCGCAATTGAACGTTGAAGCATTAAATGTAGCAAACATCAGTGGGCATGTGTCAAGAAAATTTAATTATCTTTCTAAATACTCCATTGTGAGAATTTACGAACATAATGTCTGGCAGAGGAGGTAGTTGCTTTCTACTAATCATTTTACCCTTAGAAGCATACACACACAGTTAATTAGGTTTATCAAACTTCTGCTACGTTCTTCAGTCCATAATCCTATTGACTTCCATGGATAAGATTCTCAAGTAATATGATGAGCTGGCCTGAGACTCATTGCTTTTATAGGCCTTTCTGTATTATTTGAAACATGAAATCTTATAATAATTATGGATGTAGTCCCACGTTTCCATTTTGTAGCAGGTGTTGGTTAAATGCAATAGAATCTATTATAGATGTTAATAAGCTCTAGTGATTTGAAAGCTTTCTTGAAATCCTGATTGTTCAGTTATGTTGATATCTCTAAAAACTTCGATTTTCAGAAATCAGGATCTACCTCTATAAGGTCATCTGCGGCTATTGCAAGAGAAGCACATACCAAGTTACCATATAAAGCAAATCTCTCAAATGTCCCAGCAGGAGATGAAAAGGAAAGAACCAGTTGGATGGGTCATACTTCTTCAATTAATCCTCAAGGTACCCTAGTCGTTCATGGAAATGGAATATCAGATATGGACAATCCTTCCTTACAAACCAGCAGAGTAAATCAGCAGTACTCTGAGAGCAGCATGGTCAATGGTTCCTCAAAAGTATTTCCTGGTTCACAGACTGGTGTTGATGGCACTGGAGCATCTCAGCACTCTACACCATCTTCTAGATCCTTGTCTCCAAGCAGGTACTTTCAGATGTTGCAACAGACTGTATCAGATCTCTTTTGTACTATCTGTGGCTTAAAACTTTTGTTGGAAAACAATCTATTGATCTGTGTGCAATCGACTTTGGGTGCTAGAGTAGACATAGAAAAGAAGCAGAATATGATCCCAGGTATAATCTGTTTGGACAAGGTCTGATGCCAATATCTGAAACTCACTCTCACATTCTCTGGAAACAGGTATAATTTAGCAGTAAAGACTACATTCTTACATGAATTTTACTCATCTTAATACAGGAAAGATTATTTTGGTATAGGATCTTATCGTTAAAGTTAGAGAGCGTGAGGAAGAGATCGCTATGTTAAGAAAGCATCTTGCAGACTATTCAATGAAGGTAGGGAGGTTAATCAAATACATGCATTCATTCTTTTATGGACTCTGCTTTTTATTGATTCCTGATTCCTGCTTTGTAGGAAGCAAGTATCCGCAATGAAAAATTAGTTCTTGAAAAACGCATTGCTTACATGCGCATGGTAGGTAATTTTTTTTTCTTTTCAAATTTGGCAATTTTAATATACTGCAGAAGATCCTTTAGTAATTTATTTATTTATTTCAGGCTTTCGACCAGCAACAGCAAGACTTAGTGGACGCTGCATCAAAAGCTCTCTCGTACAGACAAGATATAATTGAGGAAAATATCCGTCTAACATATGCATTACAGGTACTTTTTCAATCTGAGAACTGCACTTGGTTCCCCCTGTCCTTTTACAGAACCAACCATGTTTATGCATTTAATCTCTGAATGTTACCTGTCATTGTTTTGTATTATCTATATCATAGACACTTTGCAGCTATTGCTAAATTATTTAAATGGCCTGTAGCATGCGCAAGTTATGTTTTCTTCATTTAGTTAATAAAGCTCATATATCCCATTTTTTGTTTTAGCAATGGATCTTAACTTATTGCAATTTGTTTATGTTATTGCGTATTGTCTTAAAGGATAACATGATTTATATTTGATTTTGGTGTTTGTGATATATACTTCTGAAATATTTCCTTTCTGTATAACATATGTGATTATTTACCGATCTATTGGTACATAATGCGTTTCCCTTGCATATACTTCATGTTTAGGTTCAGTACCGATACTTCGGTTAAATGTTGAACTGAACTTCCTATATTTGAATGGCCACTTATTTGTAGAAAAATTAGCTGCTGGTTATAAAAAAAAAACCATTGTTAGCGAAAAATATGTCGAGGGAAGTAAAAAAAATTCTTAGTCAACTGAAGGCTGCAAATTAGTTTGACTTTTCTAGTTGTATTGCAATGATTATTAGATGTGAACCTTCATATTGAGGTTAACCAAACATGATTGCTAGATGGGTTAAGCTAGATGAAATGAGTTGTTCAGAGTTCAGATTGGTCAATAAATTTAATGTACTCCTTAATTTGTTTATAACCCCGTGTTGAACTCAGACTTGTTTAACCTAGTGACCTGCTAAGTTAACTTTGGATTCATTTGATGTGATGACATTGCGTATACAATCAGACTGCACGTCTGCAACCACTGTATCATCATCAGATCACTGTATATTGTACTCCTATATTGACTTTGCTAGGATCATCTTTTGTATTTTATGTTTCTTTGAACACAAGATTGCTCTATTGCATGTATTTGCATTCGATTACACCAAGTTAGAGGACACAACCTATCCGTAGTAAATGGTGGATACATAAAGTTTATTGATAATTTTTGATAGCTGCACAGTTATCATTTTAACAATGAGAGGCAATGAAATAATTGTCATGAAATTGTTGTAAATAATTTTGAATTTTCATTTTCTTTCTGAAACAGGCTGCACAGCAGGAAAGATCTACTTTTGTATCTTCTTTGATACCTCTTCTTTCAGAGTATGGTCTTCAACCTCCTGTTCTTGATGCACAGTCAATTGTCAGTAACCTTAAGGTTTGTAAAAAAACTCCTCAGCAAACTTTTTATAGTTAAGACTGCTCTGATTATGTTTTTCAACAAATGTTTTCTCATATCTCCTTTTCTTCATTACAGAAATTACTGAAAAATGAAATTTTCGTGATATATACACCTAGTTTACATGATTGACAATGTGTTACCTGTGCCAATTCACAAAATCCCAGTAGTCTTTATTATTTTTCATGTGACATGTTTGCATCTATAATGTTAACCATCTCGCGCCTCTCTCTTTTTATTTTGTTGAGAAAAGGCTATAGCCTGCTTGATAATCATGTTTAGATGCAGCTGTTTTGCTAAGTATCCAGATCCTTATTTGGTGAGTTGAATAAAGTTGACTATTGCTTTTTTAATATTCTTGGTTCCTAACTCAGCAGCTGAAGTGAAAGTCAGTTTGGAAGACAGAATTATTGTATGATATTTAAAACCTTGAATTTGGATCCTGCCTTTGGGATACTCTGACTGGAGAGATGTAAGATATTCATTGGAGCTTTTGTGGTAGAGGAGAACATCAGCAAGGATTTTATTCTTTTTGCTTAGTGATGTGCTGAAAATGGAAGTAAATACACAACAGTTCATATGTTTAGGCACGATTTTTGACTTTTAAGTTATATTGTTGACATTAACTGGAATTCCTTTGTTTATATCTATTGCCATTCCTGACGTTCTAACCTAACCTATTAATATATTTTTATGAGAAAGGTACCAATTGATCAAAGTGCTTGTCCTATTTTCTAGAATAATTTATGTGACCTGCAGTTGGCATGCACCCCTCCTTTTTTTTCTTCCTCACTGTGACTTGTTCCTTTGGTTGGAATCCGGGTCCTTGAAATGATATTTACTGGACTATATAGTGTCCAGTATCTGGTGGAACTAATTTAGAACGGGGGCATTTATCTGCCTTTTCAGTTACCTATGTTCTCTTGGCCCACATCACTTTCCTGGACCCTAGTGAATTGTGATGTCCTCTTCCTTTGTTACTTCCTCAGATGCAACTCCGGTGGTCGTCTCTTTGGTGGCTCCCGCATGTTAGGAGTATCTCATGGAGATTCCGCTTACCGCTATACTCTTGGGGGGCACCCTAACTACCTCGAATAGGAGAACATCGATCAATGAGCTCTCACAAGCCATGGCCTTGCAAAGCGTCTCACTGATGTCTCCTATTGATACCACTAGTGACACCCTCTAGTTCCAGAATGAAGAATGATAATAGGGTCTGCACTTGGCCTACCAAGTTCATGGAGGATGCTTGCTAGCGGGCAATCATGTACGTGCCAACGTCACAAAGGATGTGGAATCAACTCAAATTCCTCTACTCTTCTGAAGATAGCCTCTATTGACCATTAGATATCTTCCTCGAGCTCAACACCTCAGTATGGAGTTGTTCTCGCAACTCAACTCACGCTCTCACTGCCAAGATGGGCGTTGTTGGTATAAATCCAAACAGGTTCTGAGAACGTGGAGATTTGAGGTGAGAAGATTGTGTGACTCAAGAAGGATGTGGTTGGCTGGGTCACAATGTGATCTGGCTGAGGTTGGATGCCTCAGATAACCCTTCTGAAGACCCTCGGCTGAAGTAGGAGATGGCAAGACTGGCTGAAGTAGGTGTCCTCCGACCTAACAACCTGATACAAAGGTGATCACACGCGGAGGGTTTCCCATTGGACATCCCTCCGACGCCCAAGTTTGACGAGGTGCTTTAGCAGCCTATTGAGAGCTTTTATAGGGGAGACCAGGAAGGAAAAACCTTATTGCTCCTCAGGACAACTGTAAAGTATAGCCGTAGCATGCGAAGTGGTTATTCCCCTCTGCTCCCTGACACAGCTGAGCGGCCATGGCAGGGGGACAAAATGCTATTGCAGACGTGTTCCCTGTTCTGACACTTGGTTGGACTTGGCGAATGACTGATCTGCCCTCGTCGTCTTGGGGTAGGTAGGGATTGTTGCCACGTGTCTGCCAAGTGCCAACGTAGCACACGTGGATAGGAAGTGTGCGGTCGGCTCGTGTGGGCCAGCTAGGGTGGACGGGCATGCCCACTATTAGGAGCCCAGGGTAGCCTATTAGGCTTCATCTTGTACTAAATTGTCCTTTTTATTAACTATTAAGTGCCTTCCATCTTGTGATAAGTGGCCCTCCTCCTGTAGGAACGAACTTTATTAAGTGAAAAGTCATACAGTTCCCGTGCTAGTTCATCATTCGCATTTCAAATTCTGTTCCCTTCTCTCCCGATCCAATCCTCCACTGCCCCTCTACAAGTAATTATAAAATACCTCTCTCCCGATCCAATCCTCCACTGCCCCTCTACAAGTAATTATCAAATACCTCTCTTGTTTCTCCAGTTAGCAGTTCTATAACCATTATCTCCTTTGTTTGCTTCTCTAGATTTGGAACCAGGCCCGTCCCTGGCGTACTCTTCTTGTAGCCCTCCAATCTATTTAACTTGTGCATAGAATAATATTTAGATTATACTTTCAGGTCCTAAAAGTTCAACGAGTATTTTGAATCAATGTCTGAAGTTGAAATGGTGTCTCAATGATGATTTTGTATATTACATCTGACTTTACGTTTTTTTTTTCCTTTCTAACTTGTAACTTATTTTTACTACAACTTGCACATGAACTTCAAAGTTTTGTTGCAATTTTTTTGATAATTAGATAGTTTGTGTGTTTAATGCAATACTCAACATAGGGATTGTTACATATGTAGGTGATAAAAACTAAAAAACCAATGTAGAACTCTTTTCTTTTGCCCCCTTCCCTCCTGACTTTGCCTCTCCTCCTGTAAATTTGCCTTTAAACCTAGCTAAACTTTTGATGGGTTGGCATTTCCATTCTGCTATTGAATATCATAATCATAAGATCTGATCCATGTTACTCCACCTTCTAAGCTATTTGAATGTATTTTATATTTCATTTGATGTTGAAATTTCACTTTAAGGTTCCTCCAGAAGCAACCCAAAATTAATTGAGAACAGTTTCGGGCTGGTGAAGCAGGTTTTTGTTAGCATCTAATTCTGCGAGAAAACCACAATGTAAATACGCCAAGAAGCTCTTTTTTTTTATTGGAATTGCATATGTTGGTGATGTCTTATCTGTAATGTCTCTTTTTCAGTCGGAAGGAGCAGTTTAATGCACCTACTATTGTGTTTGTTATTGTCTACTTTGTTGTCATTCTTTTTACTTACATCGGCATTGAAAATTTTGTGACATGTCTCAGTTTTCTAAGTGTTCGAGACGATATTTTTATATGTATATATTCCTAGTTAGTTTGTGGTAGTTCAATTAAGAATTTCAAATGCAAAGCATCCACGTGGGCTTTAAATTAAATCTGAATATATGTTAGAAAATGTAATATGATACATAATTAAGTGACCAAAGATGAATTAGTTGAGATATATGAGGATTTCTGTTGCTTGGATACTTTTGGATTCACTTTCTTATTTATTTTTAAGTTCTAAAATGATTATCCGAGTATTTCGGAAAGTTCTCTACTGAGGTAATTTTTAACAGCAAAAAGCCAAAACGATTGTTCATAGGTGAATGGTGGTATTCACATCATAGTCCCTTGGATCGATTATATTTATAAAGTGTATTGTCACGTCCCATTTTCACAGAACCAAAAAGTCGTCACTGAACGTGATGCCGTACAAGTCTAAATTGCACTTGTACAAAGCAAAATAAACAGTTGATAATTAATCTCAAAACAAGGACATTGCAACAGAATTAAACCGATAAATTGAAGTCACAACAAGATATATAAAATGTATCTTTTTATTGATAATTGCGGCGGAATACAAGTGCTCTCAATAACCAACTGAAACAGGCCAATTTGGCTTACAACTCACTGATACAAAAGATTTACAATGTTCTATACTTTATGCTTTTTTTATAACAGAAAACATATTTTACAAGAAAAGCTTCAATTAGTCAATGCTTGCTCCGACGCCTTAGAGCTGTTCAAGCGACTTCCCGTACCTGTGGAGGAGGGTGTCATCACATTAAGGAATGTACTGCTGAGCGGCATCAACCCGACTGAGCCGACTCACCTAAAATCAACATAATATTCTGATGACAATATAAGATATTATTAGTAATCTTTCTAATTTCTATCTTTCCTTGGGTCAAATTAACAATACATATGTCAAGAATGTAAAACATAATGTATATCACCAAATGATGATTCTTACCCACGGTCGTATGTCATTTCCTGCAAACAAGGATTATTACATTCTTCCCTGCAAACAACATTGTTAGCCATGCAACATGTTTATATGAAGGTCACGGGTGAACCACCATCTTGGAATAATTATTGGAAATTACGACAATCCTTACATCGCAGGTAGCAAGTTCCACTGAAGGTCCCGTAATTCATGTGCTTGTATTTCAACACTACTTATCCCTGTTTCTTCTAGGCCGAATCAGTTCTGTGCCGCGGATACCGTTTGAGAAAACCAAATCTTGTGCACAAGTTGTCCATAACCATATATGCATATGCAACTTAGCTATTAAAAAAATATAACATGCATGATATCAAAAAACTTGAAATAATATGCCACATATTCTCATTTGTATTTCTATATTCTCTCGAGCCATCGCTCGTAACTTCCATTATTCCTCGAGCCATCGTTCGTAATTCCATTATTCCCAATCCAAGGATTTAACACCGGTGATTCAACGGTCCCAAACATTTTTCCACATTTATATTTCCTTGCTACAACAGTCCATCATTCTTTTACAGAATGTTAACAACAATATGCTTACTATATCTTTTAAAACTCTTGTTAAAATATCATTGATCGAAGAACGCAACGCAGAAACAAACATAATTATTTTGTTAAAGCGTGAAGATAACAGGATCAAAGCCACTTACCATTATACGAATCGACTTTTTGTCCCGGTCACATAGATACCGAATGATTTCTTAAGAGACGATTTGATGTGATGCACGATCTTCTTAATTGGTATAACCATAAAGTGAGCATTGCTTAGTAAACCATCCAATTTGAACCAATTAAGCAAGTCCGCATCATCGCTCAAATCCAACCAGCCTACTCAAGCCAACAAACCAGCACATTACCTCCACCCGAAAGGGGTCATTACATGTATGATCTGTAAACAAATAACGTATTTGTTGATTGTATATTAAATTCTAAGTTAGAAACTTACAGTATATCCAACTTGGAGTTTGCTTGAACTCTCTCCTTGCATCCTGACTTGTAGTTCTAGTTGGCAAAATGCAATGTTGCATCATACTTGTATTGAGACTCGTCCATGTGTCACAGGATCTAGCACATATCTTATTTGATAGTTCTCCTTTCTAGTTCCTAGTTTTGAGTCTGATAGCTGTTGTTGAATTGGTTCCAAGTCTTTCTGTACTTAAACAACCCTAGACTTCTTTTGATTTTAACTGAAGACAATAAGTTTGATATGTCAAGATTGTGTAAATTGTTTTGCTAGATACTTGAAATAGCCATATTTTGCAGCTCTCTGCTTTACTATTGTATTCCCCTCTTGCAGGTTTTATTTAAACATCTGCAAGAAAAGCTTATACTTATAGAGGTATGGATCAAGAAAAAATGTATTAGGTTTATAGAAATATTTCAAGAGTATAAACCTCCAATTGGTTTTGGTACTTTATTATCTTTTTGATGACTAGGATTGATATCATTGTAATTCAGAACCCAACAACTGAATATCTAACTAAGAAGTAAGATGTGATCTGTCTTAAATCTTGGATGGTGCAGGACAGGATAAAGGATTCCCAGTACCAAATTGCTCCATGGCGTGCAGACCCATCAAATGATACAAGTGTTCCTCTACAACCACCTTCTAATTCTGTTGGTGCAACACGTGGAAATTCTGTATGACAAGAACTTGTCCTAATTAGTTCTGTTTTTTATTTTTGTCCTTTCCTAAAATTCTTGTCTGTTCCAGAACAAAAGTCTTGAGATCGTGCCACAGCCAGCATACTCTCATGCACAGTCTCCAATTGCTTCTCCAAGTGCCGAGACAAAACTTGACTGGGAGTCAGTGGGTAATCAAAACCGTCATGTTGGTCCCAGTGGGTTTGCTGCAAAAGTTCCAGACCATGACAACTTGGAAAGAACAGCCCCTTCCATGAGTAGGTAAATATGGATTATGTTCGGTCACTTTAAGATTAGGTGCATGAACTATTTTATTAGATTCATGGATCTGATAAAAAAATACCTGATATACTATTGGTTTTATGAGATACTATTTGCTATTTGTTCGTACTAGCTTTAAGCACATCAATCACGTGTAAATTTGAAGTTATATACTGAGATGGTAGATGCAAATTTTATTTCCATTACAGTAGGAGGCGGTAACAGTTAAGTATTGTATGTAATTGCAATAGTTTTTTGGAAAGAAGAAAAGTATCGGTTTTGGATATATGTATATATAGGACAGAAAGAGAAAAAAAAATATAGGACTGGCAATAAGCTGAAATCTGGCCGGACTCATATATATCCAAGTAGTTGCCAAATGATTTTGAAAGCTCGAGCCTATGTTGGGTCCAAGAATCTTCTCCCCTGCAACTCTCTCCTTTTGTTATCAGATGTAGGAATGGCAGTGCAGATACAAATGGTGGTGATGCAAGTGAGTAGCGTTTTTAATTACTGTTTTCTTGAACTTTCTCCTCTTCATCCACTGTTGTTACTGTTCTTATCTTCTCTCTCTCTCTCTCTCTCTTTCTCTCTCTCTCCTCCCAAATTCTTCTAATCGCTGGGCAAGCACATGATATGCCTGAATGCGTAAAACAAAGTGAAGATGAATAATAAGGATTTCTGTTGCAGAAATTCCAGAGTACTAATAAGGTTATGTCTCAGACTCTCAGTGCTCGGTGCACGTAACTGATATTTGTTGAATACCGATGTTTGCCTGCTAGGCAAGAGGAAAGCAAGTTACAAATTCTTGGTAGAACATGTATTTTGTTGTTGTCATATTAATAAATGAAGATGAAGTAGTTAATGGTGGGCTGCCATTATCCTTTCTCTTGTGTGCATTTTTAAAGAAAGGGAATCTGTTGATTTCAGTTTTTGCGATCTCCAAAAATGGCGTGGAGATATAAACATTGAATACCCCTTTCTTCTTAGAGTGACTAGCAAAATCTCCAACTCTGCACGCACCCACTTGCAGGTGGGGATTTTTTTTCCTCACTTCTACCAAATTATCCCCTTTCCTGTTTTGGTGTCAATTCCCTCTTGCCCCCTTTTCCTGGTACGAATGCCTGCTGTGCTGTGGCTGTTTGAGTGTGACCACGATGCTTGTTGTGCTGTATTTAGGTGTGTGCGTTAATCAACTCTTGCATTTAGGACTTAATTTCTGCTGATTTCAGGAATACCACGGCACAAGATACTGTAACTCGAGCAAATAATGGTGATTCTCATGTTGTTCGATTCAGTACCGAGTCAAAAGATCAAAATATATCATTTAAGGATCTTTCCAGAAGCAGCGACATAGACGATTCTGAGGCAGCTGGACTTCAGCATGGAAGAGAGACAACCGTGCATTGGGGTCCTGGCACCTCTCCTTATTTGGCATCTGGGCTTGATGATCCTAACTCTTCATACCCTTATCTTCCACCTGTCCTTGAGGAACCAAGTTCTTCTTTTTCTGAAGGTTCTTAATACAATTCATAAAGTTCTTTCCTTTTAACTATTGAGTTTCTCTTTGATAATCAGCTTCTGTGACTTCTAAACCATTTCTGCAATATATCAGCTGCAGAAGACGATCCTTTGCCTGGAATAGAAGGACTTCAAATTTCAGGTGAAGCTTTTCCAGGAAGAGAACTTCAAGCATGCGGATACTCCATCAATGGGACAACCAGTTGCAACTTTGAGGTACCATTCCAGAAATTTTATTGTTCTTTATTTTCTTCATGAATGCCATATTTATATATTCTATTGACATTCAGCTCCTTAAGATGGCTTTGATGTTTCAGATTAATAATGATAAAAATGTCTCTCTGGTAGGCTTAATAACTACGCCTCCTTTGTCTTTGTAGTGGGTACGTGGTCTAGAAGATGGTTCTGTGAATTATATAGAAGGTATCTTTTCTCTCATCTTTGCCCTAGTGTTTTATTGCTAATCGCCTAAAACTTGGATACTTAAATCTTTACTAATATAGGAGCAAAGCAACCTGTATACCTGATTACTGCTGATGATGTTGATTCCTACCTTGCTATTGAAGTGCATCCCCTAGACGACAGGAAGCGGAAGGTATACTAATTCTTAAAGGATAAAATTCTTTCTGCCTGATATAATTATCATATTTCGTGTGACTTAAACGACAAAAATATGAACCAAAACTAAGTAGAAACTGTTTGAAGAAAGCACAAATCAGTCTTGATGATTAAGTTGCTAACAGCTTGCACTATGTGAAGTATGAAACCTTCTCTTATAAGTATGTATCCCAGTTAATTACATGTTACTTATTTGAATTATGAGTTCTATTACATATAGTAATTCAGACTGCCTGAAAGTGAAATGTTTAAGCACCATGCTGCATGCATTCTCAGAATATACAATAAATTATTTTATGGAAAGTGTGTCATTTCGTGATATCTTTCTTCCGCTGTGGACTTACAGGCATGTGTATTTCATGTCATCCCTGCTGGTTCCCTAAACATACTAGAAGAGTTGTACTACTTGGTTAATGGGGGTGATTGTTATATATTGTAGGATACAAAAGTCTCCTAATGCATAATTTTTTTACTGTATTATCAAGCATTATCATAAATTCGGTCTTCGTAGAGATATTTATATTGTTTGTTGAAATGCTGTTTTGTTGACATATTATTGTTGTTATTGTCACTTCAGGGAAATCTTGTGAAGGTATTTGCTAATGAGCAAAGAAAGATTACTTGTGGTGAGTTACATAACTCTATATCTAATGGGACTAATGGTATCTTAATGGGGTGCTTCATTATATTCACGATTTCCAAGAATGTTCTAGACATTGGCTAATTTTTCTCTTAGATTGAAAAGGAATATGTTGCTGTATAACATTCCATAAGAACTCCTCTGTTTTATTTACTTTTCAGTTCTATTCCATTAGACATGTTTTAATTTGCATCTAGATTATTTTGTAAAATCGAGCCAGGATAATGAAACTTGTCAGAGTATGGAAATTATTGGCAATATGTATTTGCTAGGAGAGTCTAAGTTTCATTTCCATAATTTGACAAGTGTTTTGTTGAACCATCTCATCTTGCTGATATTTTAGGTCTTTGTCCAGCATCTGTGAAGCTCTTCTGACTCCAGCATTAAATTTTTCATTGTCAAATTACATGCACTAGTTGAGTATCTGTCATCTGAAGTTCAATTTTTAGGAACTATTCAGAGCCTCTCCATATTCGTTTTATTTCTAATAAACATGGTACTGATTTGTCATTATGTTAGATCTTTTCCCAGACGAGACTGTCAGCCTAGAAAGTTAGTTACTTTATTGTTAACATATCAACCGACTCCAGCTCTGTGTGTTCTTGCCATATTCAGGGTTGAGCAAATTATCTGCAGAGGTATTCATATAAATCTACAAGGTAGTTGATCACAGAGAAATATGCACCTTGTTAAGTATATCTTTTGATTAACTATGCAGATTGCACCTATTTTCTTGCACTAATATACGCCTTTGTACCGATCTTATGGCTCGTTGACTTCGACCATATGAAAAATCATTGTGATTTGGTTAATTGACTAAGCAATCTGGATATAACCTATTGTCATGCCTTATTTCAACAAAAAACAAGGGATGACTGTGTGATGAATTGTACTTCGAATCTAAGGGGCCATTTAGTACGCAGTAATAGGGATGGAAATTTTATCCCATACATATTACTGAGATTTTACACTGGCCCAACTAAGAATTCCTGCAGATGACGATTTCCCTCGGGCATCATATTCCCACCATACGAGGAGGGAATACTATTCTATGTTGAGACATGGGTATTCTGAACCCTTTTATCAGGAATACTTGTATTTTTGAGGTTGTCCAAGCTACCCCTGGCCTACATGACCTGAACCTGACCTGGCCTGAACTTGATCATGACCCAACCTAGACCTGAATCGGGTACATCCTGATATGGGTATGATCCGACCTGAACCTGAGCTCAACCTGAACCTGGACGCTACTCGACCTGACCCAAACTGGATCCGACCGAATTTGATCAGACAACCTGAACCGATCCCACCCCTTCTTGAACATGAACCCGACCTGGAACCACAACCGGCCCGAACCCGAATCTCGATGAGAACGATGCATGTGTGTTATTATATGTTATTTTGGGATAGATATGGTTTACAAGAGACTATTTTTTATAATGATAATTTGGTTAGGCATGGGTAATTTAGAAAAGTTATGCTAAGGAATGTCATATTCCTTGGAAATTACTTATTTCCGGGAATTCTATATGTTATACCAAACACATGAATTCTACCCGGGAAATGCTATATAGTATACCAAAAACAAATTAATACAAATACTCATGAATTCGATGCTAGAAAATTAAATTCCTAGGAATATGGAATTATCGGGAATATTGCAATCACCCCCTAAGGCCTCGTTTGGTTCGCGGAAAGGAAAGGAAATAAATTCCTTGGTATTTCCTTTCCTTTGGGAAATTACTCTTCCTATCAATTTTCCGTTCCGGTGTTTTGAAAGGCCAAAAAAATTGAGAGGGAAAGTGAATCCTTAGTTGGGGAACGTGAATCTTTGCTTGGCTGGGAGTAACCACTTTCCCTCCTATTTTCCTTCCCTTTGTGAATCATTTTCTCCATGCATCCAAACATAGGAAAGGAATGAGTTTCCTTTTCCAAGGCCATGATTCCGTGAACCAAACGTGGCCTGAAAGGAATAGGTTTCATCTGCCCCGGCGCTCATGAATTGCCTTCAATCTTTTAGATATTGGTTGTTCCATCTCTTAGACTGTTGCTTCTGGAGTGAAAGGAATACTTGAATGAGTAAGAAACTTTATTTCCGTGTACTCCAGATTTGTAAATACTTGTTCGTCTTGATGCCATCGCCTGTGATTTAAAGATGTGGGCAGCAGAAAGTTTTTGGAACTTTAGTCTAGTTATATGCTTATTTTATGGAGGCAGTTTACATGCATGGCAAATATCAAAAGTTGGCAAAATATTTTGTCAATTATTCTAGAAGTTCTAAATATGTTAATGATAGTAGTCAAATCTCTAACTTATGGATCTCCTTCTTATGCTAAATTATATCCTTATTATGTTTACACCCTTTCCAGATGAAATATTAACCCATCTGCTGAACACAATGGGTTATTCTATAAAATTTTGCAATTAGAACTAGTTACTATTTTAGTCTTTACCTTCAAAAGAAGACTACTTAGGTTATTCTTGATCTTTATACAGATCCTGAAATGCATGAGCAGATTGAGAGAACTTTTTCCATCGGGCACATGTCATATGAAGTCTCTTTATCAGTAAGTCTGTCTTCTTCTTTCTAGTACTCCTAATTTTCAATTAAAGACTTCATTAAGGATATCCATTTATCTTTCTGACAACCTAATGTATTGTGAATATTATTATTTCCAACTGTCAGGTTAATTATATTGATATGTGGGAGCATGCTATTTTGGCAATTAAAAGGGAGGGTTACAGTATAAAGTGCAATGGGCCACGAGGTGTTGTTGTTACGGAGAAGTTCCTACCAACTACAACTGTATGAATTATCACACATTGATTAAGCAATTACGAGTTATTGGGATGTAGATATGGTCTAATTATTTTCCACTTTACATAACTATTGAATGAATTGAATTGTTTCCTGAAACCTCCCCCCCCCACAACGCGCGCGCACCTCCCCCCCCCAACACACACACACACACACACACACGAGCACAATACACAAGTCTTTGTAGGACACCAGATTCTTTTACCATCAATGCGTATTGCATTTGTTTATGATGCAACAATGGCTTGGTTTGCCCTCGGTGCAGCAACAACAACAGTCTTCTATTCGGCTCTATTAAAGGCAATGTTAACAAAAACTACATCCCTTTTTAAAACTTCAAACAATGTTCATCTAGTCCTAACGGTTCCATTAACTCCTATGTAATTGTTCCTCCTTATGGGAGCATCTATTGGTCTGTGTTGCATATGCTCAAACCACCTATTATGTTTCTCTCATCTTATCAAATGACTTTATCTCTAACTTACCACGAATGTACTTATTTCGTATCCTATCTTTATTGCCACTCACTCATCTTAGCATTCTCATTTCGGTTACACCAACTTTTTTGACATGTTGTTTCTTAATTGCCCAACAGTCTGATCCATAAAGCATGGTTGGTCTTATGACATTCTTTTAGTTTTTTTTTCTTTCTTTCACTCTAAAGGTATCTTGCAATCATAAAGTACTCCATAATCACTCCTCCACTTCAATCATTATGTTTTAATTCTATGCATGATATCCTTCTCGATCTTTCCATCGCGATGAATGCTTGGTTGTAAATACCAATGATTATCTCTCTTGTCCATCTATATGGACCCCCACCTCATTTCTTTTTGACTTCTCCACCTCATTTCTTTCTGACTTCTGGTTGAAGTTACATTTCGTCCTACTAACTGGATTAGAATGAACAACGTAATTGATAATAAGATTAAGATTCGCAATGAAGAATGCGTAGTTAAAAGTGTTTTTTGTGTGTGTGAATCCTATGCCAAACTTGGATTAAATGAACAATATGCTATTTCAAACGGTTGCTTTTCTAACATTTCTTTTTGACAAGCAAGAAGGTCATATAAACAAGATTTGCATCACACATACTCCCCAGCTATTATGGTCAAGGAAAATGTAACTTAGTGATCCAAGAGATATGCTAGTATGTTACTTTTGTATATGGGTTTCTTTTAGAATGAACAACGTAATTGATAATAAGATTAAGATTTGCAATGAAGAATGAGTAGTTAAAAGTTTTTTTTTTCTTAGTGAATCCTATGCCAAACTTGGATTAAATGAACAATGTGCTATTTCAAATGGTTGCTTTTCTAACATTTGTTTTTGACAAGCAAGAAGGTCATATAAACAAGCTTTGCATCACATACTCCCCAGCTATTATGGTCAAGGAAAATGTAACTTAGTGATCCAAGAGATATGCTAGTATGTTACTTTTGATTATGGGTTTCTTTTACTTTTTATGTTAGTAGACATCAGTATTTTCTTCATACTTGTCCAGCTTTCTAGTGTTGCCTATCTGTGTTAATGTGCAGGCTCCTTAATGTTGAGACAGTTTTTTTTTTTATCATGCTTACTATGGGCAATACAGATATCTGAGTATAATGCACTCTGCAGATTGCAATTCCGTATGGTCATCCTACAGAGTTTTCAATTCAAACTGCTAGCGGTAACGAATATCTTTTGAGGACGAAAGCCAATAGCTCGTATGTCCCTACTCTTCTGACACCTAATGTTTTGATATTTTTGTAATTTAGTTGCACAATGTGTTAATAGTAAGATTAGGCTTTATGCAGGAAATGGTGTTCAAGATAATGCTCTGATTTACTTTTCTTTATTATATCATACAGAAACAGTTTTTTCAATTATTGTATTTATGTTGCCTTACTTGTTTGTCTACAATTTATCTTTGAATCGTTTGTCTTCTTGTTCTTGTCTCTTATTTGGCAGGTTTCGGGATACCATTGTGCTTACTATGAGATTGTTTAAAAAGATGGTAAAACTTCAAACAAAATTCTAGTTGTATTTCAATTGTTATTATGTAGATACAGTTTGAAGTACTGGGACTTGCATTATAGTTTGCCTTTCCCTTGTAAATGTATCTTATGTATTATTCTGAGTGACAAGCCATGTATATGCACATCACTTAAGAACACGATTCTTTTCGCTTTCAAGTGTGCTAGTATGAAACCTATATTAAGAGCAAATAGCGCATCTTGAAATTTTATCTTGCATCAAGGTTGCAGTTTCTATTTCTTTAAAATGTCCTGTTTTAACTGTAGTATGAGTACCTATCTCTACTTATAGCTTATAAAGTTTTTTTATGCTTGCATTCTCATCGAGTTTCTTTTGCTATTTGCAGATGTAATGTTTGAATGTATTAGACTGTCAATATTTCTTAAATATGGTTGCTTCTCTAGGTTTATGTTAAATTTTGTTTTCATTATGCCTGAGGCGTAATCTTAGACTTCCTGTTTGAACTAAAGTAATGTAAGGGTTTTGATCTTTTGCTTCAGGCACTGGAAAAACGGAAAGGAAGAAAAAAGGGTATATTCTTCAAGACATAGTTCGTGGCAGAATGGAAGATTTGTATGTACGTGGTGATTACTGATGTGTGTATAGTACAGGAATGAGTTTGTTTATGGTCCCTATCTCCCCCACAACAAGCTGTAAAGATCTCCTCCAATTTTTCCACCGAGTGAGATCATTGTATCTGTTCTCTCAAGGTCTCTGTGTTATAGCATTCAAGTGTTCTTTTTGTTCTATCATTGCTCAATTTATAATTTTTCCATATGTGCTGTCTTTCTGGGTCTTGTTTCAAGTCCGGCTCGAGTAAAATTAAGTTCTCAGGTTCAGTTGTAATTAGGTGGTCACCCAATTTGTTCTTTTATATTTCTTTTTCCATTCTCCTGAACAAAGATCATGGATGTTGTCGAATTGGGTAGTGGCTTGTCAGATTGCAACCTTGTTATGGGACTGGTCTAAGGAAGTTGTAAGGTGTTCATTTGTATAATTTGATATATTGGTTTAAATGAAGAGAATATATGAATTTTATGTAGACACAAGATTAGCCATTTTGAAATCTGCGAATATTGAATTTAATGAGAAGACATGAGCTTCTAGCTGTGTTTTTTTAACTGAGCACGTAGATTACATTTAATGAGGCACAAAAGTCCAACCTACTGTTGAACGTCTGCTGTAAATTTGACGAGACAAAAGAAAGGCTAAAAATTTCAACACCATACTAAACTTGATTTCCTAAATTATAAAACTAGGCAGTTTAATACAACAACTAAAATTGTATTTGACAGTGTTAACGAAAAATATTAAATGACAAAATATTTTCATTCTCTACCCCTTCCTCTCTTCAACGGGGCTGGAAGTGGTAGCCTGGAGAGGGACAACATGGGAGGGGAGTAATTTAGTAAGTATCTTTTAGCCAAACAATTATTCGTTGATTGTCGGAGAGTATCAACTTGAAAATATTCAATAATCGATAGTATTAAATTGTTTTAGAATATCAAACTGAAAAACGAAAATAGTTGAGGGTATCAAGTTGAAATTAAGACAAAAAGAAAAGCAGTCCAGTAATTTTTCTCTCTCCACCGTCTCAACTCTTTCTCTCTCCTACCGCAACGTGTCACCTATCTTCTTCGTTCTTTTTTCCTCATCAATTTATTTCTAATTTTAACTTCTCTATTGTAATAATCAATGCTCTACATACTAATAATTGGTTATAACGTGACAACAATAAATTTGTTTCAGTTTGTGTTGCGATTCTAACAATAGAGGTCTTGAGAATGTTGTGCAACTTAATTTTGGGATCTGTCTCATGCATTTGGTCACAGAAATATTTCCTCCAATCAAGGCCTGCAATAAAGCTAGGCATGATAGACCTGAGTGATCGAGTCAAAAATTGAACTGGTATTTAAGGTTTGAAAATTCTAATAAGTCTGAGATGATGAACATGCTCTTTGTGTGCTTTGTTACACAGATTTTGATGTGTTTTTATCCAAATTTGGAATAGATTTTTGGATCATTTTTCCATCATAAATTCGACATAAATTTCTGCTTTATAAGAATGAAATGCTGGAAGTGTATCTAAGAAAATCCTAGTAAATATAGGTCTTTACCAAATGCACAACAGCCAATAGGATATGGTACAACACACATAAGTTTAAAATTTAGTAGTTCTTTTCTCTGACATAGCACCCTTCCTCTCGATCTTCCATCTTTCTTCTCTCTTTGTAAACACCTCCCCCCCCCCGGAACACCACTCCCATTTTTTTCAAATAAAACTAAGTAATGAGTAACCTAAGTAGTTATGTATTTATATGCGCATATACTTTTATATATATATATATATATATATATATATATATATATATATATATATATATATATATATATATATATATATGTGTTAGTCCCGAAGCTTAATCAAAGATAAATGAACGAGATCAGGAACAGAAGTTATCGTCTGTTGAATTCTGTAGTTGTAGTTGAGATCAGAGGTTCACCACACAAATGATTACACTCTGACTATATTCGATTTTCAACGAAGAACTATAAAATATCTCGATTACAACTTCTAACCCAAATTGCAATAATCAGAAGATCAACCTATCGTTCTTCCTTGCAAACGCAAATGCAATTGAGACAGAACGAGTTACAACTAGCAGAAGAGAAGTAGAAAAATAATAAGATTGAAGATCTTTACTTGTTGGGGTGATGACGATCACCGTTGTTCAAAACAAGATTCGTCTCACACGATATGATTCCAGAAACCAGCAAGTTCTGAATAGAACTACTGGAACACTCGCCGTCACCTCTTCTGGAACTCGCAAGAACTCCTCTGGACTCCAATGGCGGCGCAGCAACAACTCTCTTCGTCTCTCAATTTTGAAGTAAGTTCTAAAAGGGGCACGAATAAAGTATTTATATAGGAGGGTGGAAACCCTAATCCTAATTCTGGCCATCCATCAGTTACAAAAAAATTGGAACGTTAGAACGAATTAAATTCAAATATCAAAATAATCAGATTCAAATTAATGACTCAATCTTTCCATAACTGATTAAATTCGCAATCAGCGAAAGTGTGCGCACATTACATATGCGCACACAAAATGTGCGCACGCACGCAATAAAATACTTACAAACGCTGTCATGTCCCAGAACTAGAATACTAGAGAGCGGAGGCGGACAAAGCCAGTTACGTAGACCAGAGTATTAATACTCCGAGATACGGTCACGACTGTCTAGACATATAATGGTTTTACTCAACAATCCAACAGTCATTCCTGGATTAAGAGTCTTAGGTGTCTCAATCTCAATCAAACAACAAGTTACAAGATGTATGATCACCAAACATATAATAGTAAGGCATCACAAACTATACATACTGTAAAACCCCTAATTCTGAAAACCCCTAAATAGAGGAAATAGATTTTATTAGATTTTATTTTGAGGTGTTTGAGCATTTAGAGGATTTATGGAGCCATTATAAAATTTTCCTAAATTATTCCATGTAGGAGACCTTTTGGACAGTTGCTAGCTTAATGATGTGCACCAATATAATTCTTAGAATTTTCTGTGAATGAATATGTGTATATATATATAATTCCTATTGGATCTCTACCCAAAACCGTTAACCCCTTAGCCTACCCGTTCAACCCTACTCGAACCGATAAGAGAAGAAAATATCCAGCAGCAGTAGCAAAAACCAACTTTGCTTTCCCTTCTCCGCGCGTGTGAGCCTTCTCATTCCACCGCTTCTTAACTCTAGTATTACTAAACTCTCCTCAACCGAAACCCAAAAACAAAGAAAGAAAGAAACAGCAGCGGCAATGGCTTTTAAGACCACTATAATTAATCCCACCGCCTCTTTATCCCTATATATATTACAACTCTCCCAAACTCTAATCCCACTTCTTGCAAAAAACATAAACACAGTATTGGACGCTTGCACTATACAGAACTCTTGCTCGGCAAGTATACCTTGCCATTGTACTAGTATTTATATTCCATATGATGCATGCATAATTTATTTCTGCTTATTTAGTTCATTTATTTTAACTGCTATATAAATTGTGTGTCCAAGGAAACTTGGGTGCAACGATGGTGTCGTCGTATCCTGTTTTTATTTATATATATGTATTGGACCTACTTTATGAGACCACCCCATTATTATGAGGCATTTTATGTTTCATTGGCCATGACACTATTCTTACACGAGTGTGAGTCACATGTAGGACACGGACTTGCGTACTCGGTTGGCCACTGGTACGTATAGGCCGTACGACGGATACAGATAACTGTCAATAGAAACTTTACATGCTAGTAGACCTGGTAGTTACTAGAGGTATTATCGTGTCATGTATATGAAATATTTAGAGCATGGGGTGGGGAGAACAACAAGTAAGGCATTTGGGCTCCTTTGCACTTTTTCCTTCTGTCACCCGTACGCTCCACCGGAGATACGCGGTTTGATGACCCCTATATATTGCAGGCGGCCTCTACCGTTCAAAAGACGGTATGCTTGTAGGCCCCTGATTTTCTGAGAGAATCATGCCAATCCCATTTATCACTACCAGAAAAAGTCAAATTAGAGACGTCTAAAAACGTCGCTAAATAACCAAAAATCGTCGCTAATTTGGTTTAGCGACGTTTTAAAATTGTCAGAAAAAACCAAGTCGCAAAAAAAACCGTCGCTAAACGTCGCTATGCCAACGTTTTTTAGCGACTTTAATGTGTCACAAAATTTAGCGACGTTTAGCGACGCCGAGTCACTAAATAGCGACGTTTATTAAAGTCGCTAAACGTCGCTGGTTAGCGACGTTACACCGACGTCTTTAATGACCTGGCTATACTGCCATGTCAGCAATTTGCGACGTATAGCGACGTTTTTAGCGACGTCATTAGCGACGTATTTAGCGACTTATTACGGCATCGCTAATTAGCGACGTATTTAGCGACGTAAGTGAACGTCGCTAAACGTCGCTAAAAACGTCGCTAATTTTCAAAAAAAAATAAAAAAAATTGCAGCCCCCTTGGGTTCATTATCAGGTATATGATGGTAGTAGAAATAATTGAATAAAGAACACAGTAGCAGCACCAAGGGAAAAAATTCTAGTACACTGGGTAAATACAGGCCAAGTATCAGTCATCAGTTGTAAACCAAAATATGAATAATATAATAAAATTTGAAGAAAAGAAAGCATCCAACAAATCTCATCGTAAACGTAAAGAATATGGCAAATTTATATCCATACAATCGCATCCTAAATAATAAAAAAAATATAAATATCCAGTAACTAACTATACTACTGCGAATCAGCAGGAGGCTGACCACCGGCGCGCTTGAAGGATAAGAACTCCTCATACTCGTCCCGTGGAATCGACACCGATGTCGATGGAGAAGGCAGTGACGTCGGTGGAGTCTGTGTCGATGTAGGCGCACCAGGAGGCCGTGCTCGCTTCAAGTCTGCGAGTCGCTGGTTGTAAGAATCCAGGGTAGATAACAGCCTCGTACTGCTATGAACCATTGAATCCTGCATCATCGTCAGCTTCTCGCCCATCGATAGCTGTGATGCCTGCAGCTCCATGATGTTGCGGTCATTGGAGGCTCTAATATTATTTGTCAAATCCCGTAGCTCCGTCATGCTGCGGTCGAGCATATCCAATCGTGCGATGAGCATCGGATTGTCCGCCTGCGGCTGGGACCGGGGCTGCTCCTCCATACTTCGCAGCAACTAGTCACGGAGAGACGCAATCTGACGGTTAACGACCTCCTGGACGGCTTCCTGGACTCTGGCCGACGACTGCGAGGGCTGTGACTGCGAGGGGTGTGTGGAATATGCAGCTGTCGGGGAGGCCCTAGATGACTGCGTCGCAACCAGGGCGCCATAGGAGCCCGTACCGTAGTACATACCCCTCTGGAGACCACCAGCTGTGGTCACCCACAGGTCATCCGCCGACGGAGATGGAGCGGGCTGCGACGAAGTACCAGCCTCTCCAGGTGTAGGTGCACTAGCAGTCGTCCGCTCACGCAGCCTAAGATACTCGGCCTAGAAAGGTTTGGAAACTCGATAATTGCCTAAGTTATATTAAAATTAACACAAAGTAAAGTAATACTTACATAGGTCTGTGAGGCCCTCTCATCAATGAGATTTCCGTCCTTGCGATGGGTGGCCAAGAAGACGGCCACCATGTTTGCATCCTCACCCATCTGTACCTGTTAAAAATATATTATTTATTACTAAACTTAAATGTATTTTCCAAGTACCATTTTATGGTACTTATATTAAAATAATATATTTTAAAAGAAAAAATATACCAAACGACGGAAATGTTCCGTCATCGGAATCGAGCCACCACACCACTTGGCAGCATTCTGCCTAGCCGTCTTGGCCTTCTTAGACCTTTTCTTGTAGCTCGGATCGTCGAATCTAGCCCTCATCGCAGTCCACTGCTCAGGCGTGATCCAACCTTGGATCGGTTTTCCAGCACGATCACGAGCCTTCTGGTCATCCAGAGCATCTCGGATAAGCTTGGCGGCAACGGTAGGAAAGAGCCGCTCGATCAACTCGGCCCGGTACGGAGGATAAAAATACGTTTGCTACAATAAATAATTTAGTAAGTTAGCATCACGAATAAGTTATATAATATGCATAAATTAGAGGATTTATTTAATATACTTTTACCTGGAAGTGCGCAAACCAGAACGCCTTCCTCTCCTCCGGAGCCTCAGAGTAGTTGATCCAAGGGCCACCGTAGTTGTTCCTCAGAAATTGGCCCAGGCGTCTCTGAACCGACGATGGACGATATCTATACAGAGATAATAATTTAGATTACTGAAAAAGTCAATATACGATGAATAAAGAGAAACACAAATATATACTAAACCATCTAATTAACTTACTTTGTACCGTCGGCCCAAATCTCTGTCCTCGTCTCCTCCGGAGGTGCGCATGGAGGATCTTGCTGATGCTGGGACAACGTGGGCACGACCTCCTCGACATGCTCATCTGTCCCCATGGTTCCGTCAGCAGGAGGAACGCTGGACGAGGGTGTACTATCACGCCAGGAACTACTCGTCCCAACAGTCGGAGATGTGAGTGATCGATATACTGGAGTACTGGGCGACGATAATCCGAAACCAACAGTAGGCAGTACCGGAGTGGCACTCTGTCTACCTCGGGACCTGCCGAATCCTCCGCGTCGTCCTATCATATCTGATAACAACATATGATGAATATAGAGAAACACAAATATATAGTACATTCTACAGTCGAAATGTGATGCATATCTCAAAGCATTCTACAGTCAAAATATAATACATATATTCGTTAATGGGTACATCTACTTCGTCAATTTTCTAACCTTGATCTACATTCTACAGTCAAAATATAGTTATATTCTACATGCAATATATTTTATTTTCAATCATCTTCAGAAGATTCATCTTGTTTGCCTTCTTCGTCCTCCTCTTCCTCTTTCTCGTCTTCACTTTCATCTACTTCGTCGTCCTCTTCGGATAATTCTATATCTTCTACATTATTACTCGTGTAGTGAGTAACTTTCGTTGAGTCCACATCTACAATATTTGTTACAAGAGGTAGATCGTCCTCCTGATAAGCTATTTCGTCAATGTCAAAGGTATTTCTAGCTTTAGTCTTGCATACTGCCCACCAATCCGACCTCGCTGTCCCCCGTCTAGAATAAGTTGTGAAGTACACGAGCTGAGCCTGACTTGATATGACAAATGGTTCGTAGCCTTGATATCTACGCTTGTAGTTTATATCTACAAGGCCATGCTTGTCAATTTTCCAACCTTGATCTTGAATCGGATCGAACCATTCACACCTGAATAGCACGATATTAGCAGGTTCTGTGCCATAATTATATGTCAACTCCACAATCTCTCGTAAGATGCCAAAAAAATTATTGCCCGGATTGACGTCTTTGTAGTTCGAAGATTTGATACACAAACAACTGTTTTTCGTGGAATCAAGATCCAGAAAGCTGTCTCTGATAGGAGCATTTGTTGACTTGAACCTGAACCCATTCACACAGAAACTTGGCCATATTTTTACGACAGTAATTGGTTCCTTGGCTAGAGTTCTAATAGATTAAGTCTCGGGTGATATTAGAGACGGTCCATGCAATACGGACATGAGAGACGACCATGGGTGCTCCATCCCGATAACATTCCATAGGCCGAAAAGTCGTTGATGGTCCACATAAGTTCTGCCCTCATCTGAAAATTCTACTTTCTAGAAACATCGTACGTGTTGACACCTACTTCCCACAGCTGATTCAACTCATCTATCAAAGGCTGTAAATACACATCGATGTTCCTCTTCGGATTGTTCGGACCCGGGATAATAACGGTTAGGAACATATACAGAGTCTTCATGCACATCCAAGGCGGTAGATTGTACGGAGTGACGATCACAGGCCAATACGAATACTTGGAGCCTGAAAGTCCGAATGGGATAAAACCGTCAGAGGAGAGCCCCAATCTGACATTACGCGCTTCCTCGGCAAAATGTGGATACTCTCGATCAAAGTGCTTCCATGCTTCTCCATCGGATGGATGATCCAATACTCCTTCGATCTGTTTTCGCCTGTGCCAACTCATATTTTCTGTAGTCTCCTTAACCATAAACAACCGCTGCAACCGCGGCGTCAAAGGCAAGTAGTGCATCGAATCGGTAGGCTTCCTTGCACCGACAGACTTTCCTCTAACAGTGGCCTTGTAGCGATCAGCACCACAGAATCTGCACACATCTTCATCCTTGTCGTCTTTGTAGTACAACATGCACCCATTGCGACATGCATCGATTTTCTCGTATCCTATCCAAAGCGATCTCACCATCCTCTTATATCGATAGAAGTCTTTAGGCAACTTTGCACCCTCGGGCAAGATCTCTATAATCAAATCGAGCAGTCGATTATAATATTCTTGCGACATGTTAAAATCGGACTTGATGCTCAATAATCTTGTAACCACATCCAACAGTGAATGATCCTCACAACCAGGATATAGTGGAGTCCTTGCATTCTCCAGCAACTCCATAAACTTTACAGCATCGACATTCGGTGCCTCCTCAGCTGCATCATAATTGTCCGGATTGAAACTAGGTCCCGCCGCATCATAAACCATGTTCACCAACCCGTCGTCGTAAGCATCGTGGTCGTGGACATCCATATACGGCTCCACATAGGGCTCCGACTCCGATGCTAGAGATACAAGTTCTCCGTGCGTGGTCCACTGATAGTAATTAGGCGTGAAGCCCTTCGAGTATAAATGATATGTAACTTCCACTTCTGGATGATATTTTCTGTTGCGATATCTCACACACAGACACTTAATTTTGGTACCGTCCATATACTGAGGGAAAGCCTTGGCGAACTGCAGGAACTGCTGTACACCCTCAATGAATTTATCCCGCACACCGCACATGTCATTAGGATGACAGTTGTACATCCACGAACGATGACGCAGATAGTAATTCATATCCATTTCTAGATACTTCTGCAAAAATGACAGTATGTATCATATAAATTATTACATACAGTGGTTTATCACCTAACTTCATAACTTAACCGTACTATAAAAATCATAACTGATATAATACATACTTTCATTTATCAAAGTCTAAAATAAGCAATATTCAAAACAACTGACCATTTATCAAAGTCTAAAATAAGGAATACTTTCATTTCATAACTGATATAATACATACTTTCATTTATCAAAGTCCAAGAGCCCTTGAAATGATAAACAGGGTTAACTAGTTCATGGTGATGTTTCTAAGCCACTTCTAGATCCATACTAGTTTATACTAGTCAATACTAGGTTAATACCTTGTTATACTATGTCTTCTAGGTCGTACTAGGATATTCTGCTTTGAAATTAAGTACTCTACTATCCACACTGAGAGCCTATAGCCGCCTTGGCCTGGCACCTTGTACTTCATCCTTATACTTGCTCACTGGACTACAACCCAGTTAAGGGTTGTATTGGCATGCAACAAGTGTTTGTTGCTGCCTTGCCATTGCTCAAGTATGCATGTGTTTGATGCTGCTCAAGTGTGCACCAACACTCTCCCACTGCAGAAGATGACAAAAACCAATCCCCTCCTCACAGTGCCAACCCGACACCACTGCAACACATTGCCAGCTTGCCTAATGCACTAGGCCAAACTGAATTGAGTTCTGTTCCTGAAGCCTCATAGTTCAGTAGTGACACCCACACACAACTGGAATCTTCTACCCTCTCCCACATCAAGCACAGCTAGAAGACACTATGAACACCAACACAGATAACAGTAGCTACACACACACACACACACACACACACACACACACACACATATATATATATATATATATATATATATATATATATATATATATATATATATATATATCGAGATACACCTATATATGCATACACTCTCTCATATGCAAATAGATAATACACCAATTTACATATACATATCATATGATACTCTAAGGCATAAATAGACACACACACAACCACTAGTCCAATTCACAAACATTTGGTGTGCAACACCAAGATACTCTAGGATACATCCTCCATACACCACACCACTATGATACCAACTCTCAATTCACATGGACACATCCAATAGATCAAATATTGTGTGTGTGTCAGTGTGTGTGTGTGTGTGTCGTGCCTGTGGCAGTGTCAGTATGACTGTGTGTGTGTGTGTGTCTGCGTCTGTGTGTGTGTGTCGTATGTGTCTGTCAGTATTTGTGTGTCGTGTCTGTCAAGTGTGTCTTGTGTCAGTGTCACATGAGAGAGAGAGAGAGAGAGAGAGATTACCTAGAGCTCGAGGAGAAGGAGGGGGATGCCGGAGTAGCCGCAGCCGTGGAGAGCCGGTCGCCGGAGAGGGGGGGCGAGGGAAACCGAAAAGTTTCGAAATTTTCGACAGATGGGAGAAAAGAAAACTGAGCCCTAATTAACCAAAATTTAGCGACGTTTAGCGACGTCAAATAAAAACGTCGCTAAAATAAAATTTAGTGACGTCAAAGAAGTCGCTAAATACGTTGCTAAATATTTTTGATAGATACGTCGCTAATTACGACGCTAAACGTCGCTAAATCAGATATTTTAGCGACGTTTAGCGACCTTAATTGAACTTATAGCGACTAATCTTTTAAAATCTTAATAAAAGTCGCTAAACGTCGCTAAATGTCGCCATTTAGTGACGTCTAGCGACGATTTTTACGGAGTCGCTAATTTAGCGACATTTTTAATTGGAGTCGCTAAAATACGTCGCTAATCCCGCTTTTTCTAGTAGTGTATGGTCAGATAGCCCACGTGTTGGAAAGTTGTTTTCAAACTCCATTCACTTAGACGGTTAGGCGACCAATTGGATGTTTATTTTTCAGTACTTATTGACATGTTATTATGTATCTTGTTACGTCCCTCTGAGGACCTGGTCCCTTTCTATATATAGACGAGCAGGAGTATCCGCAGGAGTACGGACCTGGACCTGACTCTACTTACCTGATTGAGGAGGTCTTACCCTCAGAGTATCTGTGATTTATTTCCACTGTTTAGAGATTTTGTTGCTACTGCAGTATAGTCGTTTTGTAGTGGATTTGTTTCCACCCGACTATCAGACTTGATACTCATCTTGGATATCCAGTTATTATTCAGCTCTTTATTCCTACTTATTATTTGTGCTATGGATGAGATATAGATTGTGTGTGACTTGTTGTGACAGTATATTATCACTGGTGGATTGAATATTCATATACAGCGTACGTGTGTATATGATTTTCATATATTGGAGTTCGTATACATACGACTGGGCGTGTTACGTATTCCTAATCCTACGTATTTTGGGACTAGGGCGTGACACATACACAGATGATCATGAACCTAGTTACAAAATAAAGAACTAGCAAGAATAAATATTACATGATCAACTCTAACTATAGTCTAGATTATGCTTTACATGTAGGCCCGTATGCTAGAATGTCTAGTCCTAAAATACGAGCTAAACACGTGATCGGTGACTAAACGCCTCAAAAGAATAATGTACAAGATCAAGTGGGTGGGGAAGAAGAAACTCACTCATGTCCTCGGGTGCTCCTCGTGTTAACCATCTTGATGCGGGAAGTACGGGAGATCATACGGTCCTGCTACGAAATCTGGCCATACAAAACTAGTTGGGTCAAACCCTAAAACAACAAGTACCACAAGGGAGCCAAACTTATGAACTAAAACTAACATGTAGACAAATCAGTAAAAAATAACATAAGGAACAGTTAAATAAGTGCAACGGGTAAGATAACAGTTAAGCAGTCCAGGAGTAATTAAACAAAGACATCTGGAATCAGTACTTCAGATTACCATTTCCGGATCAGCTGCCAATGAAATCAAGACAGGACTAGACTAGACTGAAAATCAAGCAATCACGGCCAATCATGCCCTACGGCTTGCTATCATTAGCTAACTAGGGTTATTACAACCATAGTTACTAACACATGCAGTTTGAGATTCCTTACAGCCACATGCCCTACAGATTGTCCGGGTTATCCAGACGAACATGTACATAGTATAGATTTATCAGGTGTAATTATTTCTTATCTTTTCTAGTAGTGCAACACTCGACGGTGTGCTGGAAGTGTGCCCCTCACGACGGAGAGCTCCAAACCCATCAGGTGTCGCTGGAATACCGGGATTGCATGTAGCCAATTTTTTTTCTAGATTCTTTCTAGATTATTATTCTAGTTATTAGCCTGGACAATTATCAAGGGTTTTCGACAGTGGTGCTCAGGAATCTGCCTTAGACATGATGTAAAATATGACAGTAACTTGATGAGTACAATCAAAAGCAACCACGGGAATACATATCATGCAACTACTAATAATATTGATCAGAAGAGTTACAGGAATTCTCAAGTCAGGAGTGCTACGTCGAGCCACTAACAGGATTATCAGGAGTATCATTTATAATGTACAATCACTAGATCATGTCAGGGAATCAATATCAAGAATGTCATGTTCGAAAAATAACCAGGAACAACTAAAATAACGGGATAAAAGAGAACTAGAAAATCATCAAGAGTTAAGCATGTTAAAGAGAATACTGGCGTACATGCGCATAACTTAACAATTCAGTGTTGGCGCATAAAATCAGGCAAGGAAATAACATTCTCTCACAATGGATCAAAAAACCGCCATTGGCGCACAAACGGGTATTGGTGCACAAATCACTATTCCGGACAGTTCTGGCGCACTTTGATACAAAAGTGCTCCGAGTAAAGATGATGCACAATCATACTAAAGCGCACTTCTAGGCTCTTGGCGCACAAATGAAAGTACCTAAGCTACGACTTTGATGCACTTTCATCAAGTATGCCAGTAGTGAGGTTGGCGCACAAACAAGCGCAAGAAGGTCTACTAAAAGACAAAACACAAGTTCCAAGACAAGGCACAACTGTCGAGACGACCCTGCAGTCGAGAACACAATTCTCGAGAATGGTCAGAAGTCTTTGTTTAGTCCTTAAGTAATATGAAAGGCTACAAAGTGCGCCGTCTTTGAAGAATGCCACATAGTGCGCCACACAGCAATGTGGGTCATTCTCCAGAAAGGACAAAGTGCGCCGGTAAGAAAAGTTCACCAATGTGCGCCAACTCTGCGATATCTGCAAAGTGCGCCAACTTGACTTTTTAAGTAGTGACGTACATTCTTGATGACTTGCAGACCCATTCAAAAGTGCGCTAAGTAGGATTGACGTACTTTTGAAGGAATTGCCTTAGTACAAAACATACATAGGAGTAGAGAAGTACGTCTCGAATACTTAACATATCATGGCGCACTTTCTAAGAAATTTGTGAAACAACACAAGTGCGCTCACTGCAACTTCGCTTATTCGACAAGGGTTCCCTACGTACTTTTTGTATACATTACCAGGCCAACTTGCATTCTCCGACTTGCTGTGAGCAATCTATTCCAAGAAAAATAAAAAAATCCATCAATGAGACAAGTTCTAAGTGTTACTCAAAAATAAAATCGATCAAATGATAAAACAAGCTATACTAAGAATCAAAGCAAGATCCAATGTTGTTCCTTATGTTGGCAAGATGTACTTGCCTACGGTCAAGTTCTAGCCTAATACCAATACTACCAAGGTCACCAACGACCAAGGCCAAGCTCGGCTGCTGCTCTCTGCTAGGGAAGAAATAAAGAAGGAAAGAGAAATGAAAGGAAAAGAAAAGTGAAGAAAAGAGAATGAGATTGCTTATATAGCCAAGGGATTGATTGTAGGCCATTGGATCATAATCCATGCCTCTCACCCGGGTTCATCACACCCACCCACCAAGAAAACCAAGGGACCAACAGTCCAAAGCATGCAACTAAAAAAAGCTTACAAAAAATAACCGAAACAATGCATGAATGACATAAAGCAAGATGTAAGAAATTAAACAATAAGCAAGCTATACATGTATAATACGCGTATACCGGGTATGCATACTAGATCAGTGAGACGAGTCTCACAAGTGCTTTGCGACGATGCTGACGTGCTAAGTGCGCCATAAGGAGTTAATCATTTTTCCCCCTAGAAAAATACCCCCACATGGCACCCACATATGTCCCACCACACCCCATGTGCACACATCAACACAAACAAAACATTATATTGAGATACCCACTTGGTGGTGTAGGCAATGTGAAACTATCTTTCACTAGTCCAAAGACAAAAATACCAACATTATATATATATATATATAACCGGTGTCCGATCTAAATCCGATCAACACTGGATCCAATCCGACCCGATACACACTTTAAAAGTTCAGTCGACAACATTTACTGTAGTTGTCTATTCGCTCACTTTTCCACTTTTCATGTGGATGAACCAAACAGCAAAAGTGGCTGCTTTCTCCCAGAAAACGAAAATGACTCCCACTTCACAGCCCACTTTTTTGAACCAAACGCCAAATAGAATTTAGACCTAGGTTGCAACTTGTTGCCTCTCATGCAAGTGTCTGTACTGTGTGAATGTCTGCTGAAATTATATTTGCGGACAAGGAAAAAAAAAAAAAGCAGCCCACGAGTTTTTTCTTCCTTCACTGCCTCCTCTCCTCCTCTGCTGCCACGTGTCACCCAATTCTTCTCAACACTTGTCTATATAAACCCATCTTCTTGTTGCTATTTTCTCATCGATTTTCTTTCTAATTTTAATCTCTCGTGTAATAATCAATGGCGATGCTTGGAGCAGCGAAGCAAGCGGTCAGAGCCCTAGGATCTAGGGTTTCGACTCCCACCACACTCTCCAGACACCTCCATGTAACGATCTCCACTCGTTTAATTTCTACTGTTTTCTTTGATTTTGCTGTTTTTTTTTTGGGGCTACTGAGTGAGTAATTTGGTCAAAGAATGCTCTTTTAGAGCAGAACTAGTGCTGATGTTTTTTGGGCATGATCCAAAATTTGAGCTTTCGTACTTCTGATGCTAAATTGGGGTGTGCTCTGTAGTTTTAGAAGCAAATGACCTCTCATTCTGTATTCAGTTCAGGTCTCAGTTGGTTGCAGTCGCACTACTACTAGTGCAAATTTGGAGATAAATGTTCATTTGGTTACTTATATACTCTATTGTTTGTTAGTACGTCTCTTTTCTGCTTATATGCCCACCGAAAAAATTAATAATTGCTTATCATGGCAGCTTCTGCTTGTTGTTTTGAAAGCAGGTCCAAAAGCTGTTTGGTAAGATGAGCTTAACGATTTTTTTTTTATTTTTTTTAAAAGCTAGTCCAACTCTTGGGCAGCTTCTGGAAGCAGGCGGGAGGCTGCTTTCAGAAGCTGCTTCTGCAATCCCGAACCGGGAGTTAGCAGTTTTAGGCTAACTCTACTAGTGGCTATCAATGTCGGATAAGTTTTTTTTCCGGGCTAATTAGCATTTAGACCTGGATTTTATATCAGCTTAGAGTTTAAGCCCTAACATATCTAATTGAAAAGTTTCGACCCTTAGTTTTTTATTTTTGGTTTCCTCTTTTCCATTATACCTTCATTTCCAGCTTGTGTTGGTTGTTGCCTTTGTATTCAGGGTATAATGGGAAAAAAAAAGGAAACCAAAAATAAAAATTGACTTAAACTCTAGAAGTTGGTATAAAATATGTAGTCGATATTACCAAAACTAGTCAGTGCAATACCAAAAAGAAAAAAAAAATCTTATATTAAAATAGTTTAAATATGAATTGAATATATTTTAATTAGGATTTGTTATAGATATGTTTTAAGAAATTTGGATAAATATTTAGTTAGATATGTAATATCATGTAGTTAGTTTAAATATAATTTAAATATTGAATATATTTTAAGATTTGTTATAGATGTTTATATGAGAGGATATATGTTCAGGTAGTTAGAAGGATTTAAATTTTTTATTTTTTTTTCTGAGGACATACGCGGTAGTTAGAACTTAGGAGTTTAGGATTTTTTCCCCCCCTTAACTACTTAAGATACATATAGTTAGCAGGATTTTTGAATTTTTTATTAATTAATGGAGTATATACAAAGTTACAAACGACTTAAACGGCTCATTTTTTACCTATTTCCAAGCCGCGTTATAATAATAGAGACATAAAAATATTTATAATAGTAGAGATATGGTAGTTTTGGAGACGTGAGTTCATGTCAAAAGAAAGTAGTTGCGTGTCGTGTTTCCAGACATGATTCTGGGAACTGTCTTATTTAGTGTATTTTTCAAAATGACCTTCTTCAAAGTATATTTAAAAAATTGTCATTTGTATCATCTCTCTTTATTAGCCAAATTTATGATACAAGAGTGTTGACATTTTAATTGTTGTTTTTGTTTTGGCAGGCTTCCCCTGGTAGCAAGAAGATTGTTGGGGTGTTCTACAAAGCCAATGAGTATGCCTCCAAGAATCCCAACTTTGTAGGGTGTGCTGAGGGAAGCTTGGGCATTCGGGAATGGTTGGAAACTCAAGGTCATCAGTACATCGTGACTGACGACAAAGACGGACCTGATTGTGGTCGGTATACGAAGCTCTAGTCCCTATCTAATGCTTTTCATCTAATATTACTGTTGAAAGTTAAAACTTGAATGAATTGAATGAAGAACCATGTTATATAAGCTTTGGGATTTATTATATACCAATATTTATCGTCCATTGCGCTATTTCATTATCATCTATATACCAATATTTTGTTTATATTCATTTTATTCTTATTTCTTAGTCCTCTTTGATGTGAATCATTTTATTTTGTTTTATTCAGTATTGGAGAAACATATTCCTGATTTGCATGTTCTGATAAGCACTCCTTTCCATCCGGCATATGTTACTGCGGAAAGAATTAAGAAGGCCAAGAACCTGCAACTTCTACTTACTGCTGGGATCGGCTCGGACCACATTGATCTGAAAGCGGCAGCTGATGCTGGACTGACCGTTGCGGAGGTTACTGGGAGCAATGTTGTCTCCGTTGCTGAAGACCAGCTGATGCGGATCCTCATACTCGTTCGGAACTTTTTGCCCGGTTATCATCAGGTCATCAAGGGTGACTGGAATGTCGCTGCTATCGCCTATAGAGCATATGATTTGGAGGGGAAAACCATTGGGACTGTTGGAGCTGGTCGCATTGGAAAGCTCTTACTTCAGCGCCTGAAGCCGTTTAGTTGCAATCTCCTCTACCATGACCGCCTCAAGATGAAACCCGAGTTAGAGAAAGAGATTGGAGCTAAGTTTGAGGAAGATCTGGATGCTATGCTTCCCAAGTGTGACGTAATTGTTATCAACACTCCTTTAACTGAGAAGACCAAGTAATAATTCATTCCACTATTTGTAGTCTAACAGTTATTTTAGCTCATTTCTACTAGTTCCTTAGGCCTTCTCCAACCCAAGTCCTCAAACCTCATATTGAGGATTTCTCCTCAAAATCCTTCTCCAATCCATCCTTAAAATGAGGAAATTTCCTCAAGTTTTTTGAAGATAGCGTGAAGGATCCTCAAATTTGAGGAGAGAGAGAGAGAAAATCCTCAAATTTAAGGATCCACTATTCATGACCATTTTGCCCTCCAAGTTGTAGCTAATTACTAATATATCCTACATATGTTAAACACTAAACTTAATTAACTTACCATATTTGCTAATTTATAATTATAAATAATATAATAATTATACTATTAAAATATTCTTGTTGAGATATTCAAATAGAATCTAATATTGAATATATTTGTTATTAGTATTTTTTTATTAGATTCATTTGATTAATAAAATAATATTGAAATAATTTGGCAGAAATTAATAGAATAACATCAAACTTTCTAAAATTAAAATAATATTATATTATCTCATTAAATAATATTAATAATATAACGTTAATGTATATGATTATATTAAATAGATGTGAAGAAATAATTTGAGGATTGATGGGTTGGAGATGTAAATTTTTAAGGATAGCATAATATAGGAATATTCCTTTTTGAGTCCTCAAATTAAGATAATTTTTTAGGATTGGTTGGAGATGGCCTTAGTATGCAACATTCAAGTCATGTCTCTAAGTTATCATTGGACGCAATGTTCTAAATTTTGCTAGATAGAATTGGTGCGGCGGAGGGCTGCCTAGGCGGCCGCACATTGTTTTTGGATTTTTTTTTTTGTTTTGATTTTTTGATTTTTTTTTTTGAATTTTTTGATATTTTTTATGTTCTTCAAAAAAAAAATTTTATTTGATTTTTTTTTAATCTGATTTTTTTTTGAAATTTTAAATCTGAATTATTTGAATTTTTTTTTTGAAAGCCGAATATGCCGAACAGGCTAAATAGGCCCACCTAGACGACAAATAGGTCTGAATATGACCGAACAGGTGTTTAGGATCGTCAAACATGACGTTTTCGGTGCGACAGACGGCCGTCTAGCGCCTAGGCCGAAATATAGAACACTGGAGACGTTGCTTTAATATGAGTTTTACTTGGTGTAGATGATAAATACTACTCTTCTAGTTTGGTTGAAATGAGTGTTATATTAGAGGCAAAAAAAAGAAGTTTATATTACTAACATTTCACTTAAAAATGTTATATGTTTACTTGGTGCTATTTGGTTTGAAATCTATATGCAAGTGCCAGTGGTTGTCCTTCATGTTGTAAATATGTTACCAAAATATTATTACGTCTATAAGGAAGTAGGGATTACTTTAGATGTTTGTTTGGGCCCAAATTTTTTAAGCTTTGAGTACTAGTATTAAATAAATTTGTGGCATCCACGTATATTGCTATTTTGCTTAGATAACTTGCGTTACAGCTACATTGGACAATCCGGTTTGTATCAGCTACTCTTGCACGCATTTTACCTTGTTTTAGGTAACTTGATTTATAGTTACAATTTACAATCTTTATCCTCGCAGCAGCTTCTTACAGTAGGTAAAATGATCACTTCTCCTTTGGAATATGAAAGTATTCAACTTGAGAGTTGATTAGTTGGTTCTTCAAGTTGTGTGTTTAGCAAAGACATTATATGCATGTTATATATTTCACTTCCTGATGTTTAAACAATTAACTGCTGCTCAGTTGTGTAAAACATTGTTGAAACAAGTAGTCATTGTTCTATTATCTCAAAAGTAGCCACTGTACTATTTATAGGTTGGAAAATGCACTTCTGATTGTTTTATTACATTATGCTGGAAAGATAATATCATCCATTTCTTAGAGGTCTAAGTTTACTTTGTATGCACAAGCACCTATCTTCATTTAATTGGCACTTGCTGAAGTGTAATCTAGAACGTGCAAATAGCAGCAAGTGTACAACATTAGGTCTGACAGTACGTATCTTTATGATGATTTTCGTAAACTATACCAGGGGGATGTTTGACGCTAATAGGATTGCCAAGTTGAAGAAGGGAGTTCTCATTGTGAATAATGCTCGTGGAGCAATCATGGATGCCCAGGCAGTTGCAGATGCCTGCGCCAGTGGGCATATTGCAGGTAATGTTACCATTAGTTGACAAACATTGCATGTACTTCGAACTTGTGTGTATTTCGCTTAAAAATATGCAGAATAAGCTTAGCAAAGAGTAACTAGAAAGGGGACACGGTATGTTTTTATCTTTTATTATGGAAATTGGAGAAAGAAGGATGAGAACAACAAGATCTAAGCCCAATTCATTGATATAATTGAAATATCGATAAACTAACACATGGAAAAGGCTCTTGAAGAGCAAACACGTAACCAAAATAGAGCCATGGACAAACTTAAATCTGAACCACAAGCACTTAAAGAATCATAAAACTGAGGGAAAAAAGAACTACGCTCGTAAATTTAGTTAGGGAGCATCAAGGTTATTCAGCAGCCACCATCCTAAAGTCTCTTCTTGCTTTCTTTCCTTGAAGGGGCTTATGATATTTATTCAAAAAGGCAATGATTTGTAATGTATGTAGTATAAGTAGGATGAATTGTTTTTGGGAGTGCCATTTATTCAGCTCTGTAGTCGAGTGTATCATAGAGATAAAATGCAATTTCCTATATTAAATCATATCATTTTACCTCTTTACCTAAACTTGTTTCTAGTCTAGGAGAATTAGAAGCTGCTCCTCGAATAAGCTTAAATTGCATGACAAAAAGGTATTTTATCTCCTTTTCCCATATATGACTTTTCTAGGAATTTCGTAGCAGCACAGAGGGTTGACATCTGGTCATACAAACTTCGTTAGATGCTTCTTCTTTTTCTTTTATACTGTAGCCAATCCCCTTCTCAGTGTAAGAAGGCTTGGATTTAGATGATGGTGATAAATAGTATTTGTGGAGAAATTAGTACCAGAATCTGTGAGTTGCTGCAAAATTCTCCAGAAATTCCTTAATGAGTTGACTGGAACTTCAGCTGGCCTAAACCTGGAATTATATTTTGTTCCAGGTTCTGTACTCCAGGAAAACAATAGTTCATACCAACCCTCTCTTCTTTTACCTCGAGATGTGGAACTCGCAGGTTGTTCTAGGTCTTGACATTTGGTCTGTTGGATTGGATTATGTAGTGACAATATAATGATGGCAAGAAAGATATAAATGAAAATATGAGGTGTACTAAACTCGGGGTTCATGAGACTCAGTATAATCAGAACCTAGAAGCAGAGAGCTTTTGATATTTAGTTAAGAACTTTAAACTTTTTTAATTGGCCAAAATTTTGGGATTATGTTTTAGAAATCCGTAGAAGGTTCTCTGCTGCCATTCTAGAAAGCTCATCAGAAATAACAATTGACAATGTTCAACAAGATACTTACATAGCACTGATTGAGAACTTTGAACGCAAACCCAAAACAAATATATCTAATTCTTGGTTAAAAGATTGAAATATTAATTTTCTTTTTATCAGGATACGGAGGTGATGTTTGGTATCCACAACCAGCTCCAAAGGATCATGTGTGGAGAAGCATGCCCAACCATGCGATGACCCCTCATATCTCGGGCACAACCATCGATGGACAAGTAAGCGTTTGCTCGAGCTCACCAGTAGTGTGTTTCATCAATTATCCGATGTTTGATCTGAATGTGACTAAAACTGATCTGAAATAACTGCAGCTGAGATATGCAGCTGGGGTGAAAGACATGCTCGACAAATACTTCAAAGGAGAGGATTTCCCCCCACAGCACTACATAGTCAAGGAGGGGAAACTGGCAAGCCAGTACCTCTGAAGGGGACTTCGACCAAGTCCCGGTAGATCGTCGCAGAGTTTAGCAGAGGTCATGGAGGGGAGGCTGTTATCTGGCCCAAATAATTCTGCTAGTTTCTTTTTTTATCTTTTTCTTTTTTTGACATGTCCGTTGTAACGTTCGGGACTTTGTACACGCTGCTTTGCATGCCTTTGAGTCCACTGTCCCCAACTTCCACCATATAAATGGAAGAAATAATACGCCTTCGTGACTCGATCCACTGATATTCTGCTAGTTTCGAGAATAGATATGTGCAAAACTTTGATGTTTCAAATAATGTAGCTGGCTGCTGGCATATGTTTATGACAGTGTATCTTTGAACTTTATGTAGTGTATGAACAAATTCCTCCACTTTCTGCTGCAATGAGAGCTCTGTATCCATAGGTTGCATTTCTGTATTGTACTGATTTGCATAGAGATGTGGGGGGTTTGTTTGATCAGATCACCATTACAGACTCCATAACTTGAGTAAACGGGTTCGTCGGTCTGGGCAGGGTGAGTGTTATTCAATTTTTGACTGAGATTCGAACCGAACCGAACCGAATAAGATATTTGGTTTGGCTTGAAATTTTTTTGATTCGGTTTCAATTTTGAAAAATACTAAAAAAATCATTTGGTTTCGATTTTGTGTTTCGGTTTTGGTCCAAAACTCAAGGTGGGTAATAGGTCGGGCCGGCCCGAGGTCCGGTTTGAGCGGTTTTGATCGAGTTCGGGCCGGTCCGGTTTAAACCCAGGCGTGGACCGGTCCAGCCCGTAGACGCTGAAGGCCGACCCAGACCGGGCCCATGACCCAGTGGATGGCGGTCCGGGTCGACCGGGCTGGGTCCAGGTCGACCGGGCTAGGTTCGGGCCGATTCCAAGTTGGGCCGGACCGGCCCGATTTTTCTTTTTTTTTACATATTATATATAATATAAGTTATATAATATACTATGTATATAATAAATAGAAAATTATAAGTTATTTGTTAGTAAAAAAATTTATAATTCTCGCCAACTCAAATGGCAAGATGTAATTTTTTTTTGTTAAAACCAACTGACTAGTGTAGTAGTCATTTGTGCCAATAAAATTACATATGGGTCTCTATTTAAAGAGCATCTTTCCTTTTATCCATATGTGCAGCCGGTGTGTGACTAAATGAATAAAAGGATGTAGAAGCATGAAAATCTACAAGCCGCCTAAGAGCTCATGCACCCCAAAATGAAAGCAAGCCGCAAAGAGCCGCATGAGACCTATGCGACCAGAACAGTCAACCGCATATGCGGTCCTCATGCGGTCTGATCGTCCTCATAATACGGGGGCCGCATAAAAGAAATATTGATCAAAACAAAACAAAAAAGTTCATTTTGCGGGGGTTAAGACATGTAGCCATAAATGCCCATACAAAATAAAAAAAACAGAGGAAGAAGACGCGATCGGTCAAAAGAGCCGTAAGCCACACGAAGCACATCCGCAACATCCGGGAGTGAACGTATGCCCGCAAGATGAAACTGGCGGCGCACTCCTTCCTTCAATTCTAACGTCTCCCTCTCCTCTGGAGTTACGGGCAGCAAGGCAAAGTTCGGAGTGGACTCTAGAGGCCGAGTCAGAGCCTCCAAAGACAACCCCAACGAGCATAGAAAGCTTTCAGCAGCAGACAACTCACCCTCATCCCGTGCCCTCCGTCCAGGCGGAAACGCCGTGACAAACGACGGAGAACCGAAAGCTCGTCCCTCACGAGACCCTCCAAGTCCGGACCCTCTGATACCCGAGCACTGAGACGTAGCAGGGAGGAGACGATGGGAAAACGAGGTGGGTGGCCAGGGTTCCCAACTAGAATATCCCTTGGATGACATATTTCATGAAGTGGGACACGACGGACCACGACACTAGTATTTATAAAAGAAAGCGACGGTTCTCGTGACGGCAATAATTGCAATGATGAACCTAGAAAGGGTGAATCCGACGGTTTGGTTTTCGAAAAGTCTGCATGCAACCAACGGTTAAGTTCCTAAGAAGTCTGCAAGAAGGCGGTTAAGCTTCCCAAAATGGTTGAGCCAAGCCTTAAAAATGCTAGCTTGGCAGCATGCGTTCATGCGTCCAACAGCCATGCAACCCTGCGGCCCAAACAATGCGACATCCATGCATCCCCAATCAGCCAAAGCAGCTTGGCCGCAGAGGGACCTAACGTGGCATCCCGTCAGCAGGATTGTCTCTGACACAGAATCCTAACGAAAATGATTTTCTAATTTCCTCAAAAGACGTGAACACACTAAATGACAAAAGTCTCACGTCAGCGTAGAACATTACTCTCGACGGAGTGCAACGCCACGTAGATAGCACAACATGGGCCTCATATGTCCCAGACTCCATGTAGCCCAGGCTCCATACGGTCATATGCGTCTCTGGCCCCATGCGTCCCAGACTCCATGCGGTCTCATGCGTCTCTGCCCCCATCCCAAACTCCATGCGTCCCAAGTGTCTCTGGCCACATGTGTTTCAGACTCCATGAAGACCAAATTTTGCTGTTACGACAAGAGTGATTCTCTCCAACCAAGTGCGGACTGTGTCAAGATAACTAAGTCATGCCCACAAAGGACGAGAACCACCCAGATCTTTAGCAAAAAAAAATCCCAACAAGCGCCTGCGTGGCAGCTTGGCCTGCTCACTGTTACAGTTGCACCCTATTAAGAATGGACACATGGCACCTTCCAGCATCCATGCGACCCAACACATGCGCGCCCAGAGATGACTATAAATAACAGGGTACCACACCTATACAAAAGGCTGGCTGGTTATATACGGATCTACACTCAAGCAAGGGAGAAGAGCTTCCGTATCGGATCGTCCACGGAGTAAAGAGAGTTGCTACACTCCTAACCCTCCATCGTCACCCCCCAGAAAATAAATTTGTACTTAGATTGTCTTTTAGGACCTCTTTGTACTTTCTTTTTGTTTGTTAATTAAATCAAGTTCTTTCTTAAAGACTTTCAAATTTAATGACGAACAAGATGACGACTCTATTGGGGAGAAACATCTCCTCTAATGAGAAGTTGGTGATGCAGTCCGATGCGGCCAAGCTCGACTCAACGCAAAAGATGCTGATAGTCCGTTTCGACCAGTAAGCGTTCGAGAAAATGCTCTCGGAAGGAAGTGCTAGTCCTTCGCCAAGGCTAGCCAAGCCCAAGAAGACCCGCAGGATGTGGGTAGCAAAGGCAGCTGCGTCTCGCCCAACTGCGGAGCACACGCTTTTCGTCTCTCGCTCTGTTGCTGATGATGGTCGTCAGGGTAACGCCCATGAAGTCCACATCCATGCGGCAACCCCGTCTGACGCGGAAACTGCTCGACACCCAGACTCTGACAAAGAAAAATACTACGATGCTAGACGTTCAGGGGCTGAGGCAGCTTCTATGCGGTCAGGAAGGAGGCCGCATAAGACTGGACATGCGGCACCAGCTCATAGCCGCAGGCAGACGGCCGCATGCGGCCCCAACAACAACAGAACATCTGTTCTTGACCGTATCTCCTCGGCACAGATCCCATGCGGCTCGCTGAGAATGGCAAAAACCCAAACGTGGACTCTTTGTACTACACGCCTGCGGGTGCTAAGTCAAAGAAGCCTAGGGCAGTGCGAGCTCATCAGGATCAAGCAACTGTCCAGTTAGCTGACCGTCAGTAGACACCGTAAACCATTACACGGGCCCCTGATGGGAATATAAGACCGCCTTGTGCGTCCAGACCGCAGCAAAAAATGGACAGAGTTGGTCTCAAAAGTCTTCTGCTGACGATTCGAGGGAAGTTCTTGTATGAACACCAGATCAGGGGGCAAATACAATACCTACGCACATGTGCGCTCGGTCCTTTCGGGCCTACAAAAAGGGTACAAAGGTGGAACAATCCTTGCTTGATTTGCGTAATATGATCAAACACAAGCGCAATGTGAGGAAAATAACTGTGGCTGGTGAAATGTCATCTCCAGGGCATCACTGTGCCAAGATCATTATCAATTGCTGCTGCAACAAAGTAGCAACACCCACAAGCAGGTAGTCGACCTTCCAACAACTGCACCAGAAAGCGCCTATCCGGCAACAACCCGGAGATCAGGTGCAAGTACCAGAGGAGGAGGAGCTTCCCTCCGCCTATTGCTACTCGACTCGAAAGCTTTCCGCCACAAAGGGAGGAAAGAAGTCTAGTACCTCCAGTCCGTCACTCTCTGGCAGTGTGTTACGAAGGCAACTACCAGGAGAGTTAACAATGGGACCCACAGAAGGCATTTTCCAGGGTACCCACTTAAGGAAGAAACTGTCAGCTACTGGGGGTAGTTCTTTCTCAGAACCCCTGGGGGTGGCCCAAGCTGAGGGTAGTTTTTCCTCATCTTATGCAACAATATGGCATTCCGAGAAGACAACGATTCCCAAGGAACAGACTCTGAGATCCTTGGGGGTAGCTCCCATCGCCAGGTTGATGTAGCCGCCTACGTTGGGGGTAGTATTTCTTCCGAGTCCGAGGAGGAGACGGCGCTGCCAGCTTTTCCTGATGACTACTCTCTCCAAGGGTCTGAGACGAAAAGTGCGGCATCACTGCCCCGTCTATCTCTTCCCACATGAGGACGGTATACATGGCCGAAGACGACCATGAAGGCCCCAATGACCACGCTCAGTGCTCTTGGACCCTCGATGCCTGGCGATATGGTGCAGACAAGCCAGGCAAGTGAGGATTACTACCTGCAGGTGGGGCATTTGTGTTTGAATCCCCGTTGGTCCTTGGGTCC